>JZKD02S1190202.1:1433354-1486757 GCA_000966675.3 Picea glauca | reverse complement strand
CGTTAGATTTGCGACCTTATAATGAACGGTCCAGATTTACAATGAAATTACAATATACTTTTACAAGACAATTTTTTCTTCGGAGGCTTCGCCCCCGAACCCCCACTGGGGGCCTGCTTGCCCCCAGACCCCCCAATCGAGGGGATAGCCCCCCCGGACCCCACAGAGGGGGTACCCCCCCTCTGCACTCCCCCGCGTGGAAGAGTGTACATACTTATGGGGTGTAAATACTTCATGGGGTATGAACACGGCTGAAAGCAAGGACCTCTGAATCAAGAAGATAATTAGGCTCCACAACCAACATAAACTAGTTTAAAGACTTAACACGTGAGAAATTAATAAAATAAGAAAAATGATGAAAACATTCCTTAATGGTGGCTAAAATAAACTTGTTTGAGTGGGTTGCTAGTATTATTGAAGATTACTATGAATAAAAATAAATTGTCGAGCACACTTCTCTAGATGACATGAAGAGGATATTCTTCATTGAGTTACATGGTACTTTTCTTTGTTGTTTACTAATTTTATTTCAAAAGTTTATAATTGACAAAGGAGTTAGGCACATTGTCAAAGGACAACATCCCTTAAGAAAACCAATTTGCATGAACTATAGGAATAAGTAATATGAGTGGGAATACTTCCTTAGGAAATGAACATGATTATTATGATCACCCTCTTTAACCAAGTGTAGAATTGGGTCAACGATGGGGGCTAGTTTTTTATGAGATGCCTCTATAAATAAGAAACCCTAATCATATTAAATTTAAAAGGAAATAACTAATGGAAGAAGGAAGAATTACAAGTAAAGGAGAGATGAAAGAAATTACCAAGAGACAAAGAAAATATAAATTAAAGGAAAGATGAAAAACATTACCAAGAGACAAAGAAAATATAAATTGGGAAAATAAATGAAGAAAAAATAGAAGGATGAAAGGATATAAGACTCTAGTTTACTTGTTGAAAATAAAAAGAGATAAAAGATAAAGAACCAGATACGAGTTAATAAAATCCATGGACCCTCAATGATTAAGAAGAGAAGAAGGCATAGTGGAGTGTTGGGTTAGTAGTCTATAAAATCCACATATGTTGAGTTTTCATTATTGACCAGGTGTGGAAAAGGAAGAAACTATAATGGTTCTTGAAACCATCGATCTAGTGGATTGTTGGGTCAATGGAATGCTAACCCTATTTGAGTCAAGAAGTGAGAATTTACTAGATAAAAAAGTGGAAGTGATAAAAATGGTTCCTATTCTTGATAATATTTTGCAAAATGTAGAGGCTATCATGGGAGCCCTACAATTATCAAACAATGTTGAAAGTGTTATCCCTCAAGATGTTCTAGGATATTAATGTAATGATGTTGAGGTACCCTAGGGGATAATACTTAGGGTCAGACTTAAATACATTCTTGCATCAAAGAAAATTATGCAAAATTGGGTATTTTTTTCTCTCTCTCTTTAGAACTTTCCTCCCTCAAACATTCTCAACTTAGATAATAAAAACTATTGGCTCCAAGAGGAATATGTCAACAATTGTTTCAAAAATTCATATTTAAAATATGACTGAAGAGGTAAATTAGAAGAAAAAAAATATAAACATATGAAGCAATGCAAAGAATGAATCTCATAGCTTGCGGAATTGGAATAACATGCTGAGCAATTAAGAATTTTGCAATTATAAAACATATAACTGTTGGGCCCTTCGTTTTGATGAATAGAAGTTACACAAGCTACCACAGAGCCGGAAAACCAAGAAAATTAAGGAAAATAAGTCTGAGTGAAAGAGAGCACAACAGAAAGGAGTTGGAACAGAAAACAATTAGAGGCCAACGTTCAATTAGTTTTGGTAGGAGCAGTTGAAACAAAATCAAGAAGAGAAGAGAGCTTGCAAGTTCTCAAGATGAAAAATAAGAGGATTGTAATCAGGTTGGGTAATGAGAGATGAGTAGTAAGAACTGGATTTTGAGCCACATTGGAGATGTAAAGGAACTATTCTTGTATTATTGTAGAAGTAGTAAGGGAAAGCGACTAGAGAGAATACGATATGATCTTGTACTATCTTGAGATGTACTAGTTGATTCTCTCTAGTATGAATTTGTATATGACTGATATAATTTGTGCATGTATCTTGAGTAAGGGCTATGTTATAATAAAATACTGATGGAGATAAATTTTTAAAGAAGACCCTTGTCTATGATGATTTATGTGTCCATTGAATGATATTATGTTTTGTGGATTATGCATGATGCTTTTGTATTTCTTTATGATTTTCTGCGCAACTCTGTTCTTTTGTCTTGGGTTATGAGGTATTAAAGACTCTAATATGCTTAATATATCTTGCGCAATAATGGTAGTAATATTGATAACTTATAGATCTGACTAAGAATTATTCTTACCCTTTCTTAATTCTCATGTCTCGGTTGTGATTTGGGTGAAACTTCTTCCCTTTCGGGAAGATGAAAATGTTAGTGCACTAGATTACATCGGTATCATTTTGTTGGTAACCTGAAGAGGACCCTGGTCTGACAATTTTGCACAAGAAAAATGGTTTTGTTGTTGGGACCTTGGTTTTAAAGGGAACCTATAAGGAGGGTGCTTCCTCAGATCCAAATATCTGATGTTCAACAGTGGTGGGAATGTAAGTGTGATGCATTCATATGGAAGAAAACGAAGCTATGAAATTTGAACTGGAACACTGTAAGGGATTTTTTCTTCTACTCGAAAAGATCAAGCGACCAGTATGAGATCTTCTGAGTAGAATTATCGGAAAATCTACTCCACTGGGAGATCAACTAAAAAAAGTACCAAAGTTCAAAGAATGTGTCAAGAAAATATGTACTTGGGATACAAAGAAGCTAGAGGAGCTTCATTGATTGGATCACTATATCACTTGAACAATGGATTTTTGGGTTGACATGACTCTGTTGAAACACACATTGACACTGAGAGGGGGGGGTGAATCCGTGTCTATAACTTTTTACTTATTTTTACACTTTCATAGATTAAATGAATAAGATATATGAAGCTCAATTAATTATTCACAAACATGTATAACACAAACTGTATGAAGTAGATAAAATATATTTTGTTTTATTTATCTAACTTGAATGAATACAAATAAAATAAATCTTTTAATATCTTAAACTTCAATTGAATATGAGAGATCCAACTCTTTGATACAAGACTCATATTGTAGTTCTCAGATCCAACTGAAAAATGAGGAATCCAACCCTCATAACAAGACTCAACTTTTAAACAGGAACCAACCTGATAGAATGGAATTTCATTCAATCCATTATATATATATATATATATATATATATATATATATATCCACCAAGATGTTGGATAAATTTCTATTTTCAGCACACTAGTTCAGTGGGAGTAACACTAGTTCAGTGGGAGTTAATTGACTATTTCTATTTTAGACTTTCTAATCTTATACCATCACTATTATGCATGCATTTGTAATTATAGGATGTCATTGCCTATATGAGTGAAGATCACTCACTCATTGAAAGATCATAATATGCATTGATTCTCATTCTTCATTGTGTATCTCTCTTCCTTTTCTTGATAAGCTTTGTTTGTGTATGCTTTAGCTAGATCTTTTGTGTAGGTTTCCATGAAGAACTAACATAGTATCAGAGCTATGTTGCTTGGAGCAAGCCAGACAAGCCAAAGAATAAGAAAAATCAGAGTTTCAGTGAGATAAATCCATGGTCGTACCTTTTAGTAGTGATTTCTCCAAAAATATCATGTTTTTGAGGAAATGACTCAGGTGAGAAGTAAATCGACCCATTATGCAACTAGGTTCTCAACCGTTTGGTGAGATTCCTCACCGTTTGCTCAGAAAGTAAGCCACAATATAGCCTCATGAAACTGATACGAATCTGTGGTCTTACCTTTCTACAGTGATTGTTCCAAACAATATTAAGTTTTTGAGGAAGCAACTTGCTTGAAAAGTAAATCGACCCATTATGCAAGTGGGTTTTCAACCGTTTGGAAATACCTCACCGTTTTCTCAGAAAGTAAGCCGCAAGATAGCTTCCTAAAATGATCCGTGGTCATAAATTTCTATAGTGATTTCTCCTAAAATATAAATTTTTTGAGGAAACGGCTCATAAGAGAAGTAAATCGACCCATTTTACAAGTGGGTTTTTAATCGTTTGGTGATATTCTTCATCGTTTTCTTAGAAAGTAAGTTGGAAGATTGTCTACTGAAACTGATACGAATTTTCACTTAAAGTGCCCTTTCTACCATGATTTAAGAGTCGATGGGATATCAATAGGGATGAGATTTAAGGAAGGCGTGTCACCCCTTGTAACATAAGAGGTAGTCGGAGAGGTCTCGATCTTGATCTCAGGTAGGAGTTGCTCGGACTTCAGGGTCTCGGCTTCGACAACACTGTCTGATATTTTCTTGAGAGGAAGTTCTTGCAAGGGTGAAGGTTCAAAAAAGGTCTTATATTTAGACTAATTAGACTTGGGTTGATAGGCAACCATGTTTTGTTTAAAAATACACCTTGGTCTTAGTATTTTGTCAGGGGCGGAAACTGACACTGTCTGTTTGGCATATGGGTTTTTTCTGGCGTTCTTTTGAAAGGATTCTAGCTTACTTAAGAGTGGAGTCACCAAGTGAATGATGAAGGTTTAGCCTTAAAAAGGTGTTCTCTCTTTGTTCACTATCAAAAACCGAAACTTGGAAATGTTGTTTTCTCAGGGGAAAGTGACTACGATTCTCCATCTCCGGCAATGGTGCCAGAAAGATGTTGTTCCAGAGTCTACACTTAAGGCTATAAAGTGTAGAGTCTAAGAATTAATCCAGATTAAAAGGAACTTTCTCTATTACAATCTAGCACCGAAAAAAACCCCCCCTCTTCTATCTCTTCATGAATGTATATTTAAACAAACTTCTAAACATTTAGAATTCTGATCGTTCTGGAAACTTGTCAGTTACAAATGAGAAAATGGAGTGTTTCATCTCCTCGTCCTTTGTCTTCCCTCATAAGGGTGGAGAACCTTCCTTTCTCTGCTCTTCTGGCTCCAGAAATAGAACGGGTTGACATCTGTCATTATTTAGCACCAGAAACCTGCCCCTTCGCCTGCTCGATGCAAATGACACACCTTTCCACCAACTGGGCTATCAACCTGGAAGGATCTGCTTGGTTGCTTGCGTCAAATGTGTAACAACTCTTCGCCAATTGTGGCAACATTTTCCCTACTTGTCAGTCTTCCATGATGATAGAGCATAATTGTAAACTTCATTGTACTAGCCATTTGTTCACTTGGACCATTTCAACCTGGCTTATTTGGGATATCTCCGCTTGCTCCTTCTCCACATTTTATTTGATGTCCAACAGGTGTTTAGCTATATTGATTTTTCCCAGTGTCCTGACATTTCCTTCCTTATCAAGGTCTAACAAACTTTTATTTATCAAGGCGAATGTTTCCTCACAAGAATTCATCACCTCGTTAGCTCTCCCCCTGCTTTTTGATATATTCTTCTCCCAGACCTTCAACAAGATATTCCCTCTAGTTTTTTCTGCGATGAATAATTTGGAGCTGCCAACCATCTCTATCTTCATCATAGCTACAACAAAATCTTGGAAAACAACCCAAGCTGCCCCAGCTTCTCTTTCTCTCAAAGAAATATTTTCTAACACTTGATCTATCATCTGAAAGTGGTTTTGAATGGTTCCCACTTTAACAAGCAAGTCTTGTTGAGCCATTAATACCTTCTGTCGTATTTCGACATCTTGGGATCTGAACATTTTTATGTCTAAAAACTTATTCTCAACAACATCCAATTTCGATTGTAACTCTATAATTTGTTTCCCCTGTTGGATTACCTGCATTTGGCTAATTTGCGCCAACTGGAGCACCTGCTCAAGGTTGGATCTATGTTTCTCGATCGCCTGGAGATCAACTATTCGAGCTTGCTAGAGGATTTTTCTCACCTCATCCCTAGAATTTTCTTCAGTAGTAGCCACTTTAGGTTCCAAATTACTGATCAAGAGGTTCTTTCGTTTCAACTGGGACTTTAAAGTTCCAACTGAGTACTGATTGGCTGTAGCATAAGTCCCTAGTGTTCCTGCTATCTCATCTGTTAATTCTTCCTCTTTCACGACCTTTCCATCTGTCATGATTTTAAATATTTTGGCCACTATGCCCTCTCTTTGATATAATTCTTGCCTCACCATGGCCTTCCTTTTTTTATCAAAGAAAAATTCGTTAGGAGGCAACTCCTCTATAGAAATGGGTGTCAGTTTTTCATTGAAAATCCATCTTGCATCAAGATTCCCCTTTGTGAACTGTAAGGGTGTGATAATAGAAATCAGACTGTCGATTTCCTTGGATGGTTGTTTCGGGGTAACATCTATGGCCGTCTTGTTTGACATGAGCGATAGTGAGTCGCCCGACCCTTGCAAGGGTATCTCTGCTTGACCTTGGACCTGCTTGCTCGGCATACCCTTTTCAGGGTTTCCTTCCTGTTGGTAGGGGATTTTGGCTCCTCACTTTGAGGTTCTAGCCTCCCCTATTTTCTATTGGTTCTTCTCCTTGTTAGGACTCGAGTCCTTTGAACCTTTGGCTTCCATATGCTATGTAACCGAAAGAATTGGGGTTTCACCCTGTAAAATCTAGGGGAGACAACTCCTTCGGTGCTCTTGGAAATTAAATAAATAGGCAATATCTCCAAGTGGTATGGATTGAATCCGACTTAGGACTTCATAGTAGGACCTTGCACCCCAAAATATTTCATAATGAGGGGATTCCTCGTGTTCATATCTCTTCAGGCCACAACTTTCTAGGTGATTTCTCACAACCTTACTAGGGTCATGCTTCTTGAACTCAATATCCACCAGCTTCATTTCTTCTAAAGTCGTAGCCTCGGCTTTGGCAAGGCCAAAATCTAACAAGGAATATGCACCAATATGAATGGGGAAGGGCAGACATACCACTTTTGATACTCCTTTGAGATCCTTTCTTATTCCACCAAGCACAGTCTGCCTGGAGATATCGCGACACAATAGCTTATCTAGAAAGAATAGTGGTATAGCATATGGAGGAACTGAGGTGTCGAAAAACCTGATATATGAAAATTCCGCCTCTATATACCAATCTACTATGCTACTCAGGTTGGTCGTGACGCTATCCAAAATCATGGGAGGTGGTTGGCCAAAGATGACGACATTCAATGGCACCATTACCCAGTTGAAGATCTCGTAGATGAATTATTTAGCTTTATCCTCCAAACATTTGAGTGGTAGACATGAATAGGCTCTGTATTAGATGGAGCCCAGCTCTAGTTCATTAGTGGGAAGGGTGTCATGAAGCAGATGACATCCATGATGTAAGCAAACATAAAGAACGAAGTTGCTTTCTTACTTTCCCTCTGTGCTCGATATTCGGTAATTCGACTGGTCAGACTGTCAGACAAAAGTTTGGCCCAGTTGAAGGAGAAACCCTCAACAACTGTATGAATGAGAAGTACCCATGGGAGGAAACAATGGGTAGTGTCCTACTTCCCATACAACCTGCAGGCCATCATCGCTATGTACTTGAACTGTGGCTCCAAGGAAGAGATTGAATAGATCCCGTGAGTATCAGCCATGAATTTTGCAGGGTGTGAGACCCAATCTTTGATCAGATCAGATAAATGTTTTCCATACTTCTCGCACTCCTTCTTATTGAAACCTTCTATAAATTTGGCATTGTGAGTAAGGTTCGGTGTGGGTGACAATTTATACATTGCCCGCAAATGTTCTGGCCTGAAAGTCCCAATCGTTACCTTTTGTTCGTTGATAATCATCCTGGTTGGGATGTCCACATGGTCCAACACCCACCTAATAATATCACAATAGGGAAGAAGCTGGGGCCTCACCACTATTTTGTGCATCTCTGATTGAGCGACGATTTTGTATTTGGTTGATAATTCATCCTTCTCATTGTCGCTATAATCATCTGAATAGTTTACAGACTCAGATTGCAGAATGTTTGAAACGTATGACCATGTCTTGAAAAAATTAATACTTTGGGGAGAGGTATCAGAAACAATGTCTGAACCTTGAACTAAACTCTTAGCATCTACCTTGGGTTCTTTTTGTGGAGCCATGATAGAAAAACATGCAACTGGACCTCATGTCGAAAAAATTGAAAACACAAACAACAATTATCCAGGTGAAATGGCTCTGCGTGCAAATAGGAATGAAAACTGAAATAATGAAGGAAAAACTCTCTATCTTGGTCATTTAAGCCTCATGGGTGTCATTTCCAATAGAACGGTCAAATCTCTTAATATAAATATTTAGAAGTAAAAATGAGATCTTACTATCTGTCACCTCACTGCAATTCAAATAAATGCCATAAATGCTTGATGATTCGTAACATTGAAAAACACAGGATCATTCAAGACTTCATCCATAAACCACGTGTGTTAAAGTTTGTTTAAGGTGCTAATTAATCTAGTTTAGTTCTTTCAATTTGGTGCACTTAGTTGCTAATCCCCTTTTTGACGTTCGCCACATCGGGTGTTTTCTCTTCTTGCCACTGAACCTTAAAAACCCGAAATCGTGATGGTGCGAGTTAATTGATTAATAGTGATTTGACTTAAGCCTTTTAATTAATCCATTCTTAATTAAAGAAAATCATGACTTCGTGGATTAGGGTTACGAAGGTGCTTCCCTTTGGGGAAACAATCTTTGAGTCACGAAATCACGATAGTGACTAACTAGGGTTTAAAGTGATTTGTTCTTGATACTAACCTAGGTAACTTTAACATGACTTTGTGACTTCGCAAGTCAGAGGCTTGAGATATGTTCAATGCATACATCCTGAGAGTGAGGGTATGAGGTACTAAGAGATGATAAGCCCCTCTTAGTATTTTAGTAATGGTGATTAAAATTAGGAAGGTTTTCACCATTTCACATGTTGGGATACTGCGACTTTAGGGGGTAGAAACGTGAAACAAACGAAGTCCTGAAATCCAACCTTTTTGGGCTTAAGTATAACATTTCATGTATTTATAGAAAGGCAGCTCCAACAGGATCATTGTTGATACTATCATGATCAATAGTGATCACGAATTTCTTCTGTCCCAAGGTGATTTCTTCTATCCAAACGTTTCTCCATCTTCTTCTTTTTGCATTTTTTTTTCATTGGCTAATGGACTATTGATTTGCATGATATTGTTAGGATATGATATTGTGTCATCTTATTCTTTAGGAAATCTCCTTTCTTGAGCTTGATCCACTTCATTTTTAAATATCTTATTTTCACATTCTTTATTAGGAACTTCACCCATCATTTTCTTGTTATCAATTTCTTCATTTTCAGGTGCCAGGTCATCTTTCTTTCTTTCTATTTCATATTTTCTTCTCCATATCTTTTCATGAGATATTTTTTTTCTTGGATCTTTATTTTATAAATTTTTCATTTTATATTTTTCATCTCTTCTTTTATTCCAACCTTGATTAGATTTTCTTCCTATCTTGTATGAATTATTTCTCATGTATTGACTTCTTGATTTTCTATAGTTTTGGGATTTGTGGCCAAATCTATCATAATTGTAGCATCTTATGGTATGAGAAAAATTTGTTCTGTGGCCAAAATAATTCCATCTCCAACATATCATTAATTTATTGGACTTTCCTGAATCTCTCCTTTCAATACTCTTGCATTCCAATGCTTTGTGACCAAAGTTATGACAAGAAAAGCAATAACCATTAAAGTCGTTTCCATACTTGAGTCTGTTGTGACATGAGAAGTCTGTCTTTTGATATGATTCTTGTTTTTTACTTTAAATATTCCTTCCTTTACAAAGTTCATGATCTTCTTTTGGCTTGTGATTGTACCTTTTTCTTTTGAGGAGTATGATCCTTTATCATGTTTTTGAATGGTGCTCCATTTGTCACCTTCTTATTTATTATTGTATCCAAGATCGGGTTTGTCATCATTTGGTCTTTGACTGTTCCAAATACTATCTAGGATAGATGAGTTGTTATAGAATTTGACAATTGATTTTGTATTTTCATTCTTTTTTTTTAGGTTGATAACTTCCATTTCCAACATGTGACATGTTTCTTCCTTTTTGGTCAACTGAATCCTCGAGGCTTCTTCTTTTTCCTTAGATTATTCAAGTTGAGTATTTAGATTGATGACCATTTATTCTATATCATCTGATACTTATGTGCAGTTATTGGTTTTGTCATATGTCTTCAACTCTTCTATATGTTTTGTTAGATCAACAACTTTATTCTTTAATCTTTTGATTTCTTCCTTGTTTTCTAGATGAATCATTTTGAGGTTGATGACTTCCAATTCCAGCGTGTGGCATGATTATTCCTTTTTAGTCAATTGGATCTTTAGGGTTTCTTCACTTTCCTTAGTTTCTTCAAGTTGAGTCTTTAGACTGTTGAACATTTCTTTTGTTTCTTTTAATTCTTCTGTGCATTTATTGACTTTGTAATATGCCTTAAACTCATTCATTTCTTTTGTTAGATCAAAAAATTCAATCTTTAATATATTTATCCCTTCTTGTTTTTCTTCTTGCTGAATCTTTAGTTCATGCTCTTCAAGGTTAGATTGATCTAATTGTCGTAGTAGCAACACATATTTCTTTTGAAGTTTCTCCAACTCTTCAAAGGTGCACATAACTATGTATTCAAGATGGTTGAGAACATCCTTAGTAATTTCAATATATAGACCATTTCTTAGTTCCATACTAATCACTTCAAATGTAGATACAACATCAGTCTTAATATATAATAGTTTTTCTTTTGTGAATACTGTGGTATTTATCAATTCCTTGATGTAGTAGTCTTCTATGTTGATGACCGGGGTTTGAATCAATTCTTTGATGGAATTTCCCTCTTCTATGTTTTGTTCTTTATTCTAATAAGAATTCTCTTTATCTTTATTTTTTTCTTCAATCTGATTGGATTTATCCATTTCTGGTTTTTGTTCTTTAATCTAATTGGATTTCTCCGTTTCTTTGTTTTGTTCTATAAACTGATTGGAATTCTCCATTTCTTTGTTTTGTTCTTTATTTTGATAAAAAGTCTCTAGCTGGAGCCATATTAATTTAGCAGAGGTGTAGTGTCCCATCTTTTCTTTGACTTGGTCTGACACTCCATTATGGATTTCCTTTAATGCTATTGAATTATTTTTCTTTTCTTCTTTTGCATTTTTGGATTTGTCCCTTGAGGTAGTTTAGTATCGAGGTTTAGATACCAATGATTCCCAAACAACAGATCCTCTTGACTTCATATACCATTTTATTATTTCCCTCCATGAAGAGTAGTTTGTTCTATCAAATAAGGGGGATTCATTTGTGGAGTTAGCCATTTTTCCACCCATTTTTTCAAAATCTACCTTCCAGTGTTAAAAATGTGTTGACGGAACTCACTCTGATACCAATTATTGAAACACACACTGACATTGAGAGGCGGGGGTTGAATAAGTTTCTGTAACTTTTCACTTCTTTTACACTTTCTTAGATTAATTGAATTAACTGAATAAGATATATGTATCTCAATTAATTATTCATAAACATGTATAACAAAAACTATATGAAGTAGATGAAATATCTTTATTTTATTTATTTAACTTAATGAATACAAAAAAAATCAATCCTTTAATATCTTCAACTTCAACTGAATATGAGAGATCCAACACTCTGATACCAGACCCAACTTATACTTCTCAGATCCAACTGAGAAATGAGGAATACAACCCTCATAACAAGACTCAACTTGTTGATCTAAGATCCAACTGATATGTGAGGAATCCAACCCTCATAGCAAGACTCAACTTGTAAACAAGCACCAACCTGATAGAATGAACTTTCATTCAATCCAATATATATATATATCCACGAAGACACTTTCTTTTCACCACCATTTTGTGTTTATATAATCTTCCAACATGTATATATTGAATCCATGTGTCCTTTCATTATAAAATAGTGCACCTCTTCATTTAATTAATTCTAAGTATTTTTTCATTAATCCTTTTATTTCTTTTAACTAAAAAGACGTCAAATCCTTTGTAGTCTTGATTTTCATTTATTATTTTCTGTTTAGTTTCCTGTTATAGATTTATTAATTTCTGTAGATAGGCGCTTCCTTCAAACCATTTCTATCCAAATGACCATGGACTTAAGAATACAATTTTATTAACCTCATTTCCTCTTCGCTTTCATTATTCTTTTACACCGGACCTCTACCTTATCATACGATCGGTGGTACATCAATACCATTCATGGTATGCGTGCTATTGAGGAGTGGTTTTACTCCTAGTTTCTTTTTGGGCACTTTTCCTTTAGTAACTTTCTCATGTCCCTTGGTGGGGTTCAACAATACCACTATGTGCGTAATTCATTCTGTACTAATACCTGTGCTACTTTTAATGTGTTATCATTATCCTTCATTGATCTGTCTTCTTGACAGGTGGATAGATCTTCACATCCTCGCAAATCTATTGATTCCTTATTTCATTCAAGTTTTGGTTATCAAAGATATTGAATTAATAATTGATTGAAATGAATGGTTCCCGTTCACTCTGAGACTTCAACAAATCATGAATCTGAGACTTCGAGTTACTAGAAATATTTAGTAGTTCAATTACTCTAAAGATTTACCTACTGAAGTAAAATTCGTCAAAGTACATATAAGAATTCCTTGTTGACATTATTCGTCATATGCCCTTATGCTAAGAATCAAAGGATTAACTCATTTTTGTCATGTAGTTTTTGAACTTGGCCCTCGATTTTCTTAAGAACCTTCACTTGACCCAAATCTAGGACCGTAGACTTACGAAAAGGAGCTACAACTCTTCGTGTATTCAGGATTATTGGAATTTTTTATGTTTCAAAAATCCCAGAAGTAAATTGGTCGAAGTGGTCATATGGTATAGATGAATGTTACCTATCGATCAACAGTCCACACTTACCCTATCCTTCCACTGGCTTAATGCAACGACTGATATTTTACTCTCCTAGATCTGAAACTAATTTGATTCTGGATATTCTTTTAACACTTCCAATGAACTAAATCCCACGTGTTCATGCTAATGTGTATCTATTGACATGGCATTGGTTGAGTTGATGCCATGTGTCACCTAGATTCATGAATTTCAAAAACCTTATGTGCCAAATAAACCTTGACACTTGTTGCCAAATGATTGGGCCACGTGTCATCTTTGTCTTCTGCCACATGTCTCTCTCCTAGATCATGGATCTAGGATAATTGATATAACAACTCATATTTATACCAAATTTCTTCCCTTGATCTGACAGTTGGTTGGATTTCAGGACTTCAACACTCCGAGATATTATGAATCCAATACCCCAAAGTTATACCTCCCGAATAAGTCACAAAACAACAATGACCTCTTAATTTCATTTAACACCTCATGCTAGATAATCTAATGGCTAGTATTACTCCCAAAGTTCTCAGATAGATGGTATGGTTTAATATTTAGTTAATTTGGATGACCGTCATCTACTCCAGGACTTCAGAGATTCTGGGATATTTATGCCTATGCCTAATCCAACTATCTATGGAGTGGAGAAGTTGTGATCCATCATTGATATTTTTCCCTTGTCTCGTCCAATGGTTCATATCAAAGTGTGACATCCCTATCCTTCCATTTTTTTATTATCAACAGTCGGTGAGACTTCTCAACTTCTCCTTTGATCTGACGATTGACATGAGTTCGTGAATTTGGGGCTTCAGCCTTCGGGTATTCATCCATGATTCAGAATCCCTTTCACTAGAGTGGTCAACTCTGAAGTTGGCTGCTTGATCCAACGGTTGAGAGCTCACTCAAAGATCCTTGTTGATATGATGATTCTTGTTTAATCACTTTTGATCAATAGATTCCAACTCATATGATGATTGTGATTACTACCAAAATTTTAATAGAAGATTAGAATTCCATGATCCTTAAAAATGGATTCTTATGTGTAGGCTTCTATGTGATCTGATGGTCAAGGATTGTCCCGATAACTACATCATTCTTCCTTGTTTCTCTTGAAGTTTACTGTGGGGATTTCGATCTCGATAGAACTTTTGCAATGCGCTCTCCCTTATGATATTTCCTTCATCCTTTCCAAATACCTTAACATTGCATGCTCTGATTATGTGTGCATTTTATTTGTAGAATCTCCCTGCTATCTCTCCTGAGCTTTAGGAACATAGGATCACTATTGATCCTATCGTGATCAATAGTGTTCAGAAATTGATTTTTCCCCAAGGTGATATTCATTTTTCTCTAATTATTGTACATGTTTGACTCATGTTTCCATCAATGAAAACACCAAATCAATAATTCCAACAGACTCTAGAGGGTTATATCATCGAGTTTGTAGCGAAGAATCATCAATATTCTTCATGAGTAGAAGTGATATTCAATAAAGGTGTGCATGAAAGACTACTAAGGGAAGTTCCCTTGTGGATAAAGGTCTTCTTGGTGGAATAGGGGATGATAATTGTTCCCTTGAGTGAGATGGAAGCCTAAACACCTGTGCTTGGGGTGGGGCAATATTGGGGCAGGTTCATGACCTAATAAGGGGAACGAGTTCTTTGACAGATGGGGGATTGAAAAGAGAAGAGTGTAAGAATTGAGTGATCCATGAGGATATCCTCCATAGTTGATAAAGGGTGGTGGGGAAAGGTAAAGAAAGTAACTAAGAAATTTGAGGTGTTGCAGAAAGGAATCAGACCAAGAAAAATGGATGAGAGAAAGATATCAGAACTGTGGAAGTTGCGAAAACAAGAAAGACCAGCCAATATAAGATTGCAGGAAAGAAAATCATGGATATAAATAAGTCTCGAGGTGGGTGGACAAGAAGAGGAGTGTATACAAGAAATTAAAGACGAAGAAGGTCTAAATATTGCGAAAGATGGAGAAGATTCGACACCGATCTCAGGAGGATTCATGAATTAGGCTAAACAAGTTGCTCTAAAGAAAGAAAATGAGACCCCCCATATCAAAGAGACCCTCCCAAAAGTCAGTGAAACCAACCCTGATTCACCCATCCCCCAGGTGCCATTTATACCCTTGGTAAGCTTCATACCACATACTCATGAAATTCATATTACATCAAATTCAGTCAATTCGTCAAAACCCACAACTATGAGTAGTGGGAGGATATTAGGGTCTCCTAGAAAATTGCAACCAGGGCCATTAGGATTCATTTTGGTTGCAACAATAAGACCTAGAATGGTTGGACACATGGGAGGCTTGATCGCCTGATACCCAGAATTATGGTGTAAAGGAGATGAGGACATAAAACAATAGTGGTTTCTATGAGAGTCCATATAGAGGTCCAGAGGGACTCTCTATGTGAACAAGTTAGTATAATTCCAGACTACTTTGAGGGGTCGTGCCCTCAAGTGGTACATGAAGGCTATTGAGCATGGGTTATAGGGATAATCATTTACCCTTGACAAAGTGTGTCAGAAATGCATTTCCGAATTGAATCTACCTCATTCATAGCAACAAGATCTCTCTGAGTTATGGGAGATTCAATAGAGAGATTGAGTTTGCATGGGAGTACAATTAGAATTTTAAGGACACTATTGGGAGACTGGTGCATCCAATTCATGAAAATTATCAGGGGGAATGATACATCCAAGGGCTGCTACCCTTGACACAAATCCCCCTGACACAACATAGGATATCCACTTTAACAGATGCTCTAGAACAATCAATGAAGATTGAATCCATGGCATGATACCCAAGGAGTTTGAGGGTAACAAGACCTCTGATAAACTGTTGGTTACTTGGTATGACCCAGGTTCTGATATTAAATAGATTTCCAACAAACCCTCAAAACTATCGACCATCTTGGTAAACCAAAAGGAAACATTGTGCACAGAGTGCACATCGCAGTCTCACCCGAGATATATTTTATGGTGGAATGAAATAATCAGGTGTTTGTAGTATAGGAATGGGTTGGGATTGTGGTTAGGTCCTTTTCCTTGTGAATAATTAATCATTAGTCATTCATATACTTCTATGCTTCATTCATCTTTAAACCTAGGCATGCATGTTGTTATAACTTGTTTTAACCATTTATTCTTGAGCTAATGATTAACAGAATAGTAAAATCATTCATTAAAAAACACATAGAACACAATGTTTTATTGTGGTTCACCCCCTCTTGGGGCTACATCCAAAAATATATGGTTTCTCTGCTCTTTTATTTATTCTTCTACAAAATCTATGTTACATGCATTACATATTCAATATTAAAATCATAATTAGGGTAAGTACCCTCTGGGAGGCTGACTAGATCACACCAGGATCCTCATCATGTGACCTAACCCTAAAATACTAGATTATTCAACTCTACCACAAGAACCATAAAAAAAATTACTACAATCAATATCTTCCCAACCAAACCAAACATAGACCTCCTAGCATATATCAAAAACCCAATCAATATAAAAAACCCTAACCCTAGCATAGTTAGTTCTATCTGCATGCACTCCATGTTTCCTTTTGCTTCTTTTTATGCATGTTTCTTTCCTGCCTCCTAAGGCGTGCGCTTCCAAAAATAGACCTTTTATTCCAAAATTATGCCCGCGCCCAAAATAGATATTTCTCCCAAAGTAGGCTTGCACCAATAGAACTCCAACACTGACATGTGGCTCATCCTGTGACACTCAGATGGTGTTTTCTCCCTGCATGAATTTCTCCAAGTCATGAAACTTTCCTTTTAATTCTTCCCATTTGGATTTTTCTTGCACATATTTATTTGTGAGCTCCTCTACCCTCTGTGATGTAATGTGTTCCTTCAGAGACTCTGCACTCTCAGCATGAACCTGAGCCATCCTTGTCTTCTCCTCCTCTATTTTAACAATTATTTGTGTTTCTTTCTCCTGGAGAGGTTCTTATTGGGATTGTATTGCTTGTCTGTTGATATGAGCAATATTCAAATATGTCTGCAAGGTATTCATATCCTACGTGCCTTTCAATCATTCTATAATACTCATGGCCTTTTTTCCTTGCTTGAGCTCCTACATTGCAATGTTGATTTTCTCCTCTTTCGTGTCTAGTTGTTGGACCCTCTAGTCTTCCTCCAACGTCGTCCATAAGTGTGCGGTCCTGTCGAAACGTTGTGTGACCTCTTTGCCTTCCCTTTCGATCATTTCTATTTGCATGGATGCTTGTTGTTCCCTTTCAACTATGTCTTCGGGAAGAGTTATTGGTGTTAATTTTTCCTTGAGTTCCTTGATCTCCTACCTGTACCCTTAGATCGTTTGCGTGATAGTTTTAATTTTTTCTTCAGTGTTGCTCATAGCTTCTTGGGTGCTGTCTAAAATATTTGTGAAGACTTCCGTTATATTTTTCTCAAGTTTATCTGTGCATTGATTCTCCTCCTGTGTCTCGAGTGGACCTGTTCTACAACAATTTGTAGTGCGTCCTTTCCATCTCTGGTGACTTGAAAGTTTTTCATATATTCCCTCGCTCATGATTGTACTTCCTGTGTGATACTGAATTGCACCTTGTATAGTTCCTTTGTTAGTATTCTAGCCAAGACCAAATCTACCTGTGCTAGGTATTTAAGTGTTGTCTCTGCCATGGCCTCCTCAAAAAGTAGCATATATATTGTAATGTGGAAGCTAGGACTTACTTTCACTATGAGTTGGATTGTATCTCCCTTATTCTGCATGATTTTGTCCCCTGCCTCTTTCGACCCTGGGATCGGTTTTGCTCCCCTCTCTTGTGCTTGTGCTTCTTGTATATGTTCCAAGACCTTATTAACATCATCCAACTCCTTCTTGATTCTTTATCATTGGTTTTCGGCCTCCTAAAACTCTTTTGATGCATGGTATTGAACCCTCTATGCGACTAAGTCATCATCATCCTTGGTGATTGCATATTTCAGGATGTCCTTGTGGGCCTTGGCCTTCTTGCGTGACCCACCTATATGTATGATCAGTCATTTGGGTGGCCCTACATATTGCAAAGTTGTTGTCATCAAGGTTCATTGTGTTCCCTTGTTCCTCCTGTGCAAGGATATTATCCTTCTTTCCTATCTACCCATCCTTCTTTGGGGCACTGCCCTTATTTTGTTGCACTGTCTTCAAGCCATGATTCATCTACTACATTGGTTTCTTGGATGCAATGCTTCCTCCTAAATATGTTTTAGATGACCCTACTTCAAATTATTTCCCCTTGGGCATGTCTTTGGTGATGATTGAGATCTTCCGGTGATCCTTCCAGTTCTTTATTTCCCATTGGACTTTCTCTTGACTGACACAAGATTGAAGTTGTAGCCATTCTTTTTCTGGATCCCTGCACACCTGGATCCACATATTGTGTCATGTAGCCTTGAAGTTGGCTATTCCCTAGTACTTTGCGACCACCTCAGGAGTTATTCTATAGGTGTTGGATAACTTCTCTTGTATATTTTTGAGATACCGAGAAAAATTGTTGGCATTTCCACTTCTCCTCTTTGAATCAGAAGCGCTCCCCAATGATGTGTAACGTGTTGCGCGACATCATCCTACTCTATCACAGAAACATGAGTAGGTATGCACTTTCCATTAGATTAGTGTTATTAGCATCATGATCCATGAATAGTGGAACTCACTTATCAAGTCCTTCGCATCCTTAGATTCAATAAGTATGGGGCCCATCTGATATGTTCCTTAGTTGGTATTTTATCCAATACCAACTCTACCCATGCCAGGTCTTTAAGTGGTGTCTATGTCATGTCCTCCTTGAACTGTAGCATATCTATTGTAATGTGGAACCTAGTACTTGCTTGTACTACAAGTTGGATTGTTGCTTCCTTGTTCTACATGGTTTTTTCCCCTACCTCTGTCGATCCTGAGATCGGCTCTTCTCCCCTCTCTTGTGCTCGTGTTTCTTGTATCTGTTCTAGGACCTGCTTAATGTCGACCAACTCCTTCATGATCCTTTCTCATTGGTTCTCAACCTGTTATAGGATAAATCTGTAGGTGCAGACACTAACCGATCTCCCTAGATCCACCTGGATCTAGAACAAAATAGGACAGAATAATACACTTTCCCTAGATCTAGCCTATTGAATGAACTAAGAGGTAAGGATTATGGACATACCTTATGAACGCTTTCCTTATGTCTCTGTTGTTCCAAGATTTTCTTCAATGCTCTCGTCCCATCTAGATCACAACAAAACGAACCAATCGAAGTAAAGGTAGATTAATATATTCAATGACTAGTCTATACATATGATCAAGGAATTATTTAATAAAGCGACATCATCTTTATGGGAAAGGGACATATTGCTGTATTGAATTAATTGAAAGTGAAACTTACAACCTGAGCCTTGATTTCATAGGTCTCCTTTCAATGGCTCCTAGCTCTGACACACACACTTGCTCATGAATGAAGAAAATCAACTACTTGTGATGACCTTGTTGTTGTCTCTAGCTACTGTAGCATCAGTCCTCCATACAGTCTTTCACTAATTCTCTAATCAATCTCTTGCTAACTTTCTTCTTTCTTAACTTAACCCTTTCCATGAGCAATCTCCTAAATATATAGGAAGAGATAGATTAGTTACTTGGATAGGGAATGATCCCAAGATATCTGGAATGACAGTACTTGAATAACCACTCGAAAGCCAACTCACCCTTCTAGAAGATTCCCTTCTAGAAGGTTCGAGATCTTTATCTTTTTTCCCCTTTAAGAGCATGTTCGCACCCTAACAATGAGTACAGTGTGAGAAGTTCACACCCCAGCTTAAGGTAGCCTACGGAATCAAGCATTCTTGCAGGAGAATATACAAGTAGCCTGCGAACATGTTTCAAAATGTGAGTTCTGGAAGAAGACAACTGTAACGTTTCTCAGGAAAGTGTTCTTGGTAAAGAGCTTGATTTTCCATCATCACGACATCATCATGACATCATCACAATGACCAAATTTGTGGATAACACAACCTCCTCATACTCTTCCGTTGCGTGGTCTTGAACCCTCTATGTGACTAAGTCAGCATCATCCTCGATGATTGTGTATTCTAGGATGTCCTTGTGGGCCTTTTCCTTCTTGCGTGACCCACCTATACATATGTTTGGCCATTTGGGTGGCCCTACATCTTGTGAAGTTATTGTCGTCAAGGTTCCTTGTTTTTTTTTGTCCCCCCCTCCTTGTTCCTCCTACACGGGGATATTATCCTTCTTTCCTATCTTCCCATACTTCTTTGGGGTGCTTCCCTTCTTCTGTTGCACTATATTCAAGTTGGGCTTCGTCTGTTACATTGGTTTCTTGGTTGCGGTGCTTCCTCCTATAGATGTCTTGTATGACCTTGCTTCAACTTATTTCTCCTTGGGCATGTATTTGGTGATGATTGGGATTTTCCAGTCATCTTTCCAGTCCTTTATTTCCCATTCAACTTCCTCTTCACTGACACCGAATCGAAGTTGTAGCCAGTCTTTTTTTGGATCCATACACACCTGGATCCACATATTGTGTCATGTATCCTTGAAGTTGGCTACTCCCTGGTACTATGCGACCACCTCGAGAGTTATTATATATGTGTTGGATAACTTCTCTTGTATATCATTGAGATACCAAGAAAAAGTGTTGGAATTTCCACTTATCCTCTTTGAATCAAAAGTTCTCCCCAATAATGTGTAGCATGTTGTGTGACATTGTCCTACTCTATCACATAAATATGAGTAGCTAGGCTCTTTCCATTCGATTAGCGTTATCATCATGATAAGACACGAATAGTGGAACTCAATTCCCAAGTCCTACACATCCTTACAATCATCTAGGAACAAATTAAATAAGTATGTGGCCCAGCTGAGCATGGTGTCGTTTGTGCATTGTGTTGCAGCTGCGACAAATCCTGTGGAGACCTCCTCCTTGCGACATTTTCGAAGGAGTTTGCACACCATCAAATTTGTTTTCATCCTGGTAGTTGTGTCATTGATCCACTTTATGATAATGATGCAAGAGATTGTTTCTATCTCATAGGTTTTCTTCATTTCTTCTGTGAGTTCCTTTTCCTTGGTTTTGTCATCCATATACTGCATAGGATTCTCACCATCTGATGGTAGTCCTGTGATGAACGAAATTAATTCAACATGGATGGAAACTGGTTTGTCCAGCCATAAAAATCCTCCATGGAATACTACCAGTAACTTATTGACACATTTGTTCATGTATTCCCCCCTGTTGAAGTGAGGAATCTCCAGCAAATTAAGAATCCATGTATTTACCGGGCCTGCTACCCACTGCTTTGGATGCAACATTGGATCTCCTAATGTCCTTTTGCCTAGGATTTCCATGTACACCTATTGTGCGAATTCCAAGAACATTTTGGTGCCAAACACATCATGTTATGCATACCATAAACTTTTGATGCATCCAAACAAACGTGGTGTGGCCTGCACCCCATTTGGAATGTGAGGACCAAGCGATGGGATTTTTCCCCTTTCTCTATGTTGGTGCACTAGATGTCCCAGCCTCTAGTTCTATTTCTTCTGAAATTGAGTTTGGTTGCCCCGTGATGTCTTCGAGTTTCACTTCCTTGTGCTGCACAAACCCTACCATCGGTTGTGACCCTAGCCCGTTAGATTATGTCCTTTCACTTTTAGCGCCATTTGTCTTATGGGTTTCTTCGACCTTGGGAGGTTGTTGTAGGTTTCCTGTTTCTAATGGGTTGTGGCCCCACTCACTGTGATGTGAGTCAATTTCCATCTTGACCATCATCGAGGCATATCCCTCTTCCTCAACCAGTGTAGCACTCAATAGTTCAACTTACGGTGACGGAATTGCATCGACATCGACTATTCCCTCTATTTGTCTAAGAACTTTTTCTTCCTCTACGGGTTCCTGTGGTGACCTATGGCTACTACGTGTTTTCTATTTTTTTGGTAATAGGTGTGATGACCTTTGGAGGTTCCATTCTGGGTAATTATTTCTTCTCTGGTTGAAATTCAAAAACTAAGATATATGAACTTGCCTGTTCACCACCTATATTCATGCTCCTTAGCTCTGTGGACATGTAAATTCAAAATGAGTATTCTTTGGCCCGCGTTTTAGTTATATACGGGATGTTATAAATTCTCTAAGTATTCTCAAAGATGCTTCTTTGATGGTAATGAATTTTTTAAATATTCTTGAGCATGCTTCATTAAGTTTCATAAATGCTCAGTTTATGCCTTTTTACCTTGATGATCAGTTTTTTCTTTTTTGACCATTAGCCCATTTTCCGGTGCACTGTAAATTTTCGATGCGCCACATGTTTCTGCTGTGACCTTTCCACTAGCACGTTGTGTTTTTTCAAGTCGGTCATATGTTTTTCACAGTAAATTTTTCTTTTTGTCACGTTGATTTTTCTTTCTGTTGCGCACAACATTTCCCAATGTTTTGTATTTTCCTTCTTTTTCTACTTTTGTTTTCTTTTTTTCTTCGTTTTCTAGTTTTTATTTGTTTTTATTAGTTTTTTTTCCTAATATCTACTATATTACACTATATACATGGTGTTATCACATAATAATGTCTAAGGGTCGCAAGGTGACCCAGTGCTTTGCTTGCGGAGGTATCATCCTTGAGCTCAAAACATAGATTTCAGAGCAGTCTATTTCGGGCTTGAAGCACAAGCAACATGCATGTTTAGTCTTTCAGTGGCAGAAATTCCTGGAGCAGTTCAGATCAGCGGCTCACCGACATTAAGAACCTTAAAGTTGTGTGAAGTATAGTGCTAGGGAAAAAACCCGAAGTAAGCACGAGTCATTGATCTTGAGGGGGACAAGTGGCAGCCAATCCAAGTCTTCGAGGAAATGAGCTTCGAGAGTTTAGAAGTGAGAAGTCCATATAACTTTCGAAGAGCCGAAGCCCGAAATCAGGAAGCAATCATGGACCATTGATCTCAAAATTAGTAGGGAGTCATTGATCTTAGTGACAATGCCTCCCAGAGTCCCAAAGCACCCAAAGTCCTAAAGTGGTAAAAGTCTCGAAGTGCCAAAGAACGTGGAAAAAAATCCTTCGCTTCAGGGGTTTTTCCTCCATGGGGTTTTTCATGTTTCACTTTCAAAACACTTGAAGCCTGAAGTCCCGAATTAAGTCTCAAACATCTGATTCTAGAATGCCACACATCACCAGATATAAAACTCCGGGTAAAAGCACAGAAGGTAAGAGAGGTTTGAAATTTGATTTTCTCGGAGCCCAGAGACCCGAAGGAGATCTTGGTCGTTGATCAAGAAGGGAGTAGAAGGGTCGTCGATCTGGTTGAAGGGGTCAAAGTCCTAAAGTAGGAGAAAAAATGTTTATTCAATAGGACACACGTCAATAGATCGCCAACTCCGAGTAAAAGCGTTGAAGGCAAGCGAGGTTTGAGATTTGATTTTCGTGAAGTACAGATCCATGAAGGGATCTCAACTGTCGATCTTTGGAGGCCACGCATCGTCAAATCCTTAACTCTGAATGTTTTTCTTCAATGGAAAATAAGTTTGACTGATGATTTTCCCAGAGCCCAGAGACCTGAAGGAGATCTGAGTCGTCGATTTAAGAGGATACGTGGCAGCCATTAGTATGGACATGTGGCGCACTCGTCGCTGTGACACCATGCACCTATTCGAAAATGACACATGGCACTAAGTCCAAGCATCTGTGGGCATATCATTCACTTCTTTCTTAGTGACACGTGTCACTTCTCTTTCATGACATGTCAGCATAGTAGAGACAGGTCATCCTCCGGGAGGTGTTATTGTTCAACATCAAGAGTAGCGTCCCCCTCCACCAGGGCACAATTTGGTGAATTCTAAAGTGGGTGGGTGGTTAAGCTTAGAAATAGTGCTAAATCTAGCAGGTGTGCCCATATCGTGGATTGCATCTAAATCAATGACCATGCTTCAATGCAGGGATGCAACTTTCTCAATCGATAAAATTATTGAGCAGTCCCGCAATTGAAACCATGGTTTGGAAAAAGTGATACGTGGAAGAAGGCAGTGGATTGCGGGCCCAAAAGTGGTGTCAGTTCAAGCTTCTTTTGACAACCCAACAATCACGTGCTCATATAGTTTATAATCAGAGAGCAATGTGTGGCCACCCCCTAGGCACTAAGCCTCATCCCGATCTTGAGGGTTCAATTAATAAATGAAAGGATTGGTGGTTGAAACCTCGACTTACTTAGTAATTAGAAGGCATGGAAGGCCCGACCGTGGGGAATGAACTATTAGCCATGGTACCCCTATGGATATATTTTCCTGTAGACCCATGCCAATCGGAGTTCGCATCTGACAGAGGGATACATGCACAGTCTGACAGAAGACTACTCGGATGAAATGCTTTGAATGTAGTGATGGGATCACACTCTAGATTGTTAGGGACTGATCCGAGTATACATAGATAGTTTTGATATTTTGTTAAGGTGGTCAACTGGTTGAGCATATCTCCCTATTTTGTAATGTTTTGATGCCAGAACGTTTCTCTGGTCATGTATCAAACTTGATACTTTCATGTTAATATAAGTCATCTTCTTTTCATCTCTTTGTAAATATTGTGCTAAAACACTCGAGCATGGAGGATCTAGTCTAGGGTTGTTATGTTGTTGTAATGTAGGTTTGATTACAGTGGTATTGTGACTAGTTTTAGTTAGCTCCCTTGTTATCGTTCTCCCTCTTACACTGAATGGCTTGGGCATGGACGATCTAGTCGAGTTGTTGTAGCTGCATTGTAATGTAGGTTTGATCATTGTGTTGTTGTGACTGTGTTGTTTGGATATATTTCAGTGTCTGAGGCTTGAGCTCAAGAGTGATATTGAGTCTAAGTTTTTCTTCTCCAAGCTGCTTGAAATCCCAATGCTCATAGCAGTATTGTTCACCTTTCTCACTAAGTCTTCCCTCTTCTCACACTTAAACTCAATTCACTGACTGAAGTTAATGTGGCCCTCACTTCCTTGTGCAATTCTTGTCTAGTTCTGTGTTGAACATCATTTGTATATTGAGTTTTGTCGATTGACCTCCACTCATATAAAACCAACATCCACCAAAAAATCTGGTGGGTACTTGGATTATCCTTCTGCAATCTGAGGGTGACTCTCAGTGCTAACATTCTTGGCGTCATTGTCGGGGAACGAATTGAAGACTTTTTCCTGGGATAGAATGAAAAGGAACTTATGATTCTAAAGGTGCATCATATAGTAGAACCATTGAAGATTGCAACTTCCACCTGGCAACTTCATAATTAAAGACTTCAATAGGGAGGATCATGTTGACAAAAAGATGACCACACCGAAGGGGAAGACCAAGTATCAATTTATGAGATTTCTTCATGAAATAGTTTTTTTCTTTATCAGCTCATCTCTCTCTTTCCCTTTACATATAAAGATGATTATCCTCTGCTTTGTGTATTCAGATGATTATAAGCCTTCCTTCATTTATCCATCCTTGGAAGAAGAGAACATGCCCCCTTCTTGTGTTGTAGATGTTGATCTTCTGTCTTCACCTATGCTTATTCATAAATGTGAGGTCTATATTGCATCTTCTCTCGAAATTAATCACCCTTGTAGCTCTTAGGAGGTTGAAAATAATTCACAGTGTTCTCAAATCTCGTTACCCTCCATTATTCCTACTGATCCTTTCCATCAACTCGTTAATCCTCATAATCAGTCCACTTCTTTTCAAATAAAAATCATAAATAAGTTGTTTAAACCTTTAAGGCTGCCACATGGCCTTCATCCTTATCCTTGTTATTCCTTTGAGTATCTTCCTCGGTTTTCTGGAGAGGATCATATTATAGTTGAGAGGCATTTAGAGGCCTTTGAGAGTTTTGTCAATCAGTTCGAGATTGTTCATGATGATTTTTCCATGAGGTTGTTCTCAAACTCATTGTTTGGATATGCTGTTGTGTGGTTTAAATGTTTGGGAGTCAGTTCCATTGGTTCTTGGATCAATCTATGCAATGCATTTATTAAGTGGTGGGGTGAGAACAAGTCCCTTGATCAGTACTTGGATGATTTTACTACTTTGAGGAGAGGGGAAGAGGAAGCCTTGGTTGTCTTCAATAGGAGGTTTTACAATGTTTATCATAGTATGCCTGTGGAGATCAAGCCCACAGAGATTGCTACCATGGTGTACTATGTCATGGATCAACATTCAGAGCTTGTCCTTCTCCTGAGAGAAAGGAAATATTCATCTTTAAGACACCTATTTGAAGATGTTGAAGAGGTTGAAGAGAAAATCAAGGATAGCAAGGGGGTTCATACGCAACCATATCATGAAAAATTTCATGTACATAAGAAAGAAGACTGTCAATATGTTTCAAATTATGAGCAAGAAGAATGTCAATATGTTTCAGATTCCGAGCAAGAAGACATTGAGTATAATTCAGATCTGGAACAACAACAAGGAGGTAGGCATGATTCACATTTGGAATCAGATTCTTCAATAGTTTCATATTTTTCTATGGGCATGGATGCATATCAATCTTATGATCATTTTTCAGAACATTTTGAGCATGAAGTAGTGGTTGATTGCATAGATAACTATATGTTCTTGGTTGATCATAGTTTTGATGCTTTAAATCTTGTTGTACCATTATCTTATGATAATTCTGATGAAGGAGAGACTGCAATTGTTGGTGATCAAGAGTTGGTTTCAAAAGAAAAAGGTCATTTATTTGCAAGAAGAGAGGCATTTACAGAGGAGCCAGCTGGTCCTCTAAAGAAGCCATAATTTTGTCACGTTATTCATGATCCTATGGCCATATACATGGAGTCATATGTTTCAGATTTTTCAAAATCTTCAAATGGAATTATTTCACCGATACTCACAAGTGAGTATGGTTTCATGAAATATTTCCAAGACCAAACTATTGATCCTTTTCCTTATTCATTACAGAAAAGAATTGGGTGGAAATCAACCATCCTAGACCTGTAGAAGACACAAAGAAACATGTAAAGGAGGATCTAAGTGGGCAATTTTTGTCCTGTGCAGAAACTGTAAATGAGAAAATATAACCTGGTATTAGCCAACCTACATCAGTTCTCCACCCATATATACACTCTGAGAACATCAAATGATGGGTGAGCTACAATGAAGGACAAGAGCTGATTTCTTTCTAGTTGAGCTCCCCTGATTATAAATTTTGTGACCCTGTGGGGCTATATATGGAGCTGTGTTTTCCAAAATCACTGGAGCCTACAGAATTATTTGCCTTATCATCATTTGGGGCTATGGTCAGTGTTCCAAGCCATGTTCTCATTTTGTTTTCATACCTCCCTAGTTTTTTGTGGATCATATGTAGTAAAGAGAAGAATTATATTACCAAGAAGTCTAGGTGGCTATGGTGGAAGTTTTCTTTCACCTAGAGCCTTGTAAAAAGTTAGTTAGCCTAGGATTGTAAACAAATAAGCTCCTTCTAGAGCCCATATGTTTTTTTTCATTTTTTAGTAGAATAATGTACATATTTCCCTATTTTTTTGGGCGAAATTTTTGAGCTAGACTCCATAGCCCAACAACTAAAGAACTAGAACTGCGCATTCTTGGCAGCTCACAGGGAGCATGCCATCCCCTGTGGAGCCAAATGTTATCACATAAGACTGTATAAGGATAGCAAGGTGACCCAGTCCTTTTCTTGCACAGGTATCAACCTTCAGCTCAAAATGAAGCTTTTAGAGCAGTTTATTTCAGGCTTGCAGTGCAAGAAGCAGGTAGTTTTAGTCTTTCAATGACAAAGATTCCTAGAGTATTTCAGATCAACAGCTCACTGACATTTGGAACCTTAAATTTTCACAAAGTATAGCACTAGGGAAAACCCCCGAAGTAAGCATGAGTCATTTATCTTGAGGGGGACAAGTGGCAGCTGATCCAAGCCTTCGGGGAAATGAGCTTCGGGAGTTTCTAAGTGAGAAGTGCATAAACCTTCCGAAGAGACAAATCATGAACTCCTGAAGAAATTGTGGACCATTGATCTCAAAATTAGCAGGGAGTCATTGATATTAGCGGCAGTGCCTCCCAAAATCCTGAAGCACCCGATGTCCTGAAGTGATGAAACACGTGGAAACAGATCCTTCGCTTCGGGGGTTTTTCCTCCATGGGTTTTTCATGTTTCACTTTCAAAACACCTGAAGCCCAAAGGCCTGGAGTAAGTCTCAACTGTATGATTCCAGAAATCCATGCATCTCCAGATCTAGAACTCCAGGTAAAATCATAGAAGGTAAGAGAGGTTTGACGTTTGATTTTCCTGGAGCCCAGAGACCCGAAGGAGATCTCGGTCGTTGATCGAGAAGGGAGCAGAAGGGCTGTCAATCTGGTTGAAGGGGTCAAATTCCCGAAGCAGGAGCAGAACCGTTGAATTAAGAGGACATGTGTCAATAGATCACCATCTCTGGTTAAAAGTGTTGAAGGCAAGAGAGGTTTGAGATTTGATTTTCATGAAGTCTCGAGCCACGAAGGGATCTTAATCGTCGATCTCCGGAGGCCACACGTCGTCAAATTCTTAACTCTAGATTTTTTTCTTCGAGGGAAAATAAGTTTGAGTGTTGATTTTATTGGAGCCTAGAGACTCGAAGGAGATCTCAGTCGTTTATTTAATAGGATACGTGGCAGTCATCAGTATGGACATGTGATGCACTCTTCGGTCGTGACACCAGGAAGCTATTCAGCAGTGGCGCATGGAACTTAGTCCAGGTAGTCGTGGGCATATCTCTCACTTCTCTTTCATGAAACATCATCATAGCAGGGACAAGTCATCCTCTAGGAGGTGTTATTGTTCAATGTCAAGAGTAGTGTCCCCCTCCCCTAGGGCACAATTTGGTGGATTCTAAATTTGACGGGTGGTTAAGCTTGGAAATAGCGCTAAAGCTAGAAGGTGCTCCTGGATCGTCGACCACATCTAGATCAATGACCATGCTTCATTGCAGGGACGCAAATTGCTCGATCGATAAAATTATTGAGCGGTCCCACAATTGAAACCATGGTTTGGCGAAAGTGATACATGGTAGAAGGCGGTGGATTGCGGGCCTAAAAGCGGTGTGAGTTCAAACCACTTTTGATGGCCCCACAATCACATGCTCATATAGTGTCCAATTGGAGAGCAGCATGTGGCTACCCCCTAGGCACTAAGCCTCATCCTGATCTCAAGGGTTCATTTAATAAATGAAAGTACTAGTGGTTGAAACCTCGACTCACTCAGTAATTAGAAGGCATGGAAGGCTCGACCGTGGGGAATAAACTATCAGCCCTGGTACCCCTATGGATATATTTGCTTGCAGACCCATGCCAATTTGATCTTGCATCTAACATAGAAATACATGCACAGTCTGACAGAAGACTACTCGAACAAAATGCTTTGAATGTAGTGATGGGATCACACTCCTGATAGTCGGGGACTGATCCGAGTATAAATAGATAGTTTTGATATTTTGTTAAGGTGGTCAACTAGTTGAGCAGAGATCCCTATTTTGTAATGTTTTGATGTCATAAATATTCTCTAGTCATGTATCAAATTTGAGACTTTCATGTTAATAGAATTCAACTTATTTTCATCTCTTTGTAAAAATTGTGCTAAAACACTCAGGCATGGAGGATCCAGTTGAGGGTTGTTATGTTGTTGTAATGTAGGTTTGATTATAGTGATATCGTGACCATTTTTAGTCATCTCCCTTGTTATCTTTCTCCCTCTTACACTTAATGGCTCGGGCATGGAGGATCCAGTCAAGTTGTTTAGTCAAGTTGTTGTAGCTACATTGTGATGTAGGTTTGATCATTCTGCTATTGTGAAAATGTTGTTTGGACACATTTTAGTGTCTGAATCTTGAGCTCAAGAGTGATCTTGAGTCCGAGTTTTTCTTCTCCAAGTTTCTTAAAAGCCTGGTGCTCATAGAATTTTTGTTCACCTTTATCACTAAGTATTTCCTTTGCTCACACTTAAACTCAATTCATTTACTGAAGTTAATGTGGCCCTCACTTCCCTATGCATTTCTTGTCCATTTCCATGTTCAACATCATTCATATATTGAGTTTTGTCCATTGACCTCCACTCATATAAAACCAACATTCACCAAAAACTATGATGGGTACTGGGCTTATCCTCCCGCAATCTAAGGGTGACTCTCAGTGTTAACACATGGATTTATTACTGTGTTGTAACTTTTAAGAGTTAGTAGGTCGACTTTCATTGTATATTTTTAGTCGAATATCGTTGACCATTCCTTTCAGTTATATTCCTCTCAATTCCTTTAGCTACACATATCCTCCATCTGTGATAGAATTTAATTCATATGGCCCTATCCAATGCATTCTAAACTTATGAGAGAGTTGAAAAAATTTGATGTTATAGAGAAGAACTAGGTATCCCTCTTTAAAGCTCTTCTTTTTAAGGTGTCTATCATGTCAGGATTTGTCCCTTGATTTTTGTACCTCTTGGTGAAATCCTGCCAAAATCTTTTCTTCTTACATTTCCATCAGTTGAATTATCTTCTCCTGTGTTGCACCTCTTCCTGCCATATTGGTAATTGTTGCTACATGCAGACTAGGTACCGAAAATTATGATTGCACCATTGCTTCTTGTCCATACACCAATCTGAATGGTGTATGTCTTGTCAACTTCTTGCATGTGGTCCTTGTTGATGATAAAAATTGCAATGAGGAATTTTGCCCGCAAAGTATTGATAAAGCCTATTATTTAAACTATGCTAATAAGATATAATACTAGTAGGTGGGACCCCCTTGTAAACTGGAGGTTTGGAGATAGTCATATCACACATTTTATGCTGCTATTTTGATGCTTCTTACAGGGTCTTATACTGTTGATGATGCAGTATTGGTTTCATTTTGACATGATGACAAGTGGATGATGCATTTATGGGATGTTTTGTTATTCAAATCTTTAATGTTGTGTTATAATTGACATATATATTGCCCTTGTTATATTCAATCATGTCACCATGATTTGTTACCTGACTACACCTACACAATACATATGTTAGTAGAAACATAAAAGAAAAGAAATGGGAAAGAGACTTATAAAAATATCGAAAAGAAAGGGCCTATACTATGCTATGTTAGAAGTTATGTGCAAATAAAATGAAACACGTTAGTATTAATCCTAACTACAAATGGTTAGTGGCTATGCAATTTCATTTGATTTATATTGGGTGCATTTGATATATGGTATGGTATGGCTTTGGCAATGGTTAATATAGATTTGGTTGGCGCATTTGGTAAGTAATGGGGTCACAGATTTCAATGGTTTGGAGTTAATGTCATGGTTAATGTATTGGTGATTGATGGTTGTCGTGTACTTCGAAACTGAATGTAGAGGAAGATGGAAGCGACGTGCAATAAATGCATGTCACTCCATACTTCTACCATTGGGCTGTCACCCTAGTATGTTTATTTTTGCATTTGATTTTGTTGGTGGTTAAGCTTTGAGATCCAAGATTGGGAAGGAACTGCTCGGCCACCTCACCCTTTTTAAATCTATTGGTTACATGTATGGTTCTTTTCACCCATCCATGAATTTATCTCTGTGTATGAATGAACGATGGCTCAGTGATGTGTTGGTTTGTGTTTTCCTGAGATTGGAACCTATGTAAATGCATGGTTCTTCTCTCTGGAATGATTGTGTGGTTATTTGTTTTGCAAATAAAAGAATTGGTTGGTTGAGTTATGCATTCGTTGGTTGTTCTGTGTGGTGGAAACCACGATGGCTCTTTGTTTTTTTATGTGGACATGGGTATTAGCACTCTATGTTTTGTTGGAGGATTTCACTCTGTTTATCCTTATTGGCCACCTCTTCATAGTTATTAGGGTATCCATATCCAGTCATATTCGGGCTACTTGTGGTTGCTGTGTATTTTTTTTGAACTACCTTTCGGTCACTGTGTATTTTCCAGAGTCATGGTCGTGGTTTATCCACCTGGTCGTGGGATTATTTTTGTGGTATTGGCATCAATGTATCTCAGAAGTTGGTTATAGGGTGGCCATTATGCCAAGATGTATACTTTATGGTTATTTGGTGATATAAGTTATGCTTGGGGCCAACATTCCCATGAGCATTGTTATCCATTGATTCGGTCCTTGAATTTCACGAGGGCTATGCCTTTGTGTGTTCTGGGTACTTGTTACTCTCTAGTGGGAATTGTTTTCTCCTTTGCATAGTTTTCCTACCCTACCCGACGTTGAAATGTTACACCATTACATAGACCAAGAGTTATAAGAAGCCATGTGGTTCTACCATTCTTGTATCGAAGGGTCTCTGCCTATTGTTTATATGTTAGACCTCCAGTCTCTCTGTGCTTTGATGACTGAGAGAAATCTTGATTACTTTTTGTATTCATTGTTACAAAGCTCGATTTTGATAATCCCCAACTATTCACACTCTTGTTGGGCATCTTGTTGACTCTCATAGATTGGTTGAGTGGTTATGATAGTTGTGTTGAGCACTTATATTGAACTCCTTTGATTTAGTTGGTTGGAAATTTGTGACCGGGGATGAGAATTGATATACAATCAAAGGGTTGCCTCTTTTTTGTTATGACAGTTATGTCGAAAACCTAGTTTGTTTTTATTTGATTAAATTGGTTGATTGGGAATTAGTGATAATGTGCAGTTAATGGATGTCTCTTCTCATTATTCTTTCGATTGTTGTATTCTTACAACGTGGTTTCAATTGCTTATTGGTGGTTGCTGTGTGTTTCATTAGTCCCGATTGGGATCATGGAAAATTTTGTAAATTAATGACTGTGATTCCGTTGTTTTCTTGTATGTAGTATGAAGGAATCATGCATGCTTTATTTAATTGCACCATCAATGATGAAGCTCAAGGTTTTGTATTATGGTTTAATTGAAAGTATTATTGGTTAATATAATGAAAAGGATGAAATCGGGCAAGTTTTAAAACGTCTGTTCAATATGGAAAAAATTCCTGTGTATATGTTTTATTTGGGCGATTATGAATTATGGGCAGTGTTTGATATTTTATATTGATATATGATGGATAGAGATGGAGAAATGTGGCTATGTGTTTCTTTTGATTTTGTTTTAAATGAAAAGAAAGGAAAATAAAGAAATCAAGTATTCTCTTAATAGGACTGTTGAAAGGCACAATGATTATGAGTATGATTACAGACTATGTTAATTGAGAAGTTTGAAGAAATTAAATGTGGGACAGTGAACAATTTTGACGCACAGTAATTGTTTAATTGGTATTGGTATCTTTTGTATTGAATCCAAAGTTATTTTTATGGATTACTTGATTTGTTTTAAGGACAATATTCATTTTTTCCCCTACCATTCTCACAGTTTTTCGCATATTACAAGTCCACTCGCCTTCCCATATTCATTATCCACTCCTTGTTCTTAAAATTAAATTATAGTTAAGTTAAACTCTATATTATGACATTTAAAGGATGGCACATGGAATAATTATAGTGATTTATTCTTTCGATTTACAATACAGTTGATTGTTTCATGATTTGTTGAGAAGTAATCATGATCTATCCGCCTTCATTTTAACACTTTTTGCTCAATAAAATCCCTCACATATCCCAAAACCCTTATTCACCCCCTTCTCATTGAAAAGTTTTAAAATATTTGTATGGATTGGATAGCATGAGTCTGATGTGTTTCTGAGCCAAACTTTGTTTCATATTTAAAAGAGATGTCATGTATGGTTTTTAAAAAAACTAGTTGCTAATCAATAATGCATATAGTAATGATCTTCTTAAACAGAGGTAGCCAAGGTCAGGGTAATAGAGGAAGAGGAAATTGGAACATGGGCTCTAGAAGGCCAAGGTTTTCTATACATTTTGATGCAGACTCGCAAGAGTTGAGCCAACTATTTCTAGCTAGATTTTTTAACTGGATTGGATAAGGAGTGGTCCAACCTAGGAAAAAAAGGCCTCCCTTATAAGACCCACATGTCCCTAGTATCATAGTGACCCCTCGTGTCTCATTACATCCCGAAGTCCTTGAAAATGATAGATGACAATATATTGTCCATCCAACATTCTCCCAACATCGTGGCTGGCCTAACTTGTCTCTACCTTCTCCTCCACATGTTAATCAAATTGTCCAAGATGCCCCTTCCCCCTCACCAGTACAGTCTTCCCATGTAATAAAAAGGTTAAAAACTGAGGCCCACCATGCTCCTGACAAAGGAAAATCTGTTACTACCCCCTCCTCTCCCTCAAATGACTCTGCCAAATCAATGTCCTCCCGCATCCATTTGAGACATGATTGCTCTCATGTTATCAGTGAGATTAGGCATAAAGGCTCCACACAGCCTAAGGAAAATCTAGAGATATCAAAGGGTGACATCAACAACAAGGGGAATATTTCCTCTCAGAGTGGCAAATATGGGTTTTAAGTGTTTTTATTTATTCATTGTTGAGAACAGTTAACTTCTGAAATTTTGGACAACACACTATTTTTTGGATATATGGATAAGATATTTTTGGATATGGTTCCTATTATCATTGATATAAATTGTCAAATTGTGAGAGTGATGACGGGATCAACAAGGAGGGATGTGTTTGATTGATTAAATAATTGTGTTATGTTTGTTAAAGAACTAAAGGGAGTCACAAGGGGTCCCACCTACTAGTTATTATTTATTAAAAACCCGTATTATGATTTTATTACTTTTCCCCCTAACTAAAAAGTTGGTTGAGTTTTAGTTAACTTAACTAAAGAGGTAGTTTAACTACTTCAACTAATTTTGATTTCTTAAAGGAAAAGGGAAGAGGAGCAACAAGGGATAATAGAAGGAGAAGCATACTAAGGTCCACTCTTGAGTTTGATTGAGATAATTCAGTTTTCATTCATTCTTTAATTCATTGAAATCCTAATTCTCTTTTATGATAGCAGGGTCCTATAGTAGACAACAAGATTTAGGGTTGAATTACATCATCCAGACAATTTTTTTCCAGAGGGGTTGATCTATCTTTGATAGTATGTGTAGACTTGTTTGTTTGTGAATTAAACTTCATGGCTGATAAATGATATTGTGCAGAGTCGAGTGGGAAGAAATCTATGGAAATATGATCCATCCTTTAAAGTTCAGTTTTTTACTTCTGTCAGAACTCCTTTTGTATGGTTTTCATCGGGCACATCTAAGTTTGACTTTGGTCCTAACTTCCTCAGGGAATTTTGTAAAGAGAACAAGTCTTTGATAAATTGGAATGGAATAAACGATTGCTTTATGTCTCATTTGTGTTGATTATTGACTTGGTTTTTTTTACTTCTGTCACTACATTTATTTTATACATCTGTTATATTCAGAAATATTGAATTTTTCAACAAACTTTCATTTATAATAAAAATCAGCCTAAGCACTTGTAATCAATACTTGTGGATTATGAAAAAAAAATTTGATGGCTATAAACATAGGGTGATTTTCCGGTCTATCTTGCTTTAGCCAAGTAAGATCTGAAAATGCTTGAGTAAGATCATTTTATATCTTTTCCTCAACATTTATTTGGCAACCATACTAGGGAGATCTTAAATATCTCTCTAATTGATTTTTATGCTTGATTATCATCTAATACATCTGTTTTTTTGATATTGATTATTTGATTGTTTCATTTCTTAATGACTGTACCTATTGCAAGGAATCCCAATATTGAGCTCAATCTTCAAGATTAGACCATCATTGCTTTGAATTTGTTTAAAAATATTTTAGATACTGCTAATACTCGAGTTGAGATTAATCATTCATGGGAAGTGATTGAATGAGACAAAAGTGCCCAAGAACGTTGGGAAGCTAGACATAGACAACCTAGGAATCAACCATAACCTTCTTTTTCCTTCATCTTTGACCTTATTTTCATGTCCTTAGACCCTCGTTTTTCTAGGAGAAGAAGAGGCTTATCACCTAAAATTAACCCTATTGCTAAAATAGGAAGAAAGAATGCTCTGTTATTGACCCAACAAAGTTCTCTAAGGAGAATCTTGTCTAATTCATCCAGTTCGTCTTTCGATCCCTTACCTATCATCCACAAGATGGCATCTAATGGTGGCTCTAGTGGCACTGGAAGTGATTCCTCCTCTCAATATTCATCTTCATCAGTGATTGGTAGCTTATATAGTCACCATGTCCTTGTTGAATATGCCACAAACCCCACAAAAGTCATTAAAAAGTATGGAATTTTTCAATTTGAAGAAGATGCTACAACCACACCATGGAATGTTTCCTCTCGTCTTAACCTAGCACCTACTACTCGTCCACTTCCTAAATTCAAATAGCATCTTCCTAGGTTTTCAGGGAATAACATTGTCACTGCAAATGAACACCTGGTGGCATTTGCTAATGCCTGTCACAAAATAGGAGCCAATGACAACGATACTTGCATGTGCTTATTTGTCAATTCTCTGGAAGGAAAGGCTGCGGTTGATTTATTTGACCTCCCTTCTAATATTTTGTCTACTTGGGTGGAGTTAGTTTGTTGGTTCAAATCCACCTATGGGAAATCTAAAATCCCATTTGAGAAGTTATGGGAATACAATAACATTGCTTATAAGGATGGTGAAACCATCAAGTCCTTCAACTCGTGTTTCACCAAGTTATACAATCAAATCCATGAACTCATTCGACCTCAGAACCAAGATGCTTTTGTGCATTATTATAATGAATTACCTTTCCCCTACTGTCATAGGCTTTAGGAAACATCCATTGATAACCTCAGTTCCACTCTGCATACTTGTTTAGAGTATGAAGAATAGCTTGAAAGAACAGGTCTTCCTCAAGGAGAATCAGTTAAACAGACATACATTTATTCCCTATTACTGCTTGTACAAGACATGAACAATCATATGATAGTGTATGAGTGAAAGGGAAATGTATCCCCTCTCACCCCTGGAGATTCATCCTCTTCTGCACCCCCCTTTAGGAATCCAAATGAAAATAATTTTCATCTTAAAGCTATCATGCCTTAGAGTTGGTGTAAATTTTGTGAGGAACACCATGAGGAAACCACATATGAGGTAAATAAGAGTGTCAGAGATAAGATCTTTCATAGAAGACCAGAAACTACCATCATTGTCCTATATTTTGTAGATCCAGAAGATGTCATGATCATCAATACTAGGAACAAATCCTACGCTCCCAAAGGCAAATATGATCCTCCACAGAATTCTTCTAGACCAATCTCATCCTCACCATCTGCTACTATTCAGGTTCCTAAGGTTCTTGATAGCCAAGGAACTACCTCCCCTCTCTCCTCTTCCAAATACAATATTCTAAATCAGTTGGCCAAAATGAAATCATATGCCACCCTTCGGGACATGGTTGTCATCCCTGAACAATAGAGGCATCTAAAACAATTCATGGAAGGAAAATATTCCATTGTAGCCAACCTCTCCAAAGAGGTAAATGAAGAGGATTCATCTATAAATAAATTAGGTGTACATAAATTTAGATACCCTGTAAAAAAATCCCCCTTTTTATATTTCTGTAAATATTATGGATAAGATTGCCCATTGTTGCCTCATTGATGGTGGTTCAGGCCCAAGTGTAATGTCAAATATTATTATGGAAGAGATAGGCTTGTCTTGTACAAATGAAAATGATAGAAGCATGCTCTCTTATAATAGTCTACAGAAACGACCATAGGTGAGATCAAAGATGTGACCTTAGTTTTGTGCACAAACCCTAAAATAAGGACAACCCTTAGTATTCAGGTAATTGATGTGCCAGTAAGAAATTAATCAATCATCTTAGGAAGAGATTGGAAAGATTTGACAAGTGGATACCTCTCACTCGATGAGACACACTTATCCATTCATCGGAATGGTAAAAACATCATACTCCTTAGAGAGGGAAGTATTTAACCTTATATAGAGAGCGTTCCACAATCTAATGTGAACTATATCGAAGAGGACCTAGGGGTGTATTCCATCTTTGTCGAGGAGGATAACATTCCCTTGCAACAAGTCAACTTAGACGATGGTATTTGGCACATGCACTTTGATGGTTCATGCTCTAATGAAGGTAATAGAGCTGGCATTATCTTATACTCTCCTGTGGGGAAAATCCATAACTTTTCTTATAGGTTGGATTTTTCTTGCAAAAACAATGTCATTGATTTTGAAGCTTTATTATTAGGAATTGAAAATGCCTATAATATGGGTTGTGGTCACCTTACAGGTTTTGGGGATTTCGAGGTTGTTGTGAACCTTGTACTTATGATATACTCTCCTAGCAATAAGTTGATGAAACGATACACCCAAATTGTTTGGGAAGTTATCTCAAACCTATTATATTTCAACATTACTCATGTTAAGAGGGAATTGAACTTAATGGATGATCAGTTAGTTGTTTTTGCAGCCTCTCCTAATCGACAACTTCTGCCACACAGACCTGATTGTAATTTTCAATCTCTATATCGTCCACATATCCCTGACAGTGTAGAATCTTGGCAAGTATTCCCTAAGGATGAGAGCATCTGTGCTTTTATTCAAAATGAGCCTCATAAGCCTAAGGAACTTATATCCATGGAAGATAACAAGATTCCTAAAGGCTTGACTCCTCTAAAGAGTTCATTTTCATCAAGTGATGTAGGAAATAAAGAGAAACATAAAGAAGAGGAGTAAAAAAGGAAGGTGGGTGAAACCATATCCTTGAACATTGGGACGCCCGAGTCTCCAAATAATATTAAAATAGGTGCTCAATGTTCTAACGAAGAGAAAATGAAGTTTTCCAAGATGCTTGAAGAATTTCAAGATTTTTATTCTTGGTCTTATGAGGATCTTCGTGGTTTTTATCCCTCTCTTACACAACATTCCATTCCCATCAAGGAAGGCATAAAACCATCTAGGCAAAAACAAAGACCTATCAACCCTGCACTAGAAGAAACTATTCAAAAGGAGTTGGAAAAACTCTTGAAGGATGGAATCATCTTTTCGGTCAAGTACTCTGAATGGGTTTCCAACTTGGTTCCCATCCGGAAAACAACTGATTAGATCAGATTCTGCATAGTTTTTTGTGCATTAAATCAAGCTAGTATAAAAGATCACTTACCTCTCATAATATGGAAATGATTTTGCATCAAGTTGCAGGGTTACAGATGATGTCCTTAATTGACGATTTTTATGGTTATAATCAAATCAAGGTAAAAAGGGTAGATACATATAAAACCACCTTTATTACTTGTTGGGGTACCTTTTCTTATGAACGTATGACTTTTGTATTATCTAATGCAGGTGCCACTTTTCAAAGAGCTATGAAGATAGATTTTGACGATTTGATCGACAATATCATTCAGATCTACCTTGATGACTTGACTGTGTAATCTAAAAACCAATCAGATTATTTTGGTCATATGAAAAGTGTTCTCATGCGATGGAGGAAATTTGGAATCTCTCTAAATCCTTCTAAGTCCATTTTCGGCATTACCAAGGGAAATCTCCTTGGACACATTGTCTCTAATTCAGGAATAAGAATTGATCCTGAAAGGATTGCTTCTATCCTTAATCTACCCGCTCCCACTTCCAAGAAGAAGGTTCAATATTTTATGGGTGTTATTAATTTCGTCCATAGGTTTGTTCCCGATTTTTCTTTGATGTTCAAACCAATTCATAATCTTCTTAAGAAAGATTGTTCTTTTTCTTGGACAGATGATGTCGAAAATTATTTTGTAGAGATCAAGAAAGAAATCAGTTCTGCAACGGTTTTGGCGAAGTCAGATTTTGAGAAGGAATTCATGATATATACTAATACCACCGAGGAATCCATTTTTTCCATCCTCATGCAAAATGATGATCAATGTAATGAAAAATCAGTGGCTTACATGAGTCAAAGTTTGTCTGATGATGAATTTAAATATTGTTTTATTGAGAAACATGCTTTCACTCTTGTTAAATCTATTCAAAAGTTTCTCCACTTTTATCTTAGGTAAGCATACGTTGGTAAAAGTCCCTTTACCTACTGTCAAGTTTTTTCTCTCACAAACTTGTATTTCAGATAAGCTTTCACATTGGCTTGCCAATATCCATGAGCATGATTTAAATATCATGACTTATACCACTATCAAGGGATGTTATTGATCCCTTCACTTAGCTCAACATGATGAAAATAGTGAAGAAATTGATGAACAATATAGTTCCCTATGAACACTATTCTACATTGATAAATAGAGCCTTCCTATGTATAAACATCCTTGGTATAATAATTTGGTTTACTATTTACAAAACCAAAGATTTCCAAGCAAATTAGACACTCCTCAAAGGAGAAGGCTCTGTCTTGAATCTGCTAGATACATCATTATATGAGACTTCTTATTTCGAATATCTATTGATGGTATATTGTTTCCCTATGTAAACAATGAAAAAGCACAAAAATTGTTGCAAGAAACTCATGGTTCTTCAAATTATTTTATTCACGTAGGAGGTCATTTTTCTGCTAAAACCATTTTCAACATTATTAAAAAAGGATACTATTTTCCTTCAATCTTTCATGACTCTTATGTCTTTTTGAGATATTGTGACAAGTGTCAAAAATTTTCTAGGAAATAGCACCTTTCATCCATGCCATTAGAACCTGTCCTCCCAAACTTTCATTTTTCAATGTGGTGATTGGATTTTATTGGTCCTACTAAAACTCCATCTTCAGCATGACAAGTTTTTATTTTGATAGCCACAAACTATTTTACAAAATGGGCTAAAGGTGTACCCCTTAAACATTTGACAGATGATCAGGTGATTTCTTTCCTTGAAAATAATATATTTTCCATATTTGGTCTTCCATTGGAAATTATTACAAACAATGGTCTCGCTTTTATTTTTGCTAATCTGACCCAATTTTTAGCTAAGTTGGGGGTTAAACATTTCACCTCATCAGCTTATTATCCCCAAGGAAATGGACAGGCTGATTCTACCAACAAGAATCTAGTGAGAATCGTCAAAAGGCTCATTGAGGATAAGCCTCTTCAATGGCACACTCTCCTCACTTGCGCCCTTTGGGAAGATTGAACTACCACCAAGGTGAGAACTGGTTGCACTCCTTTCCATCTTGTTTATGGTCAACAAGCCATTCTACCCATTGAGCTCAAACTTTCCTCCTTAATATTAATGCTACAAATCGAAGAATTAAATTCTTTTGATTTTTCACAAAGGATGAATGCACTCCTAGATTTAGAGGAGAAAGGGATTTTTTCCTTGGATAATATAAAAAGGAGACAACAGACTATTAAGAAGTATTTCAACAAGAGTGTTGAAACTGTCAAATTTAAAGTCAATGAGAAAGTACTTTTTGTGGGATTCAACTCATGCTGATAGGAGAAGACACTCAAAGTTTCTAAAATTATGGTTGGGTCCTTTCAAGATTGCTTTTGTCTTGGGTACAAACTCTTACATTCTAAAATATTTACAAGAGCAATTGTTTTCCTACAACACTAATAGTTCTCACTTAAAACACTACGTGGAACCAACTTGAAAAGTTTTAACGTTGTTTGGATTTTCTGTATATTAGTAGTCCAGTTATGTTTTCATTTTCACTACTGCTTTTCAATTCTTCTTTTACAGTAGTTGAAATTATGCTTTCATTTTAGTAGTTTTCCTTCTACTTTTACAATTTTGCCATTTTGTTTTTGTTTTTTTTAATTTTGCAATTCCTTTTTTGGTATGACTTTTATTGATTTTCATATTTTAAGTTCAACTTTGGTCAAGAATAAAGTGTTGGATCATTTATGCCATAGTGACTCTCCTGCAAGGTATTGTTATTCAATAACAATCAAGCTTACACAGTTGTTATGATGTTCCCCCTGAAAGCATAATTTAATTTGTTATTTGCTTTCACTGTTGTCTTATGAGTAAATTGGTTACCTCCTGCTTTTGCTTTCCATTTCTTCATCCATTTGAGATTCAAAAGAGCAAGTCCATAAATGTTTTTCTCCTTGAAGTCAAGAAAAAATTATGGTTGAATAATTATGCATACAGGGATAAACCCCCTCATACTTAACATTTTCCATGAGTTATTCCCAAATTCCCGGTCATTTTTCCATTAAATATGCTCACTTCCCCCTGTTGCATAATCATTCTGGTTATACCTTCTTGGTCTGTTGTTCTTGGTCTAAAAAACCATTTTGTATGAGTTCTTAATCTATTGGAAACATATTTCCCTGTGGATTCTCCAGTTTGTTGACGATAAAAATCGCAACGAGGATTTTTTCCCACAAAGTATTGATAAATCCTATTATTTAAACTATGCTAATAATATATAATACTATTAGGTGTGGACCCCTTGTAGACTGGACGCTCAGAGATAATCATATCACACATTTTATGTTGCTATTTTGATGTTGATTACAATGTCTTATATTGTTGATGATGCAGTCTCGGTTTCGTTTTGACATGATGACAGGTGTATGATGCATTCATGGGATGTTCTGTTATTCAAACCTTTAATGTCATGTTAGAATTGGCATATATATTGCAGTTGTTATATTCGATCATGTCACCATTATTTTTTAACTGAATACACCTACAAAAGACATATGTTAGTAACAACATAAAACAAAAGAAATGGGAAAGAGACTTATAAAAAATTCCAGAAGAAAGGGCCTATACTATGCTATGTTAGAAGTTATGTGCAAATAAAATGAAACAAGTTAGTATTAATCCTAACTACAAATGGTTAGTGGCTATGCGATTGAATTTGAGTTATATTGGGTGCATTTGATATATGGTATGGTATGGTTTTGGAAATGGTCAATATGGATTTTGGGTGGCCCATTTGGCAAGTAACAGGGTCACATATTTCAATGGTTTGGAGTTAATGTCATGGTTAATGTATTGGTGATTGTTGGTTGTTGTGTACTTCGAAATTGAATGTAGAGGAATATGGAAGAGACGTGTAGTAAATGCACATCACTCCATACTTATCCCATCGGGCCGTCACCCTAGTATGTTTATTTTTTCATTTGGTTTTCCTGGTGGTTAAGCTCCAAGATCCAACCCTAGGAAGGAACTGCTCGACCAACTCGCCCTTTTTAAAGATATTGGTTATAGGTATGGTTATTTTCACCCATCCATGAATTTCTCTCTGTGTATGAATGAATGATGGCTCATTGATGCGTTGGTTTGTGTTTTCCTGAGATTGGCAACTATGTAAATGCGTGGTTCTTCTCTCTGGAATGATTGTGTGGTTATTCGTTTTGCAAATAAAAGAATTGGTTGGTTTATTTATGCATTCATTGGTTGTTCTATGTTGTGGAAACCATGATGGATCTCTATTGTTTTAAGTGGACATGGGTATTATCACTTTGTTTTTGGTTGGAGGGTTTTTCTCTGTTTATCCTTACTAGCCACCTCCTCACARTTATGAGGGTGGCCATATCCAGTCGTATTCGGGCTACTTGTGGTTGATGTGTATTTTTTTCGAACTACATTTTGGTCACTATTTATTTTCCAGAGTCATGGTTGTGGGTTATCCAYYTGGTCATGGGATTATTTTTGTGGTATTGGCATCAACATATCTCACAAGTTGGTTATAGCGTGTCCATTATTCYAAGATGTATACTTTATGGTGGTTTAGTGATATAAGTTATGCCTCGGGCCAACATTCACATGGGCATTGTTATCCATTGATTCGGCCCTTGAATTGCATGAGGGTTATGCCTTTGTGTGTTATGGGTACTTGTTACTCTCCAGTGGGAATTTGTTTCTCCTCTACATAGTTGTCCTACCCTACCCGATGTTGAATTGTTGCACCATTACACATACCGAGAGTTATAAGAAGCTCTGTGGTTCTATCGTGCTTGTATCAAAGGGTATCTGTCTATTTTTTATATGTTTGACCTCTAGTCTCACTGTGATTTGATGATCGAGAAAACTCTTGATTACTTTTTTTATTCATTGTTACAGAGCCCGATTTTGATAATCCCCAACTGTTCACACTCTTTTCGATCATCTTGTTGACTCTCATAGATTTGTTGAGTGGTTATGACAGTTTTGTTGAGCATTTATATTGAACTCGTTTGGTTGAGTTGGTTGGAAATTTTTGATCAGGGATGAGAATTGATATGCAGTCAAAGGGATGCCTCTTTTTCGTTATGATAGTTGCATTGAAAACCTAGTTTGTTTTTATTTGATCAAATTGGTCGATTGGGAATCAATGATAATGTGCAGTCAATGGTTGTCTCTTCTCATTATGATTTTGATTTCTATATTCTTATGGCGTGGTGTCAATTGATATTTCATGGTTGATGTGTGTTTCATTAGTCCCGATTGGGATCATGGAAAATTTTGGAAATTGATGATTGTGATTTTGTTGTTTTCTTGTATGTAGTATGGAGGCATCGTGCATGTTTTATTTAATTGCACCATCATTGATGAAGCTCAAGGTTTTGTATTATGGTTTCATTACAATTATTATTGGTTAATATAATGAAAAGGAATGAAATTGGGAAAGTTTTAAAAAGTTTGTTTACTCTGGAAAAAAAGGCATGTGTATATGTTTTATTTGGGCGATTATGAATTATGGGAAATGTTTGATATTTTATAGTGATATATGATGGAAAAAGATGGAGCAATGTGGCTATGTGTTTCTTTTGATTTTTATTTAAATGAAAATAAAGGAAAATAAATAAACCAAGTATTCTATTCACATAATTGTTGAAAGGCATAGTGATTATGACTATGATTACAGACTGTGTTAATTGAGAAGTTTGAAGAAATTAAATGTGGAAGAGTGAACAGTTTTGACACACAGTAATTGTTTAATTGGTATAGGTATATTTTGTATTGAATACAAAGTTATTTTTATGGATTACTTGATTTGTTTTAAGGATAGTATTCATTTTGTTTCCCTACCATTCTCTCACTTTTTCGCATATTACAAGTCCCCTCGCCTTCCCATATTCACTATCCACTCCCTGTTCTTAAAATTAAATTATAGTTGAGTTAGACTCTGTATTATGATAGTTAAAGGATGGAACGGGGAATAATTACAGTGATTTATTCTTTTGATTTACAATACAATTGATTGTTTGATGATTTGTTGAGCAGTAATCATGATCTAGTCCCCTTGATTTTGACACTTTTTGCTCAATAAAATCCCTCACATATCTCAGAACCCTTATTCACCCCCTTCTCATTGAAAAATTTTAAATGATTTGTATGGATTGGATTGCATGATTCTGATGTGTTGCTGAGCCAAACTTTGTTTCATATTTAGAAGAGATGTCATGTATGGTTGTTGAAGGAACTAGTTGTTAATCAATAATGCATACAGGAATGAGATTTTCCAGCAGAGGTATCCATGGACGGGATAACAGAGGAAGAGGAAATAGGAACAGGGGCCCTTAAAGGACAATTTTTTCTATACATTTTGATGCAGACTCGCAAGTGTTGAGCCAACTATTTCAAGCTAGATTTTTTAACTGGATTGGATAAGGAGTGCTCCAACCTAGGCCAGAAAGGCCTCACTTCCAAGCCCCACATGTCCCTAGTATCCCAGTGCCCCCTAATGTCTCATTACAACCTAACATCCCTGAAAATGATGGATGGAAAGAGATTATCCATCCGATAGTCTCCCAACATCATGGCTAACCTAACTTGTCTCTACCTGCTCCTCCACCTGTTAATAAAATTGTCCAAGATGACCCTTCCCACTCACCAGTACAGTCTTCCCATGCAAGAAAAATGTTAAAAACTGAGGCCCACCATGCTCTCGACAAAGGAATTGTCATTGTTTCCCCCTCCTATCCCTCAAATGACTCTTTCAAATCTGTGTCCTCCCGCATGCATTTGAGAGATGATTTCTCTCATGTTATCAGTGATATTAGGCATAAAGGCTCCACACAACATAAAGAAAATTTAGAGAGATCAAAGGTTGATAGAAACAACAAGGGGAATATTGCCTCCAAAAGTGAAAAATATGGGTATTAAGTGTTTTTATTTATTCATTGTTGAGAACAGTTGACTTTTGAAATTTTGGACAACACACTATTTTTTTGGATATATGGATAATATATTTTTGGATATGATTTCAATTATCATTGATATAAATTGTCAAATTATGAGAGTGATGATGGGAGAGACAAGGAGGGATGTGTTTGTGTTTGATTAACTAATTTTGTTATGTTTGTTAAAGAACTAAAGGGAGTCACAAGGGGTCCCACCTACTAGTTATTATTTATTAAAAACCCTTGTTATGATTTTATTACTTTTCCCAATAACTAAAACTTTGGTTGAGTTTTAGTTAACTTAACTAAAGAGGTAGTTTAACTACTTCAACTAGTTGTGATTGCTTAAAGGCAAAGGGAAAAAGAGGAACAAGGGAGAATAGATGGAGAAGGATACTAAGGTATGCTCTTGAGTTTGATTGAGATAAAAACAAATTCATTCATTATTTAATTCATTTAATGGCTAATTCTCTTTTATGATAGTAGGGTCCTATTGTAGACAACAAGATTCATGGTTGAATTACATCATTCAAACACTTTGTTTTCATAGTTCTTGATCTATCTTTGATAGTCTGTGTAGAATTCTCTGCTTGTGAATTAAATTTCATGACTGATAAAGGATATTGTGCAAAGTTGAGTGGGAAGAAATTTGTGGCAAGATGATATATCTTTTAAATTTCATTTTTTTACTTCTGTCAAAAGTCCTTTTGTATGGTTTTCATCGAGGACATCTAAGTTTGACTTTGGTCCAAACTTCCTTAGGGAATTTTGTAAAGAGAACGAGTGTTTAATAAATTGTAATGGAATAAAAGATTGCTTTATGTCTCATCTATGTTGATTATTGACTTGGCGTTTTTTACTTTTGTCTCTACATTTATTGTTTGCATCTTTATATTCATAAAATTACATAAATATTGAATTTTTCAGCAAACTTTCATTTATAATAAAAATCAGCCTAAGCACTTATAATCAATACTTGTGTATTAGGAAACATTTTTTTGATGGCTATAAACCTAAGGTGATATTCCCTTCTATCTTGATTTAGCCAAGATCTAAAAATGCTTGAGTAAGATCATTTCATATCTTTTCCTCAACAGTCATATATGCCCATAGTATTTTTTTTATTTTTGAGTCCCAATCATCCATGTTAACATTATAGATCTTATTCAAAGAATTTTCCAAAATCTTATTGAAATCTTCTACTATCCCATTTTTCTGAGGATGATATGGTTTACTCTTTTGGTGATAGACTTCAAACTCCTCAGTCATATCCTTGATGGTATTATTAATAAAGTGAGCACCTTGGTCACTCATCAAAATACTGGGACATCCAAATCTGGTGATCATCTACTCAAATAAGAAGTATGTTGTTGTATTTGTGCTGCAATCTCTGATTGGTGCTACTTCTTCCCATCTGGTTAAGTATTCATTCATAGTAATGATATATCTATCTCATAACCTTCTTGTTGGTGGAATAATAGGTTTTAAAAAATATATTTCCCATTTGTCAAATACATGCATATTTACTTGTGGCCTTAAGGGCATATCATCCCTCCTATTGGGTTTTCCAACCCTCTGATAGACATCACAATTCTAAAAATATTCCTTGGCATCTTTATGAACTATTGGCCACCATAGCCCTGCACACAACACCTTTTGCATGATATTTGTTCTTGCATAGTGTCCTCCATATATACCTTCATGAGCTTATTCTAAAACCCTGGGTCATTCATGTTCCAATACACACCTTCTCAAAATGTTGTTTTCACCCATATTGTATAAATGACCTGCAATGAGTTGATAGTATGAAGCTATGAATAACAAGTTTTTCTTCTACACAATACTAAACTCTTGTGGTGCAACTCCTATACTTAAGTATTCAATGATATCAACGAAGTATTCATCAACTACTTGTACTGAAAATAAATGTGCATCAAGGAAGTTGTCTCCCAAGTTAGTAGGTTCTCCTCCATTGGTTACCCTTCAAAAGTTATAAGGTCCTGCATTAATCTTCCTTGGTTTGACTATTACTTCAAAATCAAATTCTTGGAATAATAACATCCATCTACAAATCCTCCCCCACAACACTGGATTGTTGACTAGATATTTGAGTGTAGAATTATCTGTGAACATTTTAAATTGTTTATCCAATAAATAATTCTTGAATTTATGAAGTGCATATACCATGGTAAGGCCTTCTCCTTATGTGGTGTTGTAATTCTACTTAGATTCTAACAAATTCATGTTTGCAAAGGATATAGGATGATCTAAGTCCCCTACTCCTGGCTGCACTAGAATTTCTCCAAGTGCTATTGTTGATGCATCTACATGCACATGAAAGGTATTTTCCCAATATGGAAACACTAATAAATGTGTTGTCACCATATTTTCTTTCATAATGTTCAATCCTTTCTGACAATCCTCATTCCAATGAACTATGACGTCCTTCTTTAATAGTTTTTCCATTTGTGCAGTAATTTGCGGATACCCCTTTATAAACTTCCTATAATAGCATGTATATCCCAGTCTGACTCTTAATTGGTGCACTGAATTTGGTGCTGGTAAGTTCATAATAACAACAATCTTGGTAGGGTCAACCAGTAAGCCCTGTTTGCACACTATATGTCCCAAAAATACCCCAAAAGGTGTACCAAAAATGCATTTCTTAATGTTTAATGATATCTGACATTGCCTGCATCTTTCCAACATCAATGTTAAAACTTCTACATGATCTTTCAAAGGGATATACACATTCATGTCATCTAGATATACTTCTAGAAACTAATGTATAAATTCCTTAAAAGAACCTATGACTACCCTTGAAAAGATAGTTGGTGCATTCTTCAATCCAAAGGGTATGAATGTATACTAGTAGGATCCCCATTCTATAGAAAAAGTAGTCTTATACATGTCCTATGGAGCTATCTTGATCTGATGGTAACTTGAGAATCCATCTGTTAATGAATATGCTTCCTGGCCTCCCACATTCTCCAATACCTCATCTGTAAAAGGGGTAGGGAAAGGGTCATGTAAGTAATCATCATTTAATTTCCTCAAATATACACAAATACTTATCCCTCCTTTCTTATTTTCCTGGACTACCATGGGACTAATCCATTCAGATTCCTCTACTTGTTCTATAATTATAGCTTCCAACATTCGGTCAATTTCTACTTTCACTTTCTACTTATACACTGGATTCAACCTCTAAGGTCTCTTTCTAACAAGTCTAGCCTCGGGTTTGAGGGGTATATTCATCTCACCTAGCTCCCCTGGTATGCCTTTCATCTTCATAAAATTTGTTGGAAACATGTCACTATATTCACGCAGTAACTCTGTTATCCTTTCTAATGTTTTCTCATCCCAGTAGTCTCCAATACTTTCCATTTTCATATTTTCATTCGTGCCAATCTTGAATTTCTTGAATTTTATTTGTGCAACAAATGCCTCTGACTCCAGAGATGGACCTTCCACCTCTCTCTCTCTCATTCAATTTCGTTCAACTAAATGTTGTGCATATCATCTTCATATGATGCTTCCTCTTCGACACGATAACATGATAGTAACTCTTTGACTATTTTTGTGTTCTGCTATCGATATTTTGTTATGATTTTGACCTGTGGTTCATCAAAAAATATCACTCCCCTTATAATCTTCAACATTGAATCAATGTTGGGGTTCTCATGCTTTAATGAGAAGGTTACTACAAAATTATGTTGTAATCATTTCCATTCTGTAGTGCCTCTGAGCATCTCCTGGTCTATGTACTAGTTCCCTAGGATCCCTTCTGTTATCACACTAAATTGCCTTGGGTTTTTTTAGTTTGTTTGCAATCCTTTTTTAAGCCCTAGATTTTAATTTTTTCTTTTTAGGTCTCATCCATTTAAAATTTATGATTGGTAGGACCCCTTGGATGATTAAATTTTTGAGTCTTAGCTCTAATTTGATCCTCAAATTAATTTTTGATCCTTGAACAATTTCTATCTCATTTTTTATTTGGGTCCCCTTCATGACTTGTCCCTAGGTCAATCCCTCCCATTACTAAACTGATGTGACACACCTTCCTCCTCAATCATGATCTCGTAGGCATGCCTCCTTGTCCTTGCTTACCTGTCCTATCATGTTTTTAACTGGAAATGTTTCCTACTCATCAAGCAGTTCCATAGCGCCTATCACATTCATTATACCTCCACCTCGAGTCATGATTTTCAAGACTAATGTCATGTCCCTTATTTTCAGTGCTAGAAGTCGATTAAAGATGCCATCAAAGATATTACATTTATGAGATTTGGTAATGGTTTATAATTTTGAAAGAATCAATAGTGTTGCACTGCGCAAATTCGTAAGTTCTGCTTAGGTGACCACATGTCAACCAAATCCGATGGTGAGAAATATTCCAGGGTCGATGTTTTGTAAAAGTTCATCCTAATATTGCATTGAATATCTCGACAGGTGTCTATTACACAATTATCCCATGTTACCTCCTCAATGTATGAATTTTCACAGGAAATTTATGCTCGAGTTTTCATTTTGCTAAGCTTGCACAGTAGTTAGGGATCCATATTTGCATGGTAACTTTGTTTTTCTCCTCTTCGGACCTGTAAATTTATTTACCTATATCTATGGTTTGATTGTTGTTGTTTGATTTAATCATTAAATTCACAAGCCTATAAATATCATATCCTCTTTGTATGTGTTGTCCTACCCAGAGGCAATGCTCAAACCAACTCTATTTTCTTTTCTTCCTTTCACCTTGGTGTTTGGAATTTCACTCAATTATAGAGGGCCAAATTCAGACTAACTCCTCACTATTTACATTCCAGAATACCTATACAAGCCTAAGGGTTTAATTCCTAAAACGTCTAGCTTGGCTTACTAGCATCAGTCTGTCTAAAAGAGTCAGCCTTATCTATTTGAATCCCTATTCAAAGACTTCCTAATCATTACCATCCCTTAAGACTTTAAAAAATCCTCATCTCGAGCCATGGAGACTCCTCAATTGAGGAAGACACACAAAGGTGGCAAGGTGGTTAGGACAGAACTAGTGGACATGCATATTTTTGATACAGAACCCATGGAAAGAGAGGCCTTTCAAAGAGTAGGATGCCTCTCCTTCTGTCATAACATGCAGAGAGGTGATCCAGAGGTGGAAAGACAGTTTTCATTGCAGTTTGATGGTAAGAAAAATAAGTTTGGGGATTTGGAGTTTGAAGTGACTGAAGCCTCTATCTCAATTGCAACAGGGATCTCCATTACAGGTGAAAGGTGGTTCAAAGCCATGGATTTGAGTTCATCCTATGCTAAAGATCTTTTTAAACCTGAATATCAAGCCAATGACTTGTCCAAAATTATGCCAAGGAGTCAATTGATTGAACAATTTGACAAATTATTGAAGATCATACAGAGATATTTTACTTGTGAAGGGAGATTCAACACATTCTACCAGTACCATATAAGGTTGTTGCTACATTTTACTAGTAAGGTTGACATGAATCTTCCTTATTAATTGTTGAGGAGTATAGTTAAGATGCCATACATGATATAGGCCAAATATAAAGATGTGGATTCTAGCCTTTTCCACTCTGGATTAATCAGAATGCTAGTCTCTGATGAATTGGGTAAGAAAGAGATTTCATGGGAGCATTTTGCGATTACCTCTCATTTCAAGTTGGATATAGAAGCAAATATTCAATCACATAAGGCAAGTCCTTTTTCACTCACCAGTACTTCTAAAGTAGGGACCAGTAGGAAGAGAAAGGGCATAACCCATGTTCATGTTCCAGATATCAACAAGTAGGTCATAGAGGTTGAGGAGGATGTTTGTCCTTCTCCACCCAAAGATTTTTCACCACCTCCTCCACCAAGTTTAGAAGAGGTACCTTCTTCTACCAAAGATACATCCAAGAAAGGGAAGAATATTCTCTTTCCCTCTTCTCCTCCAGCAGTCAAAATCAAGGGTAAAAGGCCTTTCACTAGGTCATCAATGCCTAAGGAGATTTTCAAAGAGCAACCTTTACTAGAAACTCTTGTTCAAAAGAAGAAGGGTAAGAGCGTTGAAAAGCCTCTGGAGGAAAAATCAGAAACCCTTACTCAGAGGAAGAAGGGTAAAGGTAGTTCCCAGCCTACTAAAGGGAAATAAGAAACCCCTGTACAGAAGGGTAAGGACAAAGGTACTAAAACACCTTTGGAGAGTAAAGATGAAACCTATGAAAAAGGCATTGAGAATCCTGTTGAAAGAAAAGATGAAACCCCTATGATAAGAAAGAAGAATAAAAGTAAATCCACCAAGGAACTTGATGAGGTTGACAAGATACTTCCCATACAGGAGGAAGAGGAGTTTGAGAAAAAGCCTAGTGAGACTGTACATGCCACTGTTCCTCCTGATAGTCATACCTACAAAAGACTTATCAAGTAGCTTAAAGATGAAAGAAAAGAAATATCCCATATTAGAGCATAAGATAAGGTAAACTTGGCTCAAATGAAAGAGCTCATGGATGGATACAATCACACCCTTGACTTGGCAAGGTTTGCAGCTAGAAAGGGTCAGCCCCTTCATAGAAAGTTAAAGAACCTTTACAGGCAAAACAAAGGCTTCCAATCTCAAAATAGGAAGCTAAAGGCTGAGCTAAATAAATTTCATGATGAGGTAGCCCTAAGAAACCTATAGGTGTTGGTTGAAGCTACCACTGAAGATGAAAAACCAGTAGATAAGGAGATCACGACTACACCAAAGAAGCTTGTCAATGATAAGAAGAAGAAGTTTGTTGTGTTAATTGAAGATCCTCTTTCTACCAGAAAGAGTATGAGGTTAAGTGTCAAAATGAAAAAATAACTGGTAAAGGGTAAGCCCCATTTTTTAGGATGCATATTTTTGGGAAGGTTAACCAATATGAAAATATCATCTCTTCTATCTATACAGGATTCTAAGTGCTTGACTATTTGGGTTTTGAGTTTTTGCTAAGTGCTAGATTTCCCATTGGTAGAAGGCACTACCTATTGTGCAGTCAAGGATCTTGATTAAACAGTTTTGTCATCATAAAAAACCACAAATTATTATGAACATGTTCAAGGATCGGAGGTGCTGCATTTTTGTAATGCCACCCAAACCTACACATAGATGCAACGTAAGTGGCGCTACTCAATAGGGCTAACTAATATTTCACAGAGGGAAAAAAATTGGCACACAGGCACAACGCAGAGGCGCTACCTAATGGAGCTACCGAATATTTCACAAAGGATAATGGTTTGCACATAGGCGCAACACAGAGGCACTACCTAATATTTCACAGAAAGTAGAGTTTGTACATATATGTATCATAGTGACACTACCTACAGGAGCTACCTTTTCTCCTTGTAGTGCGCTACCAAGATTTTCTACCCAAGGAAGCTGCCAATAAAGACTAGGGATCTAGGAGGACCAAGCTAACAACTTTTGGATAAGTTGATGATGAATAAGGATGGAGAAGCATCAACTGACATCATGAAGACAACCACTTTCTTTGAAAGACACATGGAAAATAGGGAGTTTCACAGCAAAAGGGAATCAAA
>JZKD02S1190202.1:1415302-1429481 GCA_000966675.3 Picea glauca | reverse complement strand
ATATATTGCTGATATATGTTGCTGATATGTGCTCACATATAACTGGTTATAAATGACAACAATGGGTAATGAATAAATGTTGAATGCTAATTGATGAGTTTTTGTGCAAGAGGAAGTTTTGGAAAAAGAGCCCCACACTCATTCACCCCCCCCTCTAAGTGTGGTAGGTGTGTCCAACAACATCAGCTTCTCTTTCAGCCTATTTGCTTCTGATGCTAAATGTTCATGCTTTGAATGATTCACATGAATGATTGTGGTGATGTTATGATGGATGTTTGATCATTATGTTATCATGATGCTTATTTTGTTTCCTTAGTTTCTTAGTTCAAGAAGATCTTGTGTTAAGAAACTTTCCTCCTTAGTATTTTGTGGACCCGATGTTTACAATAGCCCCTACACTTCTCTCATTCAAGTCTTACCTCTATTCATACTTACTCCCAAACTACTGATTGAAATTATCCAATACCTTATTTGATGGTGCATGCTAGCCCTGTTATCTGAGTTAGAACATTATCACTTGAGTCCTTTTCCATTTGAGCCTTTAAACACCCTTACATTCACTTTCAACTTGATGGGTATTGGGCTTGCCTTCCATGAAATCTGAAGGTGACTCCTAGTGCTAACATTCTTGGCGTCATTGTTGGGGAATGATTTGAAGACTTTTCCCTGGGATTAAAATGACACAAATTCTAGTTCCAAAGGTGCATTAAAACTCAGTATTTCGAAGATTACAAACCGCACTTGGCGAATCCATTGTTTTAGCTCTGGAACCTAAAGGAAAACATATGAGAACAAATCCACAGGTACCTTTAGTACCACCTGAGGCTGACCCAGAGAGGATAATCAAGAAGGGAAAATCTTCTCAAAAAAAAAATTATGTTGCTGCTACAAGTGATTCTGGTCAGTTGTGTGATTCTACTCTTGATACTCCAGTTGTTTTATCAAGTAAGCTTCCTTTATCTTCTACTGAAGTATCTAAAAAACTTGATTTTGAAGATTTTCCTATTGAATACTCTTCCTTTGAAACTGAATTGAAAGAAGAAAACATTGATATATTCTCTTCCTCTGATATTGAGAAGTGTTTCAGTCTTGATAGTTTTGAATATTTCCCTACTTTAGGTTTTGTTACACCTCTTTCTGTTAAAACTTTTGCTAACAAATAAGTAGGAGCTTCATCTCCCTCTCAGAACTTACCATCCTCTTCGAAGACTCAACCTTCTATTGTGAAAACTAAAACCCCCCCTTCATCCATTCCTTCCTCTCCAACTCTGCACACAGTCAAGTTTCATTCTCCTTCTTGTTCACCAAGAATCCAAAATCAAATGGTAGTTGTTAACCCCCCTTCAAATAGGATGGATGTCATAGTGGCTGCTAGATATGCTCCTCTAGTCTTACCTCAACCAGTGAATTCTCTCCCTCCTAGAGATTATTTGAAATACATGCCCAAGTTCATAGGACAAGAAGATGTAACAACTAAGGAACATCTTGTTGCTTTCTATAGCTATGAAGATAACCAAAATATTGAAAATGAAGATGTTTGGATGAGGGTTTTCATCCAAATCCTTTTTGGTGAGGCTAGGAAGTGGTTTAGGGTCTGGCCCCTAGATCCATTACTCGTATTGATGCATTGGATGAAGCCTTCTTGAGGCATTGGGGTGACAAAAAGGATTTTTTTTACTACATAACCGAATTTGGATCTTTGAAAAGGAAAGAAGGAGAGTCTGTCTCTGACTTTTCTAAAAGATTTAACAAAATGTATAAGAAGATCCTTGATGAGATCAAACCCACTGAAACCATGGAAAAAATCACTTATAAGTTATGCCAGTGAATTTCATTCCGAATTCTGCCTCCTTTTGAGAGAAAGAAGGTCACCTTTTTTGGTTCATATCCAAGATGTTTCCTTAGAGGTAGAATCCAACATAGTGGCGTCAAATAAGCTCAGGGAGAAATATGATAGCGATAGGAGAAAAAGAAAATCTAAAGCTTCAACTTTTGATTCCTCTGTTGTCCATTCTCAAGTAGATGATCTGACCAAATTAGTAAAATCCCTTTCCACTTAAATTGAGAAATTAAAATCATAAGGGAAACAGACATATAGAAATGCTAAAAACAATGATAACATAGGTAACTATAGGAGACCAAATAATCCTCCCCAAATATTTCCTAGAGATCCTAGAAACAGAGAGAGAGATGATAAGAGGGTACAAACTCCTTTGCAAAATAATTTGGTGGTTGATGAAGAAGAAGAGGAGGTAGAAGATGATCTTGAGATTCATTGCTTAGGTGATACATCCCCATCCCCACAATTGACTCAATCCTCTTATGAGCAATCTTTGATGGATATTCAAATTAATGAGTTAAGCAAGGGAGAGAAAGAAAAGGAAAATCCTAGTAGATATAATCTGAGATCTAAGAAGAATGAAGAAAAAATTGATGCCTCTAATCAGCCTATACAAAAAGAAGATTCTGCCAAGGCTGTGATAGTGAGCAGCAAGGAAAAGGACTCTCAAAACCCACAAGTTCTGATCAGAAATCCTCCTCCTGAAACCAAAGAGATTTTGAAGCCTTCCCCTTCCTTCAGTTTTGAGAATGAGATCCAGAAAATAAATATCCCTGTACCTTTTTTGGAATTGATAAAAAATGAGGATTTTAAAAAATATTTATCCAAAATGTTACAGCCAGAATCATCTTCAAATGTCACTGACTCAATAAATTTGCAAGATGAAAAACCAGCAGTGATTTTAGGTCCTTTGATAGAAGAAAGAGATGACTCATCCCCACCTTTCTGTACTTCACTAAATGTACATGATAAGGTGCTACACAATTGTCACATGGATTTAGGGGCATCCCACAATCTTATGCCAAAATCTGTTATGGATGAACTTGGGTTAGAAGTCACAAAGACCTATCATGACTTATATTCTTTTGACTCTAGAAAATTCAAATGTCTTGGAGTCATTAAGGATATGGTGGTGACCTTATTTCAGTTTCCCATGAAGATTATACTTATGGATATCATAGTTGTTGATGTTCCCCCAAAGTTTGGCATGCTCTTGTCAAGATCCTGGATAAAAAGACTTGGGGGAACCTTGTAGATGGATCTCTCTTATGCTACTATTCCTGTTTTGGGGGGAGAGCATAGAAGACTTTATAGGGAAGATCAATTGGCTTACATCATTAGTGATGAATCAAACCCCACAAATCACCCTATTTTTTCTTTTGATACAGATTTTGGATCTAGTATTTTGTAGCTCACTGATGCTCCTGAAACCCCTTTAGAAATCAGAAAAAATACCATCAACTTTTATTAAGAGCCTCTTATAACCACTTTTGTTTGGAAGATGTTATTTGATGGAGCCTCTTCAAAGGAAAGTGCTAGTGCTGGGGTGATCTTTGTCTCACCAACTCAAGAAACTATATCTTTGTCATATAAACTAGAATTTGAGACTACTAATAATGTGGCAGAGTATGAGGCTCTTGTATTGGGTTTGAGGGAAGCTAAAGACATGGGGATAGAAGAGCTATCAATATTTGGGGATGCTGAATTGATAGTCCATCATATTAAAAATATTTATCAAACAAAGCATCCTAGGCTTAGATCTTATAGAAATGAAGTGTGGGATTTGGTGGACATTTTTTTCTCTGCTTTTAATATATCATTCATTCCTAGAGAAGAGAATACCATGGATGATTCTTTGGTTGTATCAGCAAGCAACTTCAGAATTCCTATACCACCAAAAATCAGGTATGATGTAGAAGTCAAATACATGCCTTCTATACTGGACAATGTAAAATATTGGAAGGTGTTCAAATTTGATTTAGAACTAAAAAAAAATCTTGAGACTATTGATGAATTTTCTGCATTACACATTGATTAGGATCATGATTCAAAAGTCACTTCTCATGCTGATGTTTTCCTCAATAAAATTGCTAATCATCATATTGTGCAGTTGCCTAGTAATCATATACCAAAGGGACTGGTTCCTTTGGAAAGATTATTTGATGAGAATGATGTGGCATTGAAAGGGAAGGTATCCATTGATGATGTAGATATAACTGAGTGCAATGTGGGCATTGAAAGGGATCCAAAATATGTCAAACTATCAAGCAACCTATCAGAAAAGAAGAGGGAAGAATATACTAAGTTGTTGAAAGAATTTTCTGATGTATTCACTTGGACTTATGAAGACCTCAAAAATTATGACACAAGCATAATAGAGCACAAGATCCCATTAAAAAAAAAACACCAAACCCTTCAGGCAAAAGTTGAGGCAGATCAATCCTATGTTGCTTCCTGTCATGGAGAAAAAAGTTAAGAAGCTTTTAAATGCAAAAATTGTCATTCCTTTGAGGTATTCTGAATGGGTAGCCAATTTGGTCCCAGTAAGAAAAAAGAATGGAGAAATCAGACTTTGTGTTGATTTCTGAAATCTAAACAGAAGCTCAAAGAAGGATAATTATTCTTTACCCAAAATGGAGCACATATTACAGAAGGTGACAAGAGCATCCAGATTATCTATGGTTGATGGATTTTCCAGATACAATCAGGTATTTGTTTTTCCAGAAGACAGGGAGAAGATGACCTTTACCACTCCTTGGGGGACATTTATGTACGCCAAGATGCCCTTTGGTTTGATGAACGCAAGGGCAACTTTTCAACGAGATATGGACATAGCATTTATTGGAGAAAAGGATAAGTTTGTTGTTATCTATTTAGATGACATAACTGTGTATTCTCAGTCTGATAAGGAACACTGTGATCATCTAAGAAAGGTTTTCTTGAAATGTATAAAATTTGACCTCTCTTTGAATCCGAAAAAAATCATTGTTTTCCATGAAAGAAGGAAAATTATTGGGGAATATCGTGTCAAATGAAGGGGTAAGGATTGATTCTATTAGGGTTGAGGCTATACAAACTTTTTCACTCCCTAGATCTAAAAAAGAGGTACAATATTTTCTGGGAAAAATCAACTTTTTGAGAAGATTTGTGTCAAATTTTGTTGAGTTAGTTAAGTATATCACAACCATGCCGAGGAAGGATAGTGAAATCAAATGGATTGTTGGTGCCCATGATTCTTTGGATCAAATAAAGAAATCCTTGAAAGAAGCCCTGATTCTTGTTAACCCCGACTACTCCAAGGACTTTCTTGTTTTTTCTTTTGCGTCTTTTGGTACAGTAGCATCAGTCCTATTGCAAAACAATGTTGAAGGCTTAGAGAAGCCCATTGCCTTTTTCAGTAGGGCATTGAGAGATGTTGAACTAAAGTATGAAATTATGGACAAACAAGGCTATGCATTGGTTAAATCTCTTAAGTCATTTAGAGTTTATGTCCTGCATTCAATAGTTATTGCTTATGTCTCATCAGTTGTTGTAAAATAAATTCTTATTCAGCTTGATATAGACGGAAAAATAATCAAGTGGATTGCTAAACTACTTGAATTTGATTTGGATATTAGTCCCACAAAATTGGTTAAAGGCCAGGGTTTGGCCAAGCTCTTGACTGAATCAAATTGCTCAGCATTGAGTGTGAATTTCATTCACACATGTTAAGAAAATTAACAGGCTGAGATGAATGATAAAGGTCCTCAAGTCATTTCTACATTAGAAAATTGCAGCTGGTACAAGGACATTACATTGTTTCTGCAAAATTTACAACCCCCATGTGGTATGGAAAAGAACAAGGTGAGGGCTTAAGACTCAAATCAATAAAGTACTACCTTTTTTATCAATATTTGTATTGAAAGGATTCATTAGGAGTGCTTTTGATATGCCTAGATCCCCAAGAAGCCCAAAATATTATGTCTGATTTTCATGACAGTTTATGTGGGGGGCATCATTATTGGAGAACCACGACATACAAGATCCTCAGGGATGGGTACTTCTGGCCCAGTTTGTTCATTGATGTTTGTGCTAAGATCAGAGCCTATGTTAAGTGTCATAAGTTCTCTGGGAAGCAACAACTTAAGTCTTTTCCATTAAATCATGTGGCAGCCTTAGGACCGTTCCAGGAGTGGGGCCTAGATTTTATCGAGGAAATCCATCCCGCTTCTAGTGGTCAACATAGATGGATCTTGACTGCTACGAATTACTTTACTAAATGGATTGAAGCTATTCCCACAAGGAATTCTTCACACAAAGTGATCATTGGTTTTCTGGAAGACATCATAGCAAGGTTTGGGTGTCCTGATAGAATCTTCACTAATAATATTGCAATATTCAAGTCTGAACCATTAATTCAGTTCTGTGAATAGTCTGGGATCACTTTTATTCATTCCACCCCTTACTATCCGCAGGGAAACGAGCTTGCAGAATCCTTGAACAAAAGAATTATAAAGATAATTAAAAAGTTGTTGGAGGATAACAAAAAGGCATGGGATTCAAAAATCAAATTTTCTCTATGGGCTGATAGAGTGATGGTGAAAAGGCCCTTGGTATTTTTCCCTTTCCAGATGGTGTGTGGAGTTGAGGCAACTTTTCCTTCTCAGCTTGCCTTACCTGTGGCAAAATTCTTCCAAGATTATCAAGGGGAACTTGGTCATATGATCAAAAGGATTCAGCAGCTGGTTGAAGTGTAGAAAACCTGGGAGCAAATTTTAGACAAAGAAGCTGACCATCAACTGAAGATCAAGTAGGATTTCGAAAAAAAGGTGAACAAAGAGGACTTTCAATTGGATGATTTGGTGCTCAAATGGGATGCACTGAAGAAGGATAAAGGCAAGCATGGTAAATTTGAAGCTTTATCGATCGGTCCTTTCAAAAAAATTTAGGTATTCTCTAATAACACTTTCAAGTTGCAGAATATGGAGAAGGAAGAGGTTTTTGGTGGCCATGTTAATGGGCATTTCCTGAAAAAGTAATTTTCTTGAGCCTTGATTGGCTCTTCTTGTCATTATAAATATCATTCTCTTTTTATTTTTATTTCAACAACTGACCCCATAGACCTAGGATAAGGCACTATATCTACTCATTCTTAGTAGCCCACAGGGGGCATGCCCTCCCCTGTGGAGCCAATGTTATCACACTAAATTTCCTTGGGTCTTTTTAGTTTGTTTGAAATCCTTTTTTAAGCCTTAGATTTTTATTTTTTATTTTTAGGTCTCATCCCTTTACAATTTATGATTGGTAGGACCCCTTAGATGATCAAAGTTTTGAGTCTTAACTCTAACTTGATCCTCAAATTGATTTTTGATCATTGAACCATTTCTAGCTCATGTTTTATTTGGGTCCCCTTCATGACTTGTCCCTAGGTCGATCCCTCCCATTACTAAACTAGCGTGACACACCTTCCTCCTCACTCATGATCTCGTAGGCATGCCTCCTTGTCCTTGCTTTAGATGTCCTATCACGTTTTGAAGTGGAAGCACTGCCTACTCATCAGACAGTTTTGTAGCACCTATCACATTCATTATACCTCCACCTTGAGTCATGATTTCCACGGCTAATGTCATGTCCCTTGTTTTCAGTGCTAGAAGTCGGTTAAAGATGCCTTCAAAGATCTTGCATTTATGAGTTTTGGTAACGGTTTCTAATTTTGAAAGACTCAACAGTGTTGCACTGTGAAAATTCGTAAGTTCTAATCAGGCGACCACATGTCAAGCAAATCTTATGCTGAGAAAGATTCTAGGGCCGAGGTTTTCTCAAATTTCATTCTAATATTACGTTGAAGATATCAACAGGTGTCTATTGCACAAGTATCCCATGTTACCTCCTTTGCGTATTAATTTTTACAGGAAATTTGTTCTCAGGTTTTCATTTTTCTAAGCTTGCACGGTAGTAAGGGACCCATATTTGCATGGTAACCTTGTTTTTCTCCTCTTCGGACCTGTAAATTTCTTTTCCTGTATCCATGGTCTGATCGTTGTTGTTTTCTTTAACCATTGAAGTCACAATCCTGTAAATAGCCTATCCTTTGTGTATGTGTTGCGCTACCCAAAGGCGATGCTCAAACCAAATCTATTTTTCTTGCTTCCTTTCACCTTGGGGTTTTGTGTTTCACTTAATTGCAGAGGGCCAAATTCAAACTATCTCCTCACTATTTACACTCTAGAATACATGTACAAGCCTAAGGGTTTAATTCCTAAAAAGTCTATCTTGGATTACTAGCATTAGTCTATCTAAAAGAGTCAGCCTTATCTATTTGATGCCCTATTCAAAGACTTCCTAATCATTACCATACCTTAAGCCTTTCAAAAATCCTCATCTCGATCCATGGAGACTCCTCAATTGAGGAAGACACACAAAGGTGGCAAGGTGGTTAGGAAAAAACCAATGGACATGCATCTTTTTTATATAGAACCCATGGCAAGAGAGGCCTTTCAAAGAGTAGGGTGCCTCTCCTTCTGTCAGAACATGCAGAGAGGCCATCCAGAGGTAGAAAGATAGTTTGCATTGCATTTTGATGGTAAGAAAACTAAGGTTGGGGATTTGGAGTTTGAAGTGACTAAAGCCTCTATCTCAGCTACAACAGGGATGCCCATTACAGGTGAAAGCTGGTTGAAATCCATGGCTTTGAGTTCATCCTATGCTAAAGATATTTTTAAACATAAATATCAAGCCAATGTCTTGTCGAAAATTATGCCAAGGAGTCAATTGATTTAACAATTTGACAGATTATTAAAGATCATACAGAGATATTTTACTTGTGAAGGGAGATTCAATGCATTGTACCAATACCATATAAGGTTGTTGCTACATTTTACTGGTAAGTTTGAGATGAATGTTCCTTATTTCTTGTTGAGGAGTATAGGTAAGATGTCAGATAGAATAGAGGCCAAATCTAGAGATGTGGATTCTATCCTTTTCCACTCTGGATTAATCAAAATGCTAGTCTTTGAGGAATTGCGTAAGAAAGAGATTTCATGGGAGAATTTTGTGATTACCTCTTATTTCAAGTTGGATCTAGAACCAACTCATCATTCACATAAGGAAAGTCCTTTTTCACCCACCATTACGTCTAAAGAAAGGACTAGTAGGAAGATAAAGGGAAGAACCCATGTTCAAGATCCAGAGATCAGCAAGCAGGTCATAGAGGTTGAGGAGGAAGTTTGTCCTTCTCCACCTAGAGATTTTTCACCACCTCCTCCACCAGGTTTAGAATAGGTGCCTTATTCTACCAAATATGCATCCAAGAAAGCTAAGAATCGTCTCTTTCCCTCTTCTCCTCCAGCAGTCGAAATCAAGGGTAAAAGGCCTTTCACTAGGTCGTCAATGCCCAAGGAGATTTTCAAAGAGAAACCTTTACCACAAACCCATGTTCAAAAGAATAAGGGTAAGAGCATTGAAAAGCCTATCGAGGAAAAATCATAAAACCTTACTCAGAGGAGGAAGGGTAAAGGTAGTTCCTAGCCTACTGAAGGGAAACAAGAAACCCCTTTACAGAAGGGTAAGGATAAAGGTACTAAAATACCTTTGGATAGTAAAGATGAAACCTATGAAAAATGCATTGAGAAGCCTGTTGAAAGAAAAGATGAAACACCTGTGATGAGAAAGAAGAATAAAAGTAAAGCCATCAAGGAACCTGATGAGTTTGAAAAGGCACTTCCCATCCAAGAGGAAGAGGAGTCTGAGAAAAAACCTAGTGAGAATGTACATGCCATTGTTCCTCCTGACAGTCAGACCTAAAAAAGACTTATCAAGAAGCTTAGAGAAGAAAGAAAATAAATAGCTCATTTTAAGGCATAAGATAAGGTAAACTTGGCTCAGATGAAAGATCTCATGGATGGCTACAGTCACATTCTTGAATTGGAAAGGTTTGTAGGTAGAAAGGCCTAGTCCCTTCATAGATAGTTAAAGAATCTTTACAGGCAAAACAGAGGCTTCCAGTCTCAAAATAGGAAGCTAAAGGTTGAGCTGAAGCACTTTCATGATGAGGTATCCAAAAGAAACCTATAGGTGTTGGTTGAAGGTGCCACGGAAGATGAAAAACTAGCATCTAAGGAGAGCATAGATACACCAAAGAAACCTGTCAATGCTAAGAAGAAGAAGTTTGTCGTGTTAATTGAAGATCATATTTCTACCAGAAAGAATATAAGGTTAAGTGTCAAAATGAAAAAATAGTTGGTAAAGGGTAAGCCCCATTTTTGAGGATGAATCTTCTTGGGAAGGTTAACCAATATGAAAATATTATCTCTACTATCTATATAGGCTTCTAAGCACTTAACTATTTGGGTTTTGAGTTTTTTCTAAGTGCTAGCTTCCCCATTGGTAGAAGGAACTACCTATTTTTCAATCAAGGATCTTGATTAAACGGTTTTGTCATCATGAAAAACCACAAATTATTCTTCACATGTTCAAGAATCGGAGGCGTTGCATTCTTGTAATGCTACCCAAACCTGCACACAGACACATCGTAATTGGTGCTACCCAATAGCGCTACCTAATATTTCACAGAGGGAAAATAATTGGCGCACAGGTGCAACACAAAGGTGCTACCGAATATTTCACAGAGGGTAAATATTTGCACACATGCATAACACAGAGGCGCTACCTAATATTGCATGGAAAGCAGAGTCTGTAAACATATGCAACACAATGATGCTACCTATAGGTGCTATACCCAGATTTGCTACCCAAGGAAGCTGCCAATAAAGACCAGGGATCTAGGAGGACCATGCTAACAACTTTTGGATAAGTTGATGATGAAGAAGGATGGAGAAGAAACCACTGACATCATGAAGATAATCACATGCTTTGAAATACATATGGAAAACAGGGAGTTGCGTAGCAAAAGGGAATCAAATTAGTTTGAAATTTAGTTGGATTAGTCACCAACATTTTCCTATTTTATAGCATAGGTGGTTAGATAAGTTGTTAGATAAAATAAATGTTTAGATTTTTTCAAAGGAAGGAGGTCAGCTCGTACCTCCAACTGTTGCCTCCCTTTTGTTATAAATAGATAGATAATTTGATTTAGTAGGTTCAGATGGTTGATAAAGGCTCCCTTATATTGTAATATTTTGATGAAGTAATTGAGATCTAGTGATGTACTGGACTTAAGACTTTTTGACTAATAGAAATCAGCTTCTCTTTCAGCCTATTTGCTTCTGATGCTAAATGTTTATGCTTTGAATGATTCACATGAATGATTGTGGTGATGTTATGATGGATGTTTGATCATTATGTTATCATGATGTTTATTTAGTTTTCTTAGTTTCTCAGTTCAATAATATCTTGTGTTAAGAAACTTTGTTCCTTAGGCTTTTGTGGCCCTGATGTTTACAGCAGCCCCTACACTTCTCTCATTCAATTCTTCCCTCTATTCATACTTACTCCCAAAATACTGATTGAAATTAGCCAAGACCTTAATTGTTGGTGCATGCTAGCCCTGTTATCTAAGTTAGAACATTATCACTTGAGTCCTTTTTCATTTTACCCTTTAAACACCCTTACATTCACTTACAACTTGATGGGTATTGGGCTTGCCTTCCATGCAATTTGAAGGTGACTCCTAGTGATAACACCTTACAATGTATGAATAAAGTTATGAGTCCATTCCTCTGGCGGTGTCATCCTCCATTATGTTCTGCATTTCTCCAAGTGTTTAACTTGTGTTCCTCACCCATCATACTTATTTACTTTATTTCTCCCTTGTTATGTGCTAAATCTAATGCACAATAGTCGTTTACACCGATACCAGTCCTGAATTGTTTCTTTGTGCACACCCCACCATCTTGCAGGTGTTTCCTTGAGTGAAATATCTAGGGCTAAGAGCCTTTGATTTTCCAAAACTTCCTCCTCATATTTTGTCAAGAATTCCTCTAAGTCATTTATCCCATGAAAATTGGGAGGTTCCCTTATCTCTGTACCCACCCATCTTACTGCACACTATATTATTGTGCACCTCCTTGTGGAGACTTCATGTAGTCAATATTTTCAATTCTCCAAACCTATGTCTGAGTCTAAATAACACAATGTCATGCTTCTCTAGATAAGTACCACATCTGCAGTTGGGTTGACATAATATTCTTCTCGTGTATTGGTTCTGTATAACTAGTTTATTTCTTCCAAATACAAAAAAGTTGCATATACAAACATTTCTCCTTCTGAAGGATCCAATGGTGAAATAACTATATATTTTCTTGATTCAAAAGTCATCTTATTTTTCTTCATGTTGATCAAAGCCTCATTATAAAATTCCCAATCTAATCCAATTAATTATGGGTAAGGTGTTGTGCCATCTACTATCTCTATCACTTCAAAATTTTCCACAGTGCGCACTCCATCCAAATCTACTATCACACCTTTAATCCTTCCAATTGGTAACACTTTGTGTTGATTTTCTAGTTTCAATTGGACAGGTGAAGAGCCTAATGTCAGTTCTCCCATACACTTCCATGTCTTCTTAGGAAAGACATTTACTTCAAATCCTAAATCCAGTATAATATCTCCCATGTTGAAATCCCCAATGTTGGAATTGATCCTGAATTCTTTGCTTCTCCTTCTTCTTGTATGAATATGATTGATTGTTTTCTTCTTTAACTTCCATTCCACCTTTGTGTTGCATATTTCTAGCAGATTTTGTGAGACCTTCATAGATGATGCATCATTTAATAACTTAACATAGGATTTCATAAAAGTCCTTATGGTACTTACTTTCTCTAAAGTTTGTCCTTTATTGGTATGGTCCATTGAAGATGACATCTCATACATTGGTGGGTCCTGAGTTTGTTGCGCAAATGATGTAGATGAAAAATTATGGTTGAGAAGCTCCTTTTTGGCCTCCTTAAATGTTTCATTTTATTTTCTCACGTCAAACTACTTATGTGGATCAGTATTATTCTTGACCCATTGGTGTTGAGATGGATCTTTTTTTTTTGCATCAACTCCTATCTTGGCTCCTCCTCGAGTGACTATATCGATGTTTTTCCCATCATCCTTGGCTTTTGCAAAAATCCATTGGACATTCTGTTTGTTCTGGTTCCTTTTTTTCTGGATCTTTCCTAAGAGTGTTGGGGAGTCTTCTGTGTCATGGTATGTTGCATGACAATACATATATGTAACAGATGGAAGTGGACAATCCCTTTCATAATTTCTCAGTTGTTGGAAGTTATGGCATACTACTGGCCCTCTACCTCACCCAAATACTCCTCCACCTCTGTATCCATGTTGATCTCCTCATAGTGTGTTGTATTTGGGTACCTGGTTATACTACGTGAGGTTATACTATGGTTGTGCATTGTTGTACTAAAGATGCATATTGTTGTATTGTGGCTATGCTAAGTTTAACGGTGGCAGAACTTGGTTGAAATAGGGTGCATATTGTCTTTTCATCATCTATGCTTGCACTTTGTAAGTGTCTGAATTTCTTTCTCTCATCAGTTCCAGCGTTCTAGAGTCCTTATCATCGTGGCCTACTAATTTAAAAAAATTGTAATATGAAATTTTTGGTACTGTCTTATACTTTTGCATCATTGGAAAATGATATGGATCATTCCAATGCATATTACTAATCTCACACCATGGTCCTCATATTGGCAAGGGGTTCGACACCCATGTTTCCAAGTACTGTGAAAAAGCTGGACATTCATTCTGTTGATGTCCTTATGTCCTACATAGCGTACATGAAACAAATTCTCTTGTCTCTTTTTCCTTATTTTGGTTAAGTTGAAATGTTATATTCTTCAAATCCTCCTTCAACTCCTCTATTGTTAGATTTGTCTATTGATACTGGTTCTCTTCCAGTTCCAGGGATTCTTGTAGAGCCTATGCCTGAGTTTGGAATTTTTGTTGTCTCAAAGGATACTTCAAGTCTGGTAACACTAAGTTCACAAATAAGTTCATATGTTTAATGTTAGTAATTGCATATTTCAAGTTACCTTTCATCCATTTGAACCTCTGATCAATATCCCAAATAGACTCACCTGATTTCAATCATTTCATTCTTGTACTGGTCTTTTGAGCTTGGCTTCTAAAAATTGTTTACCAATAGTTTTTTCATGTTTGCGATAGTATTTGGTACTCCTTTTGAACTCTTTACATCCAGGATCATGTACCAGTCCAGCGCGCAGTCTCTTAGTGTCATAACTAACTGTGTGAGATTTGTATCCTCATATATCATCTATTTTTATTCCTAGATCTTCTCACATATGAATAAATTCTTCTCAGGGTCCTTTGATGCCTCTCCCAAAAATTATGGTAGTCTGATCTATTGGACACACCTACCACACTTAGAGGGGGGGG
>JZKD02S1190202.1:1395490-1414751 GCA_000966675.3 Picea glauca | reverse complement strand
GTATGTGCCAACTCATCAACTGCTTGTCTCAACCATGACTAGTTTTGGATTAGTCAACAACCCCAACTTGAAATAATCATAACTTTGTACCTGTAATGAATCAAGATCTAAAACTAATAAAAAATGTTCTTCAGTGTGTTTTGTGAAATTCCACTAGGTGGTACTACTTGGAACCTATCAGAAAAGGAGTTATAGCAAAAATGGCATATCCTGCTGAATTCTAGCTTATTTTAGAGAGCGACCTTGTAGAGCGTGGCCCACACACAATATTAATTGAACTGATCTAAAATTGTTAAAAAACATACTAAATACTGTACCCTAACCAACACATTTTTTCTCACTTAATTTGGATCTGTTATGAAGAAGTTATGACGTTTTTACCTGAAACACTTGTTTTTGACTAGTTTCAGGACTAGCCACAAACCCTATTTTCCACGGAGTGTAACTCCCAAAATACAACAACCCACAAGATGATTTTTTTACCACATATACTTGGGTATGTTTTATAAATGTCATGGAAATTTCACGGTCTGAATCATTATAGAAAAAATGGTAGAGCAAAAATGGTGAGATGACCTATAAATAACATACCGTAGAAAGCACCATCAAAAGAATTTATCCTTCCTTGCATTTCGGCCTTCTTTTCTTCACCTTTCCTCATACTTTCGGCTTCTATATCCTTGGTTACCTCAGAAACAAATATATATTTAATATGCTCAAGTGTTCCACACCAAAAATGCTCAAGAAGCTCTCACAAGAAGCTCTCCATCAATACTCCAGAAGATATTCTCACGAGAAGCTCTCCATTGATCCACAAAAAGGATGATCTACAAGAGACCATTGCTATCTTGTTTATACTTTCATCCTCTAGGTCACTTAACCCATTTTTAGGTCACTTAACCCATTTCTAGGTCACTTAACCTATTTTCCTTATTTTAGGGTTAACCACTTTCCATAAATAGAAATTTGTCCAATATTTTATCATTTAAATATTCCTTCTTGATTTTCTCATCTTACTTTATCATTTCTTGATTTTTTTTCACTTCTCTTTATTATTTAAATAATACACCTTGACTTTGTCACCTTACTTTATCATTTAAATAATTATTTCTTCTTTTAGGTCACTTTGAATTCTTTGACCTTGGGGGATTCAAGCTTTCATGTGGGGGTCCTTCATCTTCGTAAGGCCATAACTCTCAAACCATGTGGAGTTATGTGACATTCCACATACCACCAAAAATGGCATGAAAATCACTATCCATCTAGGATAGTTCCACCAACAATTTTCTTGATCTTCATCTCATTATTCCACATACAAGCATGGGTCCTCCAACCATTCTTCTAGGATAACTCAATCCCTAAAGCGTCTTCCCATGAGGGATTTCATCATAAGGGTACCACTTTGGAGTTCATCCATTTGTGCACCTTATCAATCATGATAAGAAAATAATGAGAGCAAGGGTCCTCCAACCATTCTTCCAGGATAAATCAATCCGCAAAGCGTCTTCCCATGAGGGATTTCACCATAAGAGGACCACTTTGGAGTTCATCCATTTGTGCACCTTATCAATCATTATAAGACAATAATGTGTCATCTATACATTTTTCCAACAATGCATCATATACCAATGAAACCACAATGATCCATCTTCATCATGTATCAATGACAACTCATTGATCCATCTTCATCTATGCATTCTCATCAAGGAAAATACATATTATATTACATCAATCATCAATCAATCAATCCTTTGACATCAATCAATCACTTGCAATCAATAAATGACATCAATCAATCAAACCATTAGCATCAATGACAACATGATCCAACATGATCGTAGGATCTTGTCCTACCATTTTGAACTATGTTGAACTATCGCTTCCGCGCAGTGTAGATAATTGACTGTTACTTTCTTAACTTTCTCCCCCAATTGATTTTACTTGATTGGACCCCTGTCATGTTTCTCTTCTTCCAGTAAAATTTGGTTGTCTGGGTGTATTAGTCGCACATGGGGTTGTAGGTTCCACACTAACGGTGATATGGACTGCAGTTATTCCTTATGTTCCTGACCCTAGACCCCTTGTTTTCCTTTTGTATGTTTCACATAGGATTTCATCAATATTATCCATATCCTGAAGATCCTCTACCTCTTCTTCAATGCTTTCCAAGCCCTCTCTGTCGGCTATGGCCCTCTTCTTGTTATTCATCTTATATTGGTAAGGTATTTGGTTGTGCGTACTTCTAGATTTTTACATTATCTACTTTATATGGTCCTCTTCCTTCATTATTGGGTCCATGGACTCCTTATTCTTTCCCTTATCCATCTCCATGTCCATATCTCAACCTCCTTCCAATGCTTCCCCCCTTCCCTCATGCACGCAGGCAAGTTTATTTTTTTAATTCCATGGTCATCACAACTTTGTCATACAATAAAATATTGATTGAAGTATACAACGATACGATGTACCTACTTATGGGTCTCTTTAGAAAATCATTCTCTGTAGTTGTGTAGTACTTTGTAGTATCTACTACAAATTCGTTGATAAACCTTGCAACAATATTGTATAACTAGAAATATATTGTGCGCATAAATTTGTTATTAACTTGTTGTAACTGCATGATCTCCACAAGATTCCACTCTAGTTTTATGATATGATTTGTACGTTGGTTTTCCTTCAACCTCAATAAACACTCATGCAACAGATGTGGGAAATCACAAAAAAAATACCTCATGCAATTCGCTAAACATGTATTTGTCGATATATTTGTGCAATGTCAACTTAGGGTTTCTATTGTCCTTCTGTGCAAACTCTAGTTCCTTTGTTCTCAACCATATTTCAATGTCTTCCTTCATTGGATTCCATGGCCTGGACATTCCCTTCTATACTTTCATCCTCCATACTTTTCTTCCACAAATATCGTCTAGTCAATCATGTGCAGTTCCAACTGGCAACATAACCATTTATTGGTTACTTGGTCCAACCCAAGTTATGATCTTAAATAGTTTTCCAACAAACCCTCAAAACTATCGGACCTCCTTGTTGTATCCTTGTTGGCACTTGGATGAGAAAAAGAGGGAAACCTACAAGTCCATCTGGGTCAGTTGAACATGATAGAAGTTAGTGCAAGAGTTAGACACATCAAGCATAAGAAATAAATAAACAACTAAGCTAATAACAACTAAAGAAACAAAACTACAATGCATAAGGAAATTAGAACAAAAATTAATCAAAAAATTGACCAATATTCATGCCACCAATGGGGAATTTATATTAGTGGGAAAACACCAAAGAAAAAGGGGGACTTATGGATCCCCTCTTCTTCCAAGGGAGGGCTCTTAAGTCCCCTATGTCAGAGATCTTCTTACAAATAGAAAACTAGAAGGGAAATGGTGATGAAATCCAAGATTATTCCCTCAAGAGGTGAGGTGAATAGCTTGATGACATGATGCTAATATGATCCAAGAAGAAAAGAGGATCCTTGTAGGAGAATAGAGACAGCATAACAATACAATGAGATTCTTGAATTCATAGTGCACCCATGGCCTCTTTTTATAGAAACGTTTTGAGGCATTATCCAACTGGTCTTTAGTGTGAACAATGGGCCCTTTAGGGCACCCTTGGGTCCTTGAACAGCCCCCCATTCAGATTCAGATCCGATGTGAGGGTCAAATCAAGTTGGGAGCTGGTCCATAAGTGGTTGATGGGATGACAAGAACCATAAATGCAATGTTTATGGAAGTGCACGGCTTTGCCTGTAAACAGTCGCGCATTTCGAGCATGTGCGTGGGTTTTCCTATATAAAGTAGAGAATTTCAAGCATGTGCGCTGGTTTGATTGATAAATTCATGCATTCCACGCATAGTTTGTGTGCTTACTTTGGTGAATTTGGGCACTTCAAGTGTTGAACCAATTGTATAGTTTTTGCCTTTTGGAAATGCATTTTTGAAGTTGTGGGTGAACTAATACACGTTTGGAGATGTTGGATTCCTGTAACTATTTGCAGATGGAATTTCAGTGATAACAAATGCCCCCTGATGTATGAGGTTAGGAGAATACGTATAGCCAAAATACAACAATGTTTCTTCTATTAAGAATACCATTGTAAGAAACAATGTTGATAGGAACTGCAAGAGCGATTTGTTGAAGAGAGGGGAAACTGTGGGACCCAAAACTTTCTCTAGGTGCGGGAAAATAAAAACTATATACAAATGAGGAAGGCATGCCTCGTGCTCGTGTCATGTAACTCAAAATATGTAAGAGAATAATGGAAGCTATATGTTGATGTAGATAACTACAACAGCCTTCGGGGCAGTTTGATAATGGCAGATGACGATTATGATGGTGAACATACTTTGAAAAGAGGCAATGACACCTGTAATAAGTGTCGATGACTCACAGGCATTGATGGCCCAACAAATTTTAGAGGTCTTCAGCTAGTATAAAACAACTACAATAGTCACAAAGTAAGACCCTCCATAAAGTAGCGCATTTCGAGCATGTGCGCGGGTTTTCCTATATAAAGTAGCGCATTTCAAGCATGTGCGCTGGTTTGACTGATAAAGTTGTGCATTCCACGCATAGTGTGTGTGCTTACTTTGGTGAATTTGGGCACTTCAAGTTTTGACCCAATTGTATAGTTTTTTCCTTTTGCAAATGCATTTTTGAAGTTGTGGGTGAACTAATACGCGTTTGGAGATGTTCGATTCCTATAACTATTTGCAGATGGAATTTTAGTGATAACAAATGCCCCTTGATGTATGAGGTTAGGAGAATACATATAGTTGAAATACAACAATGTTTCTTCTATTAAGAGTACCATTGTAAGAAATAATGTTGATAGGAACTGCAAGAGAGATCTTTTGGAGAGAGGGGAAACTCTGGGACCCAAAACTTTCTCTAGGTGTGGGAAAATAAAAACTATATACAAATGAGGAAGGCATGCCCCATGCTCATGTCATGTAACTCAAAATATGTAAGAGAATAACTGAAGCTATATGTTGATGTAGATAACTACAACAGCCTCCAGGGCAGTTTGATAATGGAAGATGACAATTCTGATGGTGAACATACTTTGAAAAGAGGCGATGACACCTGTAATAAGTGCCAACGACTCACAGGCATTGATGGCCCAGAAAATTTTAGAGGTCTTCAGCTATTATAAAACAACTACAATAGTCACAAAGTAAGACCCTCCATAACATGAGATTGTGTTGATGTGGAATGTTATGGGGGTCAACGACAATAGAGAGCAATGATGGTTCTCTTTGTGACGTTCAAGACTCTGAATTCTAAAGGTAATGAGATTCAAGATATTGTCTCCCTTCTGGAAACTGTGTTGATGTCGACAGAAAGGGAGATGTGACTCCAAGAAGTAAATGGATTCATGAAATCCACTAAATAATATCAAGAATTGATAGGGAACATGAAAGAAGTCAAGATGCAGTGAGGCTCAAGACTGCCCTTGGTTGAGGATATATGTGAACGATGATTGGTAGCAATCATGAAACTAGATCAAGCGTCAGGGGGATGACTGGACGTGGGTTAAATTGTGCCAGAGGCATGAAAAAGTGGACAAACTCAGAGATCAGGGGTACATGGACTGTGGGATACTCGGGGTTTATGGATGATGTCAAAAGGAGTAGAAGATAATGAATACCCCAACCAAGGGTGACATGGGTTTCTTTGCCAAGAAAATAAGATCGCCAAGGGAGACGAAAAAAATCTATGTAAATGATGGAAACAAAGGCTTTTTACAATTAGCAAATGAATAAAGAATAATTTTGGATGAGCGCACAGATACAAAAATGGGTTCCCCAGTGAAATATGGTGACATGGGTTTCTATATGAGGTAAATGAATGGAGGACAATCTGCAAATGGGAAAACTAACTATGGATGAAATGGGGGGTTAATGATAATGCAGAAGCATAGTTAAATGAGAACCGTGAGGATTTATCCTAGGAGTCCATTGGGAAATCTAGCATAATGGGGAGAAGGAGTATGAGGATGATTCTTGAACATGCATATGACTATCGAGACTCCCATCCCTAGGGGGTGAAAACAACATGCGTGTCAAAGTTCCAAACGGGACTATGAATGGGACAACTCATGTGGCGAAGAGTGCTTCTAGGTGCCAGTACTAAAAGGCAACGACAGTGATTGTAACTCAGAGGCGGATGTGAGGATCCTATAGGAAAATCTCAGAGGGTGTGACTAGGAGATGCAATTGATATTCAGAGGGAATTATTACATGCCAGCGTCAATCACATACCTAAAGGGTTTGCGTTGGTTTGTGATGACCAAGTACCTGCACATATTAAAATTGAATACCCAATTTGAACAATATCTAAAGATAAAGAACATATAAAAACTATTTGATAATTTTGAACATGAGTAGGTGTACTTGAGTGTGTCATGGAAAGATGCTCCATTAAGGAAAAGTGAAAATGATAACCCGAGGAAAATGATTGTGTAAGTGGTCAAAAATGGTTCATAAAATGGAGCTTATGGGCTCCTATACCAAAAAATGAATGTGGGGAAAATGGCTTATATATGGACGGTGGGCCCATAATGCCATCCCAATTTCACTGACACTATGGGCGATCGGGTGGTAGTTTCGTGGGAGGACACAGACCTCCCCTTTGCTCAATTACTGATGAAGAAATATAATAAATTACATTCATGGGAGCATTGATGTGGAGTGCCGGAATAATCTCAGGCAGATGTGTGTGGTGTTTCACGACTAATGTGTGGCAGACATATGGGATAGATCGGAAAGGATGAGTGTAATGCCCATATTCTGTGCATATGGCACAGGCAAAATTGGTTCGTAGATTTTGTTTGTGTGTGGTTGATGACTCCGTTGTAGTGGGGGACATACTTGGTGGAGTGTTAAGAAAAAGGGGTGCATGAGGAAGCTAGATAAAACTGCATAGTTCAGGAAGAGACATAAATTTGTGAGTGGGGTGTCCTTTTCTTTCACATAAGGCACAAGGGAGTTGAACTTGGGGAAGTAGTGGAGCTTTGGGCTCATTCCTCCTTCATCTACCCACGATAGTAGTGGTATTTCTGCCCATTAGAGGAGGTAAGGGTGCGGCAGGATCCTGTAATGAGATTTGTATCGACAATCCATTTATTTGAGGAGGGAGAGATGGTGGATGGAGATACCATACATGGATGGAAAGGACCATGTTGGGAAGGGTGAGGGAAGTAGCTACCTGTATTTATTCTAATCCATGTGGGGGGTAGAGAAAGGGAATTTGGGTAATGGCCTGGGGGACTGTCTCCCAAACCAGGATTTTCCCCTAGAGTGGGGGGATATCCGTGACAAGTGGTGCGTTGTCTCTCTCAGGAAACTCCTGAGGTAGTATTTATTCAACTGGTGGAAATTCGATATGGGGAGGGGACACAGTGATAGGAGTCTTGTCTCTGATGTCTGCTCCTTTAGAGGAAACTACACACACTTGTGCTGAAAAAAAATGGTTTAGGAACGGTGGCACCCCCTGATAAGTTCCCTACATGGATGGGTCTTGGAATAATCCAAGGCTAATGTTGACAACTGGAAAATAATTCGAGCTAGCATGGACAAGGGGTAGGATGTTATTGATGTTGGAAGAATGGTTAAGATCGTAATGTGTAAGTTCATCAATGGTGACGATCGTCCCATTATGGGGGAACATCATTGTTCGAAACACAGAAGAGGCGACCACCTTCATAGCATACATGTAGTTGCGTCTGAACAAGATATTGTAATCAAGCTAGGAATCAATAAATTCAATGTCAATGAGGATGGTTTTTCCCCCAATTTCTATGGGGACATTTTGACAAAGCCCTATGGAAGATGTTGGTTGACCATCATAAGATTGAAGGGTGATGGTAGAGGGTACTAGATCAAGGGAGCCAATTTTTTTCCATACGTGTTTGGACATGATGCATGTGGATGCACCTTCATTGATGATACATCGATAAATTGTGGTGTTCTAGATCTTAAATGGTATCTAGAAGGCTACTTGGGAGGGAATATGTGGTTCTCTGCTATATGAATCAAATGTGATCAGTTACGTGTCAGCTAGGTCAACTTCCTCCAAGAAAAAAGAAAGGATTTTTGTTGTGATGGACAGGTTTGGAGGACCTCTGACACAGACATGGTTGCATGAGACTGGGCTAAGTCATCAACCAGACTATAATTATGAACAACCCTAGCATGAGAGCTATGCACATTTTGTCGTAAAGGCATACATGGTATGCAGGGAATGGGTTCCGCAAGGATGTGGAATCCTCAATGGTTGTCTTGTAGTATTTGGTTGTGTTTCTGAGGTGGTTGGAGTAGAGTCGAGAGGCATACAGTATTGATGGTTGAGGGTTTTCAAAATAATTTATTCGTTGGTGAGGAGGACACTATGATCAACTGAATTCCCGAGTTGAGTGGAATCCAAGTTTGGATATTGCCCCATTTGTGGTGGGGAAGGGTTGATCACTTGTTGGGTGTTCATCACACCTTGGTATGGAATGGGTTTTTTCAAAATAGTCAGAGGTGGTGGTTGCAAATATTGTTGTGGGGCTTGCTAAGGGGAAGGTAATGTCGGAGGGCCCTGTGAGTTCATGGATTCCCTCATCTGTTGGAGATAAAGAATTTAGGGGAAATGATGAGTATAATGTCCATACTCACCACATATAGTGCAAGGGAAGTTAGTCCAAAGATTTTTGTTCTTCCCTTGTCGTGGTTGATTGTTATCGGTACCCCATTGGGGGTCTTGGTATTGGTTTCCCCCAGCGGGATGGTTGTGGGGGTCATTCCCTCTTGGTCTTGGGTTTTCATTGTTTCATTTTTTTCCTTTCTTCTTATGAGTTGGATTGGTCATATTCAACTGTTCAAATGTATGAACCTGTTGAATGGGAAAGGGATGAACAAATTTGACGTCGACATGTGGTTGTCCCAGTGGAGGATTAACCAACTGGGGAGGAACGGTAAATGAGAAATATGGATTATTTTGTGGATGTGATCCATATGGTGTATAGGAAGTAGAGGTACTTCCACTATTTCTAGGGTTATATCTAGGGGTTGGGGGTGAACTCGTACTAGATTGAGAGACCGGATACGACATGGGTAACAGTGGAGGTGCCCCCAGTGACTGAGGAGGAACAATAGGATATGACTGTTGGTAAAGGGGAGGAGGGTAATAAGATGGACCTCCATATATTGATGGATATTTTGATGTACCGTACATAGGTGCTAGTTGGAAATACAGGTTGTGGTGTGTTGTGGTACCAATCAATCCATCTGTCGCATGAGACATCCCAAGTTTTCCCTGGTCGAATGGTATGGGTATCGGGGAGTCCGGTAGTACCGTATATAAGTACCCTGACTGTGAATAAATGAGGTCATATTGTTGAGCCTTGTTGATAGATTCCTATTCACATTGGGGGAAGGTGGAGGCCACATCTTTGGCAAGGAGAAGGACGAATGATCTGAGAAACCAATTGAGACATTGTTGCTTGGTGGTTTCTTCTTTGCATAAACCACATTGCCAATACCATTCATGAATGTGGTCATTGATATGTGTGGCTGAGGTTTTTTTAAACTTAGAGATCAGTTCTAGACCATTTTCATGGTGAATTCGTAGTTGAAACAAGGTCAAGAATGTTTTGCCCAATGATTCAAAAGTCACATGGGACCCTGATTTTTCATGTGCATTGAAATAAACTTAATCAGAAGGATTTGTCCATGATGTTGTTTGACGAGAATAATAAGTGGAATTTCATGACATGGTTGACAGGATATTCTCTCTTCTTTCCTTCAAACTTGGGAATGTCTGAAAGCATTTTGGTAGGCATTGCAGGCCATGTGGGGTCGTACAATATAGGGTCGTTGGTGAGATTACTTATATTTGGTATGTTGAGGGAGGCTAAATATGGCATCTGGAATGGTGCTGGAGGATTAGTTCCAGCCATGGTGTGAGTGTTTTGTGTACCTGACCCGTGAGGGGGGTTAGGTGGGGTTGTAATTCCGCCTTGGGAAGAAGTTTTCCTCTCGTTTCCTTGTAAAGGAGAGTTATTGGATGGTTATATTTGGGAAGTGGAACCAAGTAGAGTGTAACCAATAAAATCTGATACCAATATAGTAGCACTCATAGGAGTGTGAGAGGGTTGGGATGACGAGTTTTCAAAACTAGGAACTCCTCCTAAAAGAGGAGGGAGGTTCTGCAAGCGTCTGGAATGACGGGGATTATGTGGGTCCCCTATGATGTCCGACTAGCAAAGTGGATGTGTGAAAATGGTGATGAGAGAAATAAATGAACAAGAGTCTTTGTATAACTTGGACCTTCACAATATATCTCACAATCACATGTAATCACAAGAGCATCATACATAAATCAATTAAAAAAAAAAGAAGCATACATGTGGTTAGGTGGATTTTGTTCGCATGGGAGAACAAAGAAAACAAATGATCGTGTCCTAAGAGACCTAACGTACTTCCTGTCAAATAGCAATGGACCTTCCAATAGCACTCAACAGTGGGGTCTGAAGCCACCAGAAGAGGGTCTAGTGAAGGATGAAACAATAATTTATAATGAGGGGTAGAGGGTGCATATCACGAAAGAGATGGCGATATTTTCCAATAGCCATAAAAAATCCGATCAAGGTGCAATTGTATCCCACAATTGCCACCTGGATAGATTTCCTAAAATTTGGTCACTAGGTACCTCGGTTAAAGTGTGACATTTAGATTTTTGGCCTCAAAAATGGGTCATGAGATGGATCTTGTCTAAGAGGTGGGTGCCTCAAGGGGGGACACACAAAACAACTAGACCTCAGCCTTCGACCCTTCACGGGTATCTCCTTTCCTTATGGTGTTAGGAACACTTGACCTGGAGGATTTAAAAGTTCTCTATTTGTCAACTTCTAATGTTTGAAGATGTGAGAACCAAATAACAGGGAGTTATTTGGATGCCTATCCCCGAGATCCTACCTAGAATAAACAATTTCTTTTGGCACCTTCTATGGAGGAAAGCTTAGTGAGTTTTTTTGAAAAAAATTAGATTTGGTTGTTTGAGAGATTGGGGGTGTGAACCAATCTCATTTGAATTAAGTGGGAGTGGATAATTCCTTCAAGAGAAAGTGGGATGTTTCAGAACCCCTTTGGAGGAAATTTACTTCAAACTCCACAATTCGAGATGAAATTATGTGAGTGAGTAGTGACTTTGTGTGTGAGCAAGTGATAAAATGTGCTAAATTTTTAATAACTTAGGTGTCACCTTGTAGCATGTGGACTTCGTTTGGTCCTTACAAGTCTTGATTACCTATCTTACTAGATGCCATTGGTACAACCTTGCAGAATTTTAAAGTCCCTAGAGAACTAGCATGTGGACATATGGGTCCTTACCAATCCTTTAAACTCCCTAATGTGATTTAATCTAATAAAGCTTAAAAAAAATATCCTAGATTGAAATCATGTGGGCATGTATGGGCACTTTACAATAATATTTAAACTGCCCTAGTGATGTAAACTAAGAAAGTAGCTTAAAACTATCCTATCTTTGCAACATGTGGGCATGTTTGGACCCTTACAAATTTAAGATGTTTTGAAAAGAAACTAAGAGGGCGCCCTAGGGGGGCTTTTTCCTCTCCTAAATATTTTGTATTTAAGGGAGATGAAATCTTCCCTCAGTCATTTTTCTAATTCTCAAGATCACTCTATGGTGCGAGAGAAGATCATACTCAATGATTGAAGTTTGATTTTTGGTCCCAATGCAAGTATTTATAATTGTGATAGTGAATGATTCCAACTTATCTTTTACAATCAAAACAAGTCATCCATGTGGCAAATCAAAGAAAAAAGAGGAAAAAATATGGTTTTTAACCCCCTAAGTACTTTTTTTTTTTACTAACCCTTCCGTAGAGAGGGAATCTAAGTGGTGCATATTACAAAATGCATAGAATCAATATTTAGAAGGCTAGGGGCCTTCAAAATATCACAAAAAACCCTTACAATGTTGGATTTTTTGACAAATGCGCGGGTCACGGAGTAGATAGAGGCGCATGTGGCACCAATATGCAAAGAACAATGACTTGTTGGCACACCCGCGTAAAATGCATCTAAAGACATAGTGTTGTTTGGTGCATGTTCTCTGAAGATGCGCTTGTGGGATGAAACTCCCGCACACGTTCTGATACGTGCCCGGGAAGAAAATTTTAAATAAAATTCTCTTATTCCAACTTTGAATTCAGCTCTTTACAGGTAGGCTTGGGCTAGTTATGATCCCTACAAGGTAAATAGATTAAAAAAAAGTTCTCAAAAACCCAAATAGGGAGGAAATTGATACCTTTCCCCAGTACGGTTGTCAATCTATTGTATCCTTTTTTCCACTTGGATGAGAAAAAGAGGAACACCTACAAGTCTAGTTGGGTCAGCTAAATAGGAAAGAAGTTAGTGCAAGAGTTAGACACATCAAGAACAAGAAATAAATAAACAACTAAGCTAATAACAACTAAAGAAACAAAACTACAATGCATAAGGAAATTAGAACCAACATTAATCAAACAATTGACCAATATTCATGCCACCAATGGAGAGTTTATATTAGTGGGAAAACACAAAATAAAAATTTGGACCTATGGATCCCCTCTTCTTCCAAGGGAGGGCTCTTGAGTCCCCTATGTGAGAGCTCTTATTACAAATAGAAAACTAGAAGGGAAATGGTGAATAGATCCAAGCTTATTCCCTCAAGAGGTGAGGTGAATAGATTAATGAGATGATGCTAATATTCTCCAAGAAGGAAAGAGGATCCTTGTAGGAGAATAGAGGTAGCATAACAATACAATGAGATTCTTGAATTCATAGTGCACCCATGACCTATTTTTATAGCAAATCGTTGAGGCATTATCCAACCAGTCTTTAGTGTGAACAAGGGGCCTTTTAAGGCACCCTTGGGTCCTTGACCAGCCCCCTATTCAGATTCCTCTCAGATTTGAGGGTCAAATCAAGTTGGGAGTTGGTCCATAAGTGGTTGAGGGGACGACAGGAACCATAAATGCATCGTTTATGGAAGTGCATGGCTTTTTCTGTAAACAGTTGTACATTTCGAGCATGTGCACGCGTTTTCCTATATAAAGTCATGCATTTCAAGCATGTGAGTGGGTTTGACTAAGAAATTTGTTCATTCCACGCATAGTGTGCATGCTTCCTTTGGTGAATTTGGGCACTTCAATTTTTGACCCAATTGTATAATTTTTTCCTTTTGGAAATGCATTTTTGAAGTTGTGGGTGAACTAATAGGTGTTTGGTTATGTTGGATTCTTGTAACCATTTGCAGACAATAACACTCTTGTTAAACTAGAAGGAAACACTGCGCATAAATTTTATAGCGCAATCTCACCCGAGATAGGTTTTCTGGGGGACTGCAATACTCAGGTGTTTGCAATCTCAAAATGAGTAGAGATTGTGGTTAGGTAATTTTCCTTGTGCATAATCATCATTAATCATTCATCTACTTTTATAATTCATTCATCATTAAACCTAGGAATGCATGTTGTTATAACTTGTTTTACCCATTCATTCTTGAGTTAATAATTAATAGAATAGTAAAATCATTCATGAACACTCACATAGAACGCAATGTTTTGTCATGGTTCACTCCCTCCTGCGGATACGTCCACAAAGACCTAGATTTTCTACTATTTTATTTATTCTGCTGAAAAAATTGTGTTGCGTGCATTATATCTTTAGTATTGCAATCAAAATGAGGGTAAGCACTCTCTGGGATGCTGACTAGATAACACCAGGATCCTCCGCTAGTGACCTAACCCTCAAATACTAGATTATTCGACTCTACCATAAGAACCATAAACAAACCTACTACAATCAATAGCTTCCCAACCACACCCAACCTAGACCTCATAGGTCTTCATTTATACTATTATATTGGCTTATAGTTGTTACAATATTTATCAAAAAACCTAATCCTAGCATAGTTAGGCTTGTCTACATGCACGTCACATTGCATTTTCCTTCTTTTTTTGCATGCTTATTTCTTGCCTCCTAAGGCGCGCGCTTCCAAAAATAGAGATTCTCTTCCAAAATTAGGTTTGCACCCAAAATAGGTATTTCTCCCAAAGTAGGCGTGCGGCAACATAGACTCAAACCTTTCGCAGATGCAGGGAAAAATATCAGCACTCATGGAGAATATCCAGGAATTAACTCTATCCATACCAAAATGACCCCAAGTTTGGTGCATAGGATGTTATGTAGAGGGGCATATGGTAAATGAGTGTTCGCAAATGAGGGGAATGGGACCTCCACATAACTGAATGCCCCCCCCCCTCCAATAATACCAATGGGAGGAGTGGTGCAAGTATATGTATCTCCACCATTCCATGCACCAGTGCAATACTATTATTTTCCAAGCACCCAAACAACCCATAGAATTGAGTACTATGAAATTTTTTGATTTCACGAGATTGCACTAAGGCACTTCCCCATCCTGTAGAAGTACACGCCTATGCCTAATACAATACATTGTGAATTTTTTGGGTCTACAATGCATGCTACAAACCAATGTAGATCATTAGATGTGCTTGCCGATAGACTGGATCAGATTGCATTCAAGGTAAATGAAACAACCCATGGACCCCGAAGAGGATAAGGAAGTGCAGGTGGAGGTGGATTTAGAGGAGAAAGGAATGGAGGAAGAGGACCAAGCGAATGCTACAATTGCGATAAACAAGAAAACATGTTTAGAGACTATCCTCACCCAAGATGACAATTGTGTTCACATTGCATAACTAATGTTCATGCAACCGAAGATTGCCTAGACCTGATCACAAAGTGGGAGGATTGGGTTCGTCAAACAAGAGATAACTTCATGGGCATTGAATGTAGGAAGGAATTCGAAGGGAAGATACCCAAAATAAACATCATCACTCGCAGAGGAGCAAAAATGGGGGCAGATTCAAACATTCATCCTAATATTGAGAAAGCATCCCCTAAGGATGACATGTATGATCCTTTAAAACAAAAGTTGTTTTTCAAAGATGAAATAGAAATATTTACAGGTGTCTCTACTCCAGAAATAATGGAAAACCCTCCTAAATAAATCCTTCAACCCAATATTTCTCAATCCCCTACCTCACCACCTATACCCAGGAATCATGTAAACTTGATAAGAAACCCTGAGCAGTTCCATAATTAATTAACCTATGGTTTCAATTATTCTTTGAAATATTGGGAGATGATCGACTTACTGAGAAGTTGTGCAACACCCTGTACCTATTCCTAGTAGATGAGGGAACTACAGAAACCATTATAACCACCAACCTCCCTGAGAATAATACACAAAGAATACAAAGGAGGAAGGTGTGAATTGGAAAAGAATTTAGGTTGGAAGCCTAGTTAGATGACTTTGAGATTAAACATGTCATGCTGGAATTGGGATCAGATGTTAATATATTACCCAAAAATAATTGGGAGGCTCCAGTGAAACCTCAGTTAATGTATTCTCCCATCCAACTAAGAATGGAAAACCAATATTGCATTTTATCGGTAGGGAGGCTGGAAAATGTGGATGTAGATGTTGCGAGAGTTAAAACAATAGTTTATTTCGAAGTGATTGAAATCATGGGAGATAAACACCCCTACCTTGCCTTATTAGGAATTGACTAGGCCTATGACAATTATGTTGCAATTGACTTAAAGAGGGACACCATGACATTTGAGGTGGATGGAATAAAGGTAGTCCAACCCTTAGATCCGTACTTGGGACCTATATATAATGAGCCAGTGGATAATAACATGGAGTCAAAATTTCCTGACCAGTTACACACCATAACATCAGGGATGAGGCTAGATTATATTAACCCCACTGCAGATGGATCTGTAAGTTGGAGGAGCATACAATCAGATGATGAGGACTCAAAACTAGATTTTGATAGATGGAAACAAGGTTCATACAAAATATTCTCAATACGTTGTGCAACTATCGGGGAAACGAGATGGATTGGAATCAAGATAAGGAATCACCCAACATATGATGGTATTTCAAACCTGGAAAACTTTCTCACCGACATATAAGGAAAATTTGCACTAGATCAAAGATTCTTTTTTTATTATATAGCCTTGAAGGATACCCCAACTTTATGGTGGGCCACTCATAGAGCCTTGATTTTGGAATGGGAGGATGAAAAAATAGTTATTCAATGCAAATTCCTTAGTAGAAATCAATTGATAGAAGATATGAACATGGATTTTCAAGTTATGAAATTGTTTGATGGGCAGTCTAACCCCATAATGCATGTTGAGCACTTCTTAAAGCAATGGTGAGTTGTGGAAGTACCCTCCTGAATATGGGTTCAACTATGTTTTCCACTCGCTAGTTGTGATTCCAAAATCTTGGTACACACATGAAGAGACCAAAAGATAAACAAGTTGTTGGAAAAAATTAAAAGACCAATTTTGTAGAGATTTCTCCTTCGCCGATAAGTCCCCTAAGCTTCACTTAGTCCTTCAAAGATTTTGGGAGCTTTTATTTACTAATAGTTGTAAACATAGATCAAGCCTGATAGTATGTTTTGATTATGTCTATTTGATTCAGTCCAATCGAGGTAACAACTCTATCAGAATACCTTTATCTTGTTTTAAAATTGATAAAGGCCTGGAAGAATCTAATGAATTAGAAGAACTTAGAAACCTAAATATCAAAGAAAATATAAGTGTCAGGGAAACCTAGGACATTGTACCCATTCATACCTATATATCCTACAACCATCCCTTAAATTTGCGGAAAGTAAATATAGGGTGTGAAGATCATCCTAAGATAGCTTCTATAGGAGATTACTAAGAAAGATCATCCTAAGAAAGCCATGAATGCAGTCCAGATCCTGTTGTAGGAATATGATGACTTATTCCCAAAAGCCTTCTCATAACTGAAAGGTATAAAAGGATCCACGGGGGAGATGAATATCGAGCTGAAACCTAACTCAAAACCCGTGAAGCAAAGACCATATCATCTCAATCCCAAAGTAAAAGAGAAGGTCAAGAAGGAATTTGAAAAAATGCTTGTGACACTGATCCTTCCTGTAAAAGAAGCAGAGTGAGTTAGACCCATAGTAATACAAAGAAAGAAGGATACATAAAACATTCAGGTATGTGTAGACTATGGGAGTCTGAATTCTGCATGTGTACATGATCGATTTTTGACACCCTTCAACGATGAGGTATTAGATCAAGTTGCAGGGAAATAAGCTTATTCATTTATAGATGGATTCTCACGGTATCACCAATTCAAAATTTCAGAATAATACCACATTCATAACTAAGTGTTGGTCATTCATGTAAAATATGATGCCTTTTGGCTTAAAGAATTCCACTGCAGTCTTCTCTGGGGTTGTTATAGCAAAACTTCATGACTTCATACATAAGTTTCTAGAAGTCTACATGGACGATTGGACTGTATATATTTTTTTCAAGAAACATGTAGGGCTACTACAATTGATGTTTGAAATATGTCAAGAATTACAGATATCTTTGAACCTAAGGAAATGTATTTTTTGTGTACCACACGACAATATGCTAGGCCACATTGTTTGTCGAGAAGGAGTCCTGGAGGACCCAACTAAAGTTGTGGTTATCCTGAACATATCGCCACCTACAAGTGATAAACAGTTGTGCTTGACACTTGGGAATACAAGATACTACCGTAGGTTCATCAGAAGATATGAAAGTATCAACGCACAACTAAATAAACTACTAAAGAATTCCGAAGAATTTTAGAGGAAATTTGAGTGTGACAAGGCATTTGATATTCTCAAGGAAAAACTCAGTACTGCACCCATTCTTATATACCCCAACTGGGATATTGAATTCCATGTACATGTGGATGCATCAGGTATCACCCTAGGATCCATTTTAACGCAACTAGGAGAAGGGAATATGGACCACCCTATCTACTTTTCTAGCATAAAACTCTCTCAAGCCGAACACAACTACATGAAAACTGAGAGGGAAGGTCCAACCATGATTTATGCATTGCAAAAATTTAGACACTATTTACTAGGATCTAATTTTAAATTATTTACTGAACATTCTTCGTTCAAGCACCTAGTTAATAATACGGTCCTTGAGGAAAGTATTTGCAGGTGGACCTTACTCTTTCAATAGTTTTCATTCTAGGTAATTTTCAAGCATAGAATATGTAATGTAGGTCTGGATCACCTATCAAGACTATAATCAAGGGAAATTCGAGGAGTAGTGGATGATCATCTCCTCGATGCAGACCTGATATAGATTGAATCCATATCATAGTATCTTGAAGACATTGTTGTAAGATTTAAACTGGGAAGTAAAGCAATGCATATAGATTCTTAAGAAATACAGAAATTAATCAATGGCTCATACACAGAGTACAAAGATATTTTTACCGGAAACTTTCAACTGGGAAAACCTTTCTTATTTTCATTATATCAAATTTCACCGTTCGCCATACAATATATACAATTTTTTTAGGTATTCCATAGATACCAAAACCCTAATCCCTTAATCCGGGATTATTTTACAAATCAGCTAAAAATATAACGCACCCACACACAAACACATGCAAAGAATATAACACACACCCAATATTCTCCCACTTGTTGTTTTCTTTTCATCCAGGGGTCCAGGGGATTATATAGTCAACAATCCAGGGCAGCAAGGCCCATTGTTACTCTACACCAGGAGAACCTTTTTTTGCTCACAGACTTTGTCAATGAATCTGCAGCATTCTTCAAAGTGTCAACCTTTTCCAGCAACACCTTCTTTTCCTCAACCATGTATCTCACAAAGTGATACTGAACATCAATATGCTTTGTCTTCGAATGATAAGCTGGGTTCTTTGCCAGGAATATTGCACTCTGACTGTCACAGTATAATCTCACTTCTTGTTGTACCAACCCAATACTTGAAAACAATCTTTGTAACCATACTTCTTCCTTTCTTGCATGAGTGGCTGCCATGTATTTAGCTTCTATAGTTGAGAGTGCCATTACAGCCTGTCTTTTGCTCATCCAACTGATTGCGCCTCCAAATAGGTTAAATACATACCCACTTGTAGATCTTCTGCGATCCAAATCTCCAGCCCAGTTTGCATCAACAAAGCCATGTATGTCCACCACTCTGTCCAATCCCGGTCTTCCTTGGTAGCACAATCCATAACTGGTGGTGCCACAAAGATACCTAAAGACCCTCTTTACTGTTGTCCAATGATCCTTCCCTAGTTTTGACATATACCT
>JZKD02S1190202.1:1364170-1392539 GCA_000966675.3 Picea glauca | reverse complement strand
AGATTTTTACCGGAAACCCTCAACCGGGAAAACCTTTCTTATTTTCATTATATCGAATTTAACCATTCGCCATACAATATATACAATTTTTTTAGGTATTCCGCAGATACCAAAACCCTAATCCCTTAATCTAGGATTAATTTACAAATCAGCTAAAAATAGCAATATCCGCTAAAAACAGAAAAAAATGCAATTGGATCATCAGACGCAGTTGTCGTATCTGACGCACCCACACACACACACACATGAAAAGAATATAACACACACCCAACAATTGTTACCTTCCTTAGCTCGGGGACCTGCCTAGAAAAATATTTCACAACCCAGAAACGAAACATGGTGGTCTGAGAAATAGACTACCAAATGATTGCGGGAAAAATCTATAGGATGTTTCTAGATAGAATTCTCATAAGGTGTGTCCTAACTCATGAGAGGAAATATATCATGTGGGAATTCCATAGTGGATTTGTTGGAGGACATGTTGGAGGGAAAGCTACAACATAGAAGGTACTTCAAGCTAGGTTATGGTGGCCAACATTATTCAAGGATGCTAAACATTATGTTAGATCTTGCGACATTTTCCAATGAGTAGGGAAGCCATCACAAAGAGATGAATTACCTCTTCATCTGATTAGAGCATTGTAGGCCTTTGAGAAATGGGTTTTGGAATTTCTTGTACCAATTAATTCACCCTCCAAGCATTCAAATTCCAGATATATCATCACCACAACAAACTATCTCATGCGGTGGGATGAAGCAGAGGAAGTTAAAGATTCTTCAATAGATACAATTGCTAGATTCATATTTGTGAACAATATTGCCTGGTTTGGACATCCTAGGAGCTTGACCAATGATAAAGGTAGTCACTTCATTAGAAACACAATCACAACTTTGAAAAAATAATTCCTCATCCAGCACCATAAGATAAGTCCTTATCATCCACAAGCTAATGGGATAGTAGAGGCATTCAACAAGATTCTGGAAAGAAAACTGAAAAAGGTTTGTTGTGCAAACATGGAGGACTAGGATGATAGAGTTCCAATAGTCTTATGGGATTATAGGTATACTACAAACAAGTTTCACAAGTATACCCCATTTTAGTTGGTCTACAGTAAGGAAGTTGTTGTACCTACATATTTTATCACCCCTAGTCTCTATATATCACAAGCTACACATATGACAGATGATGAATAATTTGTGCAAAGGACTATAGACTTGCAGGAACTTGGGGAAGCCACATTCTTAGCCAATTTTCATCGGTCAATGGAAACATCTAGGCATAAATCTTGGCATGATAGACACATTAAGTCAAAGAGGTTTTCACAAGGGGATAAGGTACTCCTCTATGAAAATCGTTATCAGAACCATCCAAGTAATTTGTGCATGCATTGGTTAGGTCCATTCCTAGTTGTTGAAATTCGACAGTCTGGTGCAATCAAGCTAGCGTAACTGGATGGTATCCTTCGACCAGGTTGAGTGAATGGTGCAGGCCTGAAGCCCTACATTTCCCACACTTGATAGAGGGATCATTTCTCGAGTCCAAGGGAGTTTGTATAGAAGTTATGTTTTGATTTTTTGTTGTAAATTATTTTTTAGTAGATGTAATAACGTCGTAGTTCTCTTAGTGGTGCCACAACCTATGCTTTCTTAGTCAATAGTTGTATATGTTTAGACATTCTTACTCAACAACGCATTTTAAGATGAGTCACCAATCCACTCAATCATACACATAAAGCCACCGATGAATCACATTGTGGTTGGTTGGGGTATTGAACCTAAAATATATTAATGGCTAAGCATCAATTATGTCACATCCAGTTGTAACCCTTAGGTTAACTACTGAAATAAAATGTCCCTTCAAGTCATAAAACTCCCCATATGCGTGGATCCATTGGATATTCCTGCAATGATTCTCAACTGTTAAAATGGTAAGTCCCTCATGTTAGCCACGTGTTGGTCAGGCCACCCATTAAATTCTGGATATATTTAGATATTTTACCCGTTATCAGTCTCATCAGAAATCCACACCATAGATTTTGTTGTTGGCTTAATTACTCAATAATTTATGAAAAATTATCGGTTTACCCTATTACCTCATCTACAACATCCCACAATCTTATTGTGAATGACACACTATTAACTTAGCTTCCTTCTATCCTTGATTTTACTGCACCCTGGTACATTCTAAGAAGCCTCTTGCTCCCTAGTTCCATCCCCACCCCCCCAATTCAGTGTATTTACTAGCGCTCAATATTGAAAATGTCAAGAATAGAGGGAGGATGAAGCTCAATATCAAGAGAAGAAATCCTAGATGATCCCTATGATCCCATAATTGAGGTGTCAGGTGATGTCAAAGGAAAGGTTGAGCAAGTGAAAATCCTCGACCTTGATTTGACGGATACAATGTTATTTCCACATATGAATATTGATGTGTTTTAGGATATGGGTTCTGAGCTGACAGGGGAGGTTAAATTCATCCCAAAGGATCACTTTCTTAACCTATTCAACTCCAATATCATGCACCTCTAGGATCTACCAGTGTTCGATACCACTAGTGAAGTTTCACGATGCACCTAGTTCCTAATCAGCAGAGTGCATGACAAGAGTTTATGGCTTGACATAAGATATCCAATCCATCCATAGGATATCCATCAACTCACAAGTCTGTCATTGAAGGTTAGGATGTATCGAAATCATTTCAAGAGTCGAGTAAGCACGGTAAAAATAAGGGTGAAATCATCTTGTATGAACGATTCCACACCCATCATGAGGGGCGTACAGGGAAAACTGAGACAATTTTCCCAAAAATGGTGAGAATGTCTTGCTATGTAATTTCCAGCAAGGTCATGCGATCATATTACAAGGGAGAATGCATCTTGGATGCCCTGTTAGTGGCAGGGTTTTGCACAAATGGTGCAATCTTTAACTGTTGTAGTTATCTGTTGGAGGAATTGCTCATTACTCATGAGGAAGTTTAGGAGAATGGATACACATTCATGTATGGAAAAATTATTCTATCCTTTACAATGTTAAAGTGGTAGCCACCCAGGGAAGACAACTAGAACTTGGAGATAAGGAGCACCTCACAAAGATGATTGAACCTTGGCATGCAAGGTCAGACTCTGAGAATATGAAATTCAATAATGTTACATTCATGAAGTGGTACACTCAATTGATTGATGCCAACAAAATTATATGCATACCATAGGAACTACTAAACCTGAACACAAGAAATATCTCATTTTCTTTGGATCACCACCACACTTCTTTCTATCCAAGGCACACAAAGCCTTCTGATTTCGACATGAGACCTTTATTGTTCTATGTGGACAAAGAAATATTGGAGAAAGAGGTCATGTCATGGTCAGGAGTCAAACAAAACCCGCACAAGTTATGAATGCATTATATTTTACCTTCATATCTCTTGAAGAAGAAGAGTTCATCAGAGGAATCCAGGTCAAGTAAGCGCAAGGCAAAGTTGTCGCTGAAGTCTCCAATGCCATAATACTTAGAAGAAGAGGAATAAAACCAGTTGTGGCGTCCCAAAAGGACCTTAACAAGATGTCCCAAGCTTCAGGATGAGGTGTTACTCTCAGGTACTACCATCAATGAAATTTTAGATGCTACCTTTACAGTTAAGGTTCTTGCTAAAAAGTCGAAACCCAAAATTTCCCCTGCAATCAGCCCAGCCAAAGTCATAAACCCTCAACCCATATATAGTGGTCTAGCTTTCACTAGAGAAACCACTCTTTATTCCCATAATTTTATTTATATAGTCGATGACACCAAGCCATACCCCAACATATATTCCACTACAATATTTGAGAAAGACCCACCACCAACATCCAAGGATACCACAGTCCCATTTTCACCCAACTCACCAGAACCCATGCAACTAGACATCCTAGAGAACCATGGGAACCTTGAATATATTCTCCTATTACTCGATGTCATGTCAAGCCATTAAAATTTTATAGTTGTTTCCACTTAGGTCACTCTTTCCTATAAGGATATCCAACAAACAACAATTCCATAACTCACCCAATTCCCACAAGTCCCACTCTTGATTTCTTAGTCTCCAAGATCAAATATTGAGGTTCTACAGGTTCAAAATGGGACCCTATAAGTTCCACTCATAACAGGTAAAAAAACTCAACAAGAGTTGGAGTCTCAAGCACCACATGAGACACATTTAGGATAGAGCACAACTTCATTGAAAGAGAAATTAGAGCTAGTATTCCAAGATCTACAACAGTTCTCGAAACTGTTACAACTCTGCTTGGCGTAGATTGAAGTTATCCCTTTACTTCTAATGTACCTGAAGAACAAATTGGTCCAATAGTTGTGGGGACCATCCCTGGGATAAGAAGAGGTTTTTACACCCTCAGAACATTCCATGGAAAGCGAGATTCTACTTCAAAGTAGACTCATTCTAGAAGCTACAGTCACATCTAGTGAGCTAGCTCATTTGTTGACACTGTAGTTAGTAGGCTTGATCAAAGCCTCTACTAATAACTTGGAGCAATGAATTCAACAAGTTGAAAATCAAGCTGAATTTTGGAGACATAAAGGGAAGATTGAACAAACAAAACAAACTCATGAGGAATATTTAAAACTCCATGCCAAGCAGAAAATGGAGAAAATGAAGGAAACACTAATAGAGGTCTGGCCAAATTTCAGGAAAGCAACACCTCAGCTGTCAGACTACAATGTAACCGAAGAGACATAAAATTATATTGAATTAATATAGGAAGCATGGGAGGTGATGGCATACCGAGTATAGGACCTCCGAAATAATTTTGAGGGAATGAAGTTGAAGGCCAATGCACAACCCAAAGAACTCCAACAATAGTTGGAAAGGGTTTTCCTGGAAGGAAACGATGCCAGAGACATTATTCATAAGAATATCATTGAGTGCACTACCATTTTAAAGGAATTCAATGATTGTATGGGTTTGATAAATCGATGTAACCAATCACTAGAATAGTTATACATGAAAATCCAAACCCTCAATGAAGAAGAAAACAAAGAACATGATCCTCTAGAACAAAAAGAAAACATTGATGAGATCCAGCACATCGAAAACACTTTGAATGACCTACTTGAACCTCAAACAATGGCCAAGAAGGAACTAAGATCCTTTTGGACAATAGTACAAACTACATACCTCCATATGCACCAGGTGGAGACACTAATGGATGTATAATGGAATGCTCTTATCACATCCAAGCCAAAGGAGTTCAACATAAGTGAAACTCAACAGTTTGTAGCAGAAGCCTCATTTCTTTTCAGGAGATCAAGGAGAAAGCCATGGAACTAGTGCTAGAGTTGGGCACTTTGTTTTAAGGAGCCAAGGAAGAAAACACTCGAGTCATGGATGGAAGGAATATGAAAGAAGAAGGAAAATCCACAAAAGGATCACAGGCCAAATAAGAGACCATGGAAGAGACAAATAATTGACTCAGGGCGAGTCAAGTATTTTGGTCGGGAGCTATTGGTCCTGCTTTTTATGAATAGAAGTTGCGCAAGATACCATGGAGCCAAAAAACCAAGGAAAGGAAGGAAAATAAGGTTGATAAAAAGAGTGTGAAATAGAAAGGAGTTGGAACAGAAAATGGTTAGAGGCTAGCGTACAATCAGTTTTTGGAGGAACAGTTGAAACATAATCAATAAGAGAAGAGAGCTCGTAGGTTCTCAAGCTGAAAAAAGAAGAGGATTGTAATCAGGTTTGGTAATGAGAGTTGAGTAGTAAGAACTGGGCTTTGAGCTAGATTGGAGATGTAAAATAATTATTCTTGTATTACTGTAGAAGTAGTAAGGGAAAGGGACTAGAGAGAATACGATCTGAACTTGCATTATCTTGAGATGTACTCATTGATTCTCTCTAGTATGAATTTGTATATGAATAATATAAGTTGTGCATGTATTCTGAGTGAGGTCTATGTTATAATAGAATACTGATGGAGATAAATTTTGAAAGAAGACCCTTGTCTATGATTGTTTCTATGTCCATAGAATGATATTATGTTCTGTCGATTATGCATAATGATTTTGTATTTCTTTATGATGTTCTCCGCAACTCTGTTATTTTGTCTTGGGTTATGAGGTGTTAAAGACTCTGATATGGTTAATATATGTTGCACAAGAATGGTAGTAATATTGATCACTTGTAGATATGAATAATGATTTTTCTAACCATTCCCTAATTTTCATGTCTCGGTTACGCTCCAGGTGAGACTTCTTCCCTTTCAAGAAGATAAAAATGTCAGCACACTAGACTACATCAGTATCCTTTTGTTGGTAACCTGAAGAGGACTCTGGTATGAAAATTTTGTGCCAACAATAACAACATTTTACAAACAGTAAACATCTTCAAATATTTAAACACATGGAGGTACCCTCTGCATATCATTCAAAGATATGAAGAAATGAAAAAATAGTGGTCATTTTTTTTAGAGGAAATCACTTGTATGCCATATCCATACACCAGATAGTTACATTGAATATATTGTATAATTTTTTGCTTGAGCTTTTATTAATAGGTATTTGATACAAGAAGTCAGATAATAGGGGTGTCTTTTACAATAATACGTTCACAAAAAGAAGAATTACAAAATGAAACATAACATAGGGGATGAATCTCATAAATCCCAATGCCTTTACTATCTGACTTTGCCTAAGTGTTGTGATCAAACAACTCTAGTTGTAATATACTCTTAAATTCCCAAAAGTGTCGACCCTAAAAATGAGCTCATTATCTTTCTTTATAGACATCTCCATTCACAAGAACACCATTCATTTATACCAATGTTGCTTCTTGAAATTGGATACAACTTCTCAGCTTCATTATACTACTTCCGGTTTTCCAACTGATTTTACCTGATCTTTACTAGATAAAAATAATGTTTTCCCACTAGAGTTAACTTGTTGACACTATTGTTGGGTTTGTTCTCTTTTTTCAATTGATATTTTGGATTCTTCTAGATGATTCAATTGGGTTCTAGTTATTGTGTTGGACGTGCTCAAAACTTTCACAGTTGAGGTCCATGGCTACCAAAAATGGCATATATCTATTTCCTCTTATCCACCACCACTCATCAATGCAGAGTACCATTTAACAACTCCTCAAATATTATTCTTAAAGCTTCTACATCAAAATAGCCAATTGATACAACTGCACCTCAGGATAGATTCTAAAATGTCCCTCTACTCTCAAACCTGAGATAATGGTACAAGAGAGGGAAATTATTTCCTTTTTGAATTATAGAACACACTCACCATGCATATGTAACCAGGATGGATGATATCTCTCTCTTGAGGGGAGAGACTGTGAAGGTGGGTCATCTTCTATAACACCTGACATCTGAGTAATTAATTTCAAAAGATAAATCACTTGCATATTGGTTTCCTCTAATATTTTGGTTTTCTCTTATAATATCCAGACACGTGATTTTGGAGAGAGTTGGTGAAGAAAATGATTTGTTGCACTTGGTGTGATATTCTGGATATGTGGATTGCATGGGTGTGTGTTTGATCAATTATTGTTATCCTTTATCAGTTGCATGTAAAGGTATAATGACTGGTGAAAGGACCTACACATGAGGCCAAACATGTTTTTTTGTATTGTCTTATCCCTAACTTATTTGGTGTGCCATCATTATATCCCTCACAAATTTGAAATATTATCCCTTGCTTCTTTTTATGATCACGCGACATCTTTTGAGTGGCTTAGTACTTTTTAAAGTTTTGGGAAGGGCACAAAATTTTGAGTGAGATCATATTGACATCATCACGGTCCTATGTACACATGGTAGCTTCATATTGGTCCATGTTGCCACTTATGTGGCTTTGGGGATGGTATAGATGTATATGAGTCTGATATACTGACCAGATTCCCTAATTGGCCCTCCCTATATAGGTGGAAGTCTCAAACTAGCTATGACGGGTGCCTTGTTAGAGTGCCGCACTATATCTTATTTTCCTGAGTGTCCCAAGTGGACTGCTACATCGGTTCCATGTGTCATTGAATGGCTGGAAAAGTGAATTGAGTGGGTAGAAAAGGTCTTAGGAAAAACAACAATAACACTCTTGTGACCCAAGAGGAGTGTTTTAACCCTTTGTGTTCTCGTCAAGTGACACCATTCAAATATTAACAAATGGCTCTTAAAATTGTTGTAACACCCCTTATGCATGTTGTCTCATGTGAAACTTCACGATGCGACATTGATCACCCATCGTAGATCTCATTTGTTTTCAACCTTTATATGATCGTGTCTGCATCTCTTATAGCACTCGTATTTTAGACTCTGATCTCACTATATATCATTTTTCCAAAAAGGGATTAATCCTTTCAAGAGCACAATTATCCCTACTTCAAATCCTGTTAATCACCTAGGTGCTTGAAACTTAGCCTTGGTCCCTTAGGGAATCATTTATTTACTTATTTCTCTATAGAGATTGACAATCTGCTATCTCTTTCGATCCAAGAGATATGTAATCTCTCCTTCTAAATATACTTTTCCCAATTTTGTCCTATTAATCTCGATTGAACTACATATTTATGACATAGTAAAAAATGTTACTAATGTCGACTCTAGTGAGGACATCATACCTATATGGTTTGTTGAGAATTTTAGACCAATTTCCTTCTTATATTGGGTTATGGAGTCTACTTTAAAATGGAAAGCCTCCCACACACTTGAAAAATGATCTAATAGTTGAAATAAAATTTTTCAACAACTTAAAATGTTAGAAACTTATCTACTTGCTTGTGTAATAAATGGTAAATGAAGTAAAATTTAAAATGCATAGAAAGGAATGGAGAAAGATTAATTTATGTACATAGTAAGAAGTTTTGTAGCATTTAGTACTACAAGAAATGTTTGAGGAACCTCCCATTTATAGGATCACCAAACAAATATCCATCCAATTGATCCAATCCACCTGTGTTGTTATCTTGAGATGCAACAACCTAGAAGGGTCCAAGCCAAAGATTGTCAAACTTTCCTTGTTTCCATTTTTATTCCCTTTTGGCATCACACTTTAGGACCATGTATCCTATCATGAATTTTATTTCCTTGGTCCTATTTTCAAATATTTATTTCATTCTCACTTGTCGATCTTGGTACTTTATCTGCATTTGGACCTTACTTTTTGAACTTCAACCAATTGGTTGATTCTTCTCAGCATATCATCATATTATTTCTCCTCATATTGTAGTATCTTCATCACAAGGAGACTAATTTGGATAGGAAAAATTCCCTCCATTACATATAATATAAGAAAATAAGAAGTTACAATTGAACTTTCTATGCTCAATCTCTCTACCCAAACTACATACTTCAAGTGACATTCCCATGCTTTTTAATTTTGAGACAACATTTTATTGATAATTTTGATGAGATTCTTATTTCGGGACTTGGACAAGCCATTTCCTTGGGGATAATAAGAAGTAGAGTGTGAAATATCTATGTTATAGTTTTGAAAAAGTTGCATCATCTTGGCATATTTGAAATCTTGGGCCTTTTTAGTTATGATCTTTCTTGGACACCCAAATCTAGCCAAAATATTTTCCTCTAGGAATTTGATCATGATTGTGTCATTTGTTTCTCTAGTAGGGATTGATTATACCCCCTTAGTGAAATAATAGGAGGCTATTAGAATCCACTTATGTTTCCCACTTGAATTTGGGTTGATTTCACCAATGAAATCCCATCCCCATTGTTGGAAAGGTGTCTCTTTTTTAATAGGTCCGAGTGAAAGGGGATGGAACTTTTTCTTTCCTGCAAACATTTGGCACTCTACACAAGATCTAACCATGAAATTCACATTGGAAAAGAATGAAGGCCAGTAATAACCATATCTAAGGATTTTTTATGTAGTGTATATACAAGCATGGTGGCCCCAATATACTCACTTGTTAAACTCATTGGCAATGTCCTCAATTTCTTCTTTAGTATGACAATTCAAAAATATTCCTCTTGGATCTTTATAAAACAAATTTTCTCCTAGAATGAAATACTTTACATCCTTGATTTTAATATATCCAGAATTAGATTTGTCCCATTATGGCTAGAAACTTAAGTTCTGTAGGTAAAAAATCATATCCTTGTACTAATCAGATTGAGAAAATTTAGGGATAACCTTCAAAGATGGCTCTTATGTTTCATCTTCTTCTAGCCTTGTTGTCAAAATTCTTGTTGATATAAAATTCATGTCTAGAGACCTACGATTTGATTCAGCTAGGAGTTTGGATAATCCTTGTCCCTTTATTACCTTATTTGGCTTGATATCCAAGTCATATTCCTAAATTTTGGAAATCCATTTACCTCTTCTTGCTTCACTGTCAAGTTGTGTAAGGATGTCTTTTATTTCACTATTGGATACATAAGAAAATATTTTTTAGTACAATATATAATCTCTAAATGATTTCAATGCCTTGACTAGGGTATATTCTTATTTCTTCAAGTTTATATATCTCAGTTCAACGTCTCTTAAATATTTGATAAATAAGGATATAGGTTGCTCTTGATTTTCTTCATTTTCCTGCAACAACACTACAACTATGATATGTTCTGAAGAAAAATAAAAGACAAAGAACTCCTTATCATAGTTCAGGATGACTAACACTAGAGATTCTCCCAACTCCTTTTTCATTTGTTGAAAATAATTTTTATCTTCAATATTCCACTTTAATTCATGGTCTTTCCTCAACATGTCTATGATATATTTTACCATTTCAACAAAATTTGGGACAAACCTCCTCATAAAATTGATTCTTCCAAGGGAGGATTGTATTTCTTTCTTGTTTCTAGGAAGGTCAATTCTCTTGATGGCCTCTATCCTTTATGGATCTATATTAACCCCTTATTTGGATACTATATGACCAATGAACCTTCCTTCTGTCATAGCAAAATAATACTTCTTAGTATTTAAAGAGAGGCCAATTTTTTTTCACTTCATAAACGTTTTCCTTATATTCTTGATGTGATATTCATCTGTCTTTGAGAAAACAATCATGTCATCAAGGTATATAACAATGAAACTATCTTTCTCACCCAAAAAATCTATGTCCAGATCTTGATGGAATATGGCTCCTGCGTTAATCAAGACAAAAGGAATTGTATCATACATGAAAGTTCCTCGTTGGTTAAATTGTCTTAAGATAACAAAAATATTAACAACTTCATAAAAATTATCAATCATATCCCATATTTTATTTCTATATTCTCTTATTATGGGATGCCTTTTTGATAACCACCTTTGATTTTCTACACCTCTATTTATGAATCTTCAAATGCCACCAACTCAGTAATTTGCATTTTTCTTGTTGCCTCTAAGCTTAGAATCATAGCCTCATATTAAACTACATTGTTGGTGGATTTAAACTCTAGTTTATAGGAAAAGTGAATTTCTTTATTTTTAGGAAAAATGAGTACTACACCAACTCCCACTCCTTCTTTTGAATATGCCCCATCAAAAATCATTCTCTATATACCACCTACTTCTTCAACAGGGATTTCTAAAGGATCAATGAGTGTTAGGGATTCCTTGGATTCTTCATTGATGGTGATGATGCAATAGCCACAATATTATTCAAAAAAATAGATGGGATGGTTTACATCGTTGTTCTGGTCACTAACTACATGGGAAAACGATATATCTTTGTATAACCTTTTGTTTTCTCCTCCAAACACCAGTACAATGGAATAATTCATGTCCATTTGCACAATACCTCCCATATTGTGTGCCCATGTTCTTTATAGAAACATGTCATAGTTTGTAGGTACATCATCCAAAAATACATCCATCACAATGCTCTTAATAGGAAGTTGAGCCAAAGTGACTACCATATCCTTGATTATCCAATCACGTTTCACTTTTCTAGCATCAAAGGAATAGAGGTCATGATATGTCCTAGTTATCTCCAATCCTAATTGTTCCATGACTATTTGGGGCATAATATTATGTGATGATCCAGAGTCAAGCACATAATTATACACCATGTTTTCATGGATATTCATTTTACATAGAAAGGTGCAATAGATTCATTCTTGTGATATATGTGAGGGCCAAAACTATGGTGGTGAACTCATCTTGAAAATTTACAGTATCATGAGTGCTTGTTTATATTTTTCCCTATATGGTTTTCTAAATTTTCTTATGATATGAAGGATTATGATCCAATTCCATTAGTGGGAAAGGAATCTTAATATTGGATAGTTCCTTTTCAATGTTAAAAGGTGGAACTAATACCTCAAATTATTTAACTTCTTTTTCTATATTTTAAGGTTCCCCAACCTCATTAGTTTTGGGAATATTAGTTAGTTATTTTACTTTATCATTGAAAAGACTTGGGGTAGGGTTATTAGAATGAGGCTGAATATCTTGGATGGATACCTTTTTTCTAGGTTTGAGATCATACTTCTTATGCATATCATCATGTAGTGCATCTGCAAACAAATTGTACTAAACATAAGACAAAATTGTTGGGCCCTTATTTTGAGAAAGAGATAAGCATAACCATACAACAGATAAATTCAAAAAATCCATGTGAAAAATGGAATCTTATAAATATGTGGGACAATACCTGTCAATTGTCACCATTGTTTGGAATCCTTGTACTTCTTATGGATACCATTGTTCCAGATCCCTGTACTACATTCCTGGTCCTCCTACCAAGATCCTTGTACATACCTAAGTAATTCACTATGAAGGTCATGAAAAAATTATGTGCCCCTGGCATATTTCAGTGGCTCTCACTATATAAGAACCATGCAATCCTCCAAGGTAAGAATCCTGCTTCCCCAAGTCACAACCATCCAATGATCTTATCCCCATGTCCATCATCCGAGTCACCAAAAACTCTTTGTGTATACACATACTACCACTAATCCCATGTCCTATTGTGAACAGTCTAAAGTTGTGTATGGAAACTTGGTATAGTCCACTCTAGACCTCTGTAACTCATCTTTGTAAATGTCCTCATCCTCCTGGGTCAAATACCACATACATTATCACACCTCGACAATGTGCAATTCTCTGATATGATGAATAATATATCTCATCAACTTGCCAAACATCTGAAGCCATATAATACATGCCAAATCATATGAGCTACATCCATCATACCTCACCATGACAAGTCACCCGAAGTCCAGCCACAGGGTTGGAAATCTACCACACAAAATACTGTTGTGATCCTGGATTTATACCAATCCACCAAAACTCCCAAACTTCCACACCATCATGCTGCAATAGCCCACAACTCCTCGTATATATGGTCTACTCCATGTGTCAAACCAAAGACCATATAACCTATTTCTACCTTCAATAGTCACTATATCTTCCTCTTATAGCTATCATCTGTGACCTACCCGAAACAAGAACAAGAACAAGAAAAACACTCCTTTAGTGTTGTAGCCAAAATGTGTCTCAAGGTGATCCTCTTATATTTAGATCCCAAGCTATGAAACCATGCCAATTTTCAAATGAAACTCTATGTGACTAATTTTATATCCAAAAATTGATTCCTAGTGATCTAACTATCACTAAACAAATTTACACTAAAATTATTGATTGAAAAAATATGCAGCGAAAACAAAAAGACCAGAGATGAATCATAAATACACAAGATACAGAATAATTATGTTCTGTAAATTTATCCAATCCTTCAAATATGAGTACAAAATTAGTCCTCTCAATTTCACCAAGACTGAGGAAAAACCCAGTCCTCTCAACCAATACAATATCACCAAATATGAGGACAAAATTGTCCTTCAATAACCATACAAATCAAAATAACAAACCTGAAAAATATTCTAGAAAATATGATATAGACCACCTATAAGGCTTGCTAAAATCACCTTTCATCCTATATGGATCTGTACCTACCTAAAAAACTAGACACATTATTCACCTTACTGGAAACCCACAGACATATTTTATTTTCTCCACTGCAAATCATGTATACCCTATACGTGATTTTTCCTTCTGCAACCCACATATATATGTGCTCTCCCTACTAAAAAATGTGTATGGTACAAAATATTCTCTACACACTTTCTAGATTCACCACCTTCCATACTTACCTTTTGTTGAGATCACCAATCCTCCTAGAACAAGTGCATACTCACTTATGTTAGATCCATCATATCTTCACGCACTCTACATGATATGTAATGTCATAATGAATTCTCTTCTATATATATAATCCTTAGGGGTCAACATAAAATCCAGTCCATAAGCCAACATAAAATTAGGCTTTCCTTGTGGGTGTGAAACCCCAATAGAATCCCACAAAGCCTGTTTCCAAACTCATGAAGCTCCCACTCAAATACAAGGGGGTATTCACCAAACCGAAAGTGTGATGTGGTGTCCATGATGATTTCCATGTGACCAACACCTAGGTTCATGCGATAATACCTGTCAGAAGCTACAAAAATAAACAATATTGGGGGTGGACAAAGAAGGTTTTGATTTAGTTAGTGGACCTTGTCAAGGTAGAAAAGACGTAAATAAGTGAAGGAAGTTGTTGGCTAGAGATTTCAATTGTTTCATATATTACGAGAGATAGAAACCTATTTAGTTGATTGGATCCAAAAGGCTTGTAGTGAATTCTGTAGAATGTTGTCCCTTATTGTAAGAGACTGATCTCTCCAAGAGGGATAATGTAATGAAGTTCCTTTCATTTGGAGAAGATTTCGAAGAGATCTGCAATGTATGAATGCAGTTTTTTACTACTGCAAGTAATATAATGATGTGGTTGGGGCCCTAATTTTTTTTCATGGTTGTTTCTTCCTAATATGAATAGATCTGTATATCTACTATGTGTATGATTATTCCTTTCCTTATTGATGTATGAATGATGTCACAACCTAGGTTTAATGGTTAAAGATATGGATATGTATGTTGTAGAAGTAGATCTGGTTTTGTAATGTCTATAACTCTCTTAATATTACAAGTCTCGGCTATGCTTCGTGTGATACCTCCTTCTCTTGTGAAAGGTTGAAAATTCCAGTGCTCCTAGACTACAATGAATATTTTTGTTGGTAACCAACCGAGAAACTTGGTCTTGAATTTGCACAAACAAATGGTTTTGTTGCGGGGACTAAGCTTTAGAGGGAGTTTAGAAAAGATGCTTCATTGGATCTACAAGTATGAAATTGAGAACTGGTGGGAATGAAAGTGTGATGCATTTATATGGAAGGAAGACAAGTTGCTGAAAAATAATCCTAAAGTTGTGGAAGAAATTGTTTTCTATTATGAACTTGTTAGTGATCAATACAAAATTTTCTGAGTTAAATTTCCTAAGGAGTTGTTTCAGTGGCTAGATCGATTGCAAGAATCCCTAGAGTATAAATATTGGGTAAGAGAATATATAATTTTACTTCTATAAGTATAGTGTCTCCTCATATTCTAGATTATCAGATCTCGCGAGCTGTATATTTTTGGGTGAAAAATACCCTTGAAGGGTATATTATTGAGTTTGTTGTAGAAAATGACTAATACTTTTTGAAAGAGAAAGTTGTATTCATAGATGGAGCTAGAGGAAGGATATTGCAGGAGATACCATTGTGGATCAATATATTTATGGTATAAGAAGGAATGTTTCTTGTTCCTTTAGGTGACATGGTATCTTAAACACCTAGGCTCAAGGAGGGGTGATTTTTGGGAGGGTTCATGAGTTAAGATAACGAAATGTTTTCTTTTAGGTATGGGGAGATGGAAAGAGAAGAGTACAAGAGATGAACAATATTTGAGTAGGGATTATATTGTTGAAAAATGGTGATGGAATCATATGAGTACAACAATCAATTGAAATTATTAGTTTTGGAAGGATATTGGATCAGATGGTGGTAATGGAGAAAAGATAGAGAAGTTGTGGAAATTGCAGTGATGAGGAATATTGGCAAGTAAATGGTTGAAAGAGAGAAGCAGTGTGATAGGTCAAAGTTACCAAGTTAGAAGATAGGAGGAAGAGTTCTTAGAGGATTTAGATGAAAGATTAAGATCAGGTGCCACCATCAATGAAGAAAATTCATCCTAGAACTCGGAAGGAATTGTGGAAGAAGTTGAACTTGTTACTCCATAAAATAATGGTGTGTGTCAAGAAGTGAATACAACATTACATGAGAATGAGACTCCCTAGATAAAATAAACCCATTCTAGAGGCAAGGGAACCATCATTGAATCACCTATTCCCCTACGTTTTCAACCAGTTAGGAAACTTTCTTATTCCATTATTCTACAACATATGTTTTTTACAGTTATTTAAGTTATATTAGTTCAACAAGTATACTAGGAAGTAGTAGTGGAAGTGTGGTGAGTTCCACTATAATATCACAAATGAGAACTCTTGTATTTATTCACCAAGATTTATGACTTCATCAATGGAAACACAAACTATATGGTCCCTTACCCGATACCCTAAGTTTTGGGGAAATAGAGAAAAATATGTTGAACAACATTGGTTTCTATGTGAATCCATTTGGAGGTTGCTAGGGACTCTAGAAGTCGACATCTTAGATGGTATATGAAGGATATTGAACTTGGGATTTAACGTCAAGCCTTCACATTAGTTCAAGTGCAACAGAAGTGCATTTAATAATTTCCATTACCATAATAAGAGAAACAAGCACTTATATATTTTCAAGACATAAAATAAAGAGATGGTGAATCCGCATGGGAGTATAATCATAGGTTCAAAGTTGCAATAGGAAAAAAGGAAAATCCCATTCATAGGGATCACAAAAGGGAGTGGTTGATCCAAGGATTATTACCTTTGACCCGCATCCCTCTAACACAGAGAAGGATAAACACTCTAGAAGAAGCATTAGAGTAGGATATGAATATTGAATTCATGGAAGGATATCCAGAGAATCAAAGAGTTATGAGACCTCCTGAATATGTGAGTCTCAGGCAACTGTTGGGTCATATTTGTACACTTAATGAAAATATTCAAGATTTAACCCTCCCCAAAATAGGTCAACCTTAGGTATGGTGCATATGATGTTACACAAAGTTCACTTAGTGACTAAATGTCCAATACTGAGAGGTGTGGGGCCCTCTAGTGCTCCAATGGAACTACTACATGTTGGACCTTTAGGAGGAGTTCTACAAGTTTCTTCCATGATACCATTCCATGGGTTAGTTCAATATCATGCTTTTCCCAATAACTAGGGGGGTTCAAAGTAATGAATACTGTGAAATATTTAGGAACCAAGGCCACCCTATACGAAATTGCCCTATTTAGTATAATGTTTCACCTGCTCCTAATACATTGTACTATGATTTATGTGTTTCTCCCACTCATAATACTAATCAATATTGTTATTTATATTCTCTTCAAAATAGATTGGATTGATCGACATTATGAGTGAATGAAGGAACTCAAGGATATGGAGGGGGTCGTAGAGGTGGAGGAAGATATAGATGTGGAGGTAGATATAGAGGTGGATGAACTGGAAGAAGAGGACTAGTTTGTTGTTATAACTGTGATGATAAAGGGAATATTGCGAGAGACTTTCCATTCCTAATAAGACCCTAGTGCTCACATTGTAGACTTCCTGATATGATATCTAAGTGGGAGGATAACATTAGGAAGAGAGGGGATAATTTGATGAATTTTGAACCAACATCTATAGCAAAAGGTAGTATATATGTTATTAATATTATTACTAGGGGAGAAACGAAGACTAGTGTTGAAGAAAAGAGTCTAGATCCAATTAATATTCAGAAGGCTATGCTAGACAATGCCAAGTATAGTAATACACAATAGAAGGAGTTATTTAAAAATCTAGTGGATATGTATATAAATATGACTAGCCCATCAACCACTGAATTTACAGAACCAACCTTCAATTTGACCCCACATAAGCTGCTAATAACTAGAGAGACTTCTATCCAGACAAACTCTTCAGGTACAAAACGTAGTTGACCTTTGGTTTCAATTATTTTCTAATATCTTAGATAATGAGAAACTTAATGAAAATTTGAAGAATACTATTAAAATGGCCTTGGAATATGAAGGAAATATGAGAGAATATATTGTTGCTAACCTTCTAGAAAGGAAAGAAAGTTGGGTACAAAGAAGAAAGAAAAGAAGAGGAATGGAGTTTTGGTTAAATGCTCAGTTAGATTATTATGAAATCAAATGTGTTATGTTAGATTTGGTTTCTAATGTTAACATTCCTCCTAAGAATACTTTGGAGGAAATGAGTTAACTTAAGCTAGTATACTCTCATATTCAACTGAGGATGGCAAGTCAATATTGTATTTTCTAGTAGGAAGGTTACATAATGTAGAGGTATATTTAGTTGGTGTTAAGATGATGGATGATTTTGAATTTATTGATATAATGAAATAAAAGAGCCCATATCCTTCCCTGTTAAGAATTGATTAGTCCTATGATAATTATACTACATTGACCTCAAGAAGGAGACTATGAATTTTGAATTAGATGGTATGAAGGTTACTCAATATTTATATCCATATCAGGGTCCAAGATATATTGAACCTATTGATGATACTTTGGAGCCAAATTTACTTGATCAATTATATCACATGACTACAAGAAAAAGAGTTGACTATATTAACCTAATCAGAGATGGCTCAATGAGTTGGAAAAGTGTTTAGTCTATGGATGAAAATTCTGAAGAAAATTTTAATAACTAGTAGCAAGGATGATATGATAAATTATCTATATATTGTGTAACTATATTCTTAGTAAGATCGATTGGGGATAAAATATATATAACTATCCAACATATGATGGAACTTATGGCTTTCACAATTTTCTTCTTGATTTGGAGGGTAAGGTTGCAGATGGTAGGATAATAATAATAAGGGAAAAGATTATACTTGGAATGATATTAATATTTCTTTTCAATATCGCTTCCTCCCTCCATCACAATTTTGTCAGTCAATTGAAGATAAAAATATGAAAAATCAATTCTCAACTTTGGAAACTTATGATGGTTCCTCTAATCCAATTTTTCATATTGAGTATTGTCTCGGGGTATGGGAAGCTGAGAAACTACCTTCTCAATTTTGGGTGCATAATTTAATCCACTCTTTAGGGACATTACTAAAAACCTGGTATGTACATGAGGAGACTAGGAAGTAGACTTCATGTTGGAAAGTATTGCAAACTCAATTTTTCAATGATTGTTCCTTTACTAGTAATTCTTCGGAAGTCATAGTTCCATTGCAACATATTAAGAAGATTTTTTTTTCTAATGAAGTACATCCTAAATGTTCCCCTAATGTTTGTCTAGAGCATAAATATTTTATTAAGTTTAGTACATATCCACCACCTGAAAATATATCAGTGAGTGTAGTAGAATTGATAAAGATCCTGAAGGCTTGGAGGGGCTTCGACATCTGAATTTTAAGGAATCTGCAAGAATGAGAGAAGTTAAAGATACTTAATTAGGAAGAACTATTCCTTCATATACCCACCCTTTAAAGTTGTGGAATATGAATATTGGAAGTAAGGATCACCCCAAGTTGACTTCTGTAGGAGACTACTGAGATGAACAAACAATGACATAAATCCAAGCCTTGTTGTGGGAATATGAGGATTTGTTCATGAAGAGTTTTTAAAAGCTTAAGAGAATCAAAGGAGAATTGGGGGATATGAAAATACAATTAAAACCTGATGCCAATCCAGTCAAGAACAAGCATTATCTCTTAAATCATAGGATCAAGGAAAATTCCAAAAAGGAAATTGAGAGGATGATTGCAACTAGACTAATATTCCATGTGGATGAAGTTGATTGGACCAGTCCAATTTTTATACATAATAGGAAGGAAATTGAGGACATAAGGGTTTATGTCGACTATAGAAGTCTGAATTCATCCTATTTATATGATCCCTTCCCTAATCCATTCAATGATGAAGTGTTGGATCAGGTGGCTAGAAAAGAGGTATATTCCTTCACTGATGGGTTTTAAGAATATCACCAAGTCTAAATCGTAGAAGAAGATAAGAAAAAGACCACTTTTACTATGGAATGGGGTTATTTTTCTTACAATGTCATTCCCTTTGGGCTTAAGTGTAATACCCCTAGGTCGAACCCCAACTAAAAATGTAAATACAAATTTTACTTAGGTTGGTGAGTTAGGATGCAGAAAGGACAACATATCTGTGAAGTAAATGTAAATGTATTCACATGAAAATATTAATGGAAAACACATCACTATGTGCAGATCAACCATGTAAAATATTATGGGGGACTAAACTCCACTAGCTAAGGCAAGGGGGATAAACGTTAAGGATAAGGGGCTAAGCTAGAGAGCTTGAGCCAAAAAGGAATATTATATTAATATTCCTTAAAATATAAAATATGGATAATCATTTTATACTAATTTCTAATGATGGGGACAAGTGGACCAAACTACATATCAAAATGACAAGTGTCAATTTAGGCACATGCATACACAAAGTTTGGACTTAGTGCATTTTCCAGTCATTTCATAATTCCTCCATTCCTTCACTCACAAATTTTCAGTTGTCCTCTATAATTTCCTATTATCATTACTATACTTGTACCTTACCCGAGCCAATATTGTACCTATACATGTTACTGTACTTGGTTAACTCAAGAGTGGGGATGCATATTCAGGTTGTCAGGCCTGTGGGATATTGACGAGGTGGGTTTTCAGGCCCATGAGAAATTCTCTTTGGGTGAGAGAATTGTTGGGAATTGTTTTCCCGAAGGTGCCAGACTGCAGCTATAGGGCTCTAATACTTCATGGCTGGCCTATTGTTGAAGCCCTAGAAAGGAAATGGGGAAGTCGAAGGAATGTTGAGAATTGAAGGGGAACATTTCCTGAGGTGGGACATGCATGTGGGGAATGAGAGGTTGTAGACTGTCAGTTTGATTTGGCACCTGTGACAGATTTTTTACTGTTGTTTGAGATACATCATCCTAGATAAGAATCCATTTACTTGGGTGGATTTTATTCCCATATCATGGGTGACCCACTGCCGAGAATTTTGAGTAGTGTGGTCTAAGGCTGGGAGGAACGTGGAAGGTTTGCAAACAGTTGGTGGTATTCTTATCAAAGATAAGTGTCAATTGTGCATGAAATTACATGTTTCATTATTATTTATGTGTTTATGTTTATGGGTTTTTCCTATGTCTATGTTGCATGTGTATTTTATTATTATGTTGTATGAACCTAGGAATTTGCAAAGTTTATGTGAGTTTAAATTTCATAGTAAAACCTATGTAATTGCATAGTATTTGTATGCTTTAAATTCGTGTACAGTTTGAAATTTTCACATGGCATAGCCTAGAAGGTGGTTGGGGATGCTACAATATGGTATCAAAGCTCCAATTTTCAACATTAATCCTAGATGGGTCAATCAAGTTGAAATTGAAGCGAAATTTCATAGAGATTTGAAGTTACGGGGTGTGAGGAGGTCACTGAGACAACACATTGACGGTGTTCGAAAGATCAGGAGGTGTAGCAGTTCGAGAAATCACAACAGTCGTTTATTTGGGGTTGTGATATTATATCTAGTCCATTGGATAAAACTCAGACGAGAGGAGATCGCATGACAGAGGAGATCATATCCCAGCCATTGGATCTGAGAACAAGAGAATGCGGGTCATCGATCAAGGTTATTGGGCCGTAAGCCTTGGCCAAAGTGGGGTGGATATCCACCCTTCGCCAGTTCGGAATTCGAGGGATTTGGATCATTGCGTTGTAAGAAACTTTGAAGCCAAAAGTTTCGGAGCACCGAAGAAACGAAGCCTCGGTTAGAGCCTCTCCAGGATTTCGCTAGTTTTGGAACTTATTGTTGTAAGAACCTCCAAAGCCCAAATTTTCGAAGCACCGGAGTAATGAAGCTCTGGATAGCGCCTCTCCAGGTTCGAGTATTTTAAGTGAGAAAAAGCTCAGGAGGCGTAGTGAAAGCAAAGGATCAAGGAGTGACCCTACAGAGGATAAATCAAAGGCCAATCCTTTGAAAGATTAAGAGAAATCCTTCATTGGAAGGAAGTGAAAGTAATGCACCAAGGGTACGAGCACTTTTCCTGGACATGACTATAGGAGGGATAGCAAAAGTAAGCCCCGAAGAGAGGAAATATCTTTGTTTGAAGGTGATTAAATGAGATCTATTCGAGACAATTCAAGACCCCACACAGTCATTGAATCAAGGTAAGAAGCATGGATGTTAAACCCCCAAGTCCTTCATACTTATCCACTCCACTTGTTTTAAATCATTTTTCATGAAAGAGGAAAAATACTTGAAGCTTCAAAGTCCCAAAGTGAATCTACGTTGTAGATCACTAAGAGGAATGTCTGGTTGTTGGATTGGTCGTGGAAAAAATATGGGTCATTGGATGAAACCCCAGACTAGAGGAGGAGCATCATGGAGAAGATCATATCCCAATCATTAGATCTTCACACTGGAAAATGTGAGACGTAGATCTCACAATTCGGAGATTCGAAACTCCAGGAGAATTCGGTCATTGTTGCACAAAGGGAAGAATTCCCTGAAGTCTCGAAGTCTGGAGTCAATCGATACCGTTTTGTTTTTGGGGACACATCTTCGTAGATTATTGAGTATCTGGAGATTCATATCTTTGGAGGATTATGGGTGGAAGGTGTTATGGCATGAAAATTCCTGAAGCTCCAAATCCTGGAGTAAATCCAGGTCGTCCATTGACAGGGACATGTGAATCGTAGGTCTCATCCCATTGCCAGTTCAGTATTCAACAATTCAGTAGGTAGCATGCATTGGAGCCTCAAAACACCTAAATATCAATGTTATGGAGGGGATCCCAGCCATTGGCTATTGGAGGAATGTGAGTCGTAGATCGTTGATTCAACGTTCAGTAGTTCGGGGGTGTTTTGTGTTGGAGTGGAGAAAAATCCCTGAAGCCTGAATCCCCAAATCTCCTTTGGATCGTAGATCGCGGAAAAGAGCATGGACGGTTGATTCATGAACCCTTCATGGGTTCACTAGTTCAACTTTTTAGGGGAGTGTTTTGTTGTGTTGGAAAATCTTCCGAAGCCCAAAGCTCTGGAACACCATAGTAACAAAGCTCTGAAGAAGAACCTGTTCGGGATTTCGCCAATTCAAAATTCGAGGGATTTGGAGTGTGTTGAGGGAGAAACCTTTGAAGTCCAAAATTATGGAGCACTGAAGTCCCAAATATATGGATAATTTCCATTTAGGTAAGCGCATGGTTCTATCCCGTGCTCACATGTGATTCGGGCCAAAGTAAAGGGGCTAGTACCCGAAAATTGATTCTAATGTAAAAGGGGGCTTAAATAAAAGCACTCACAAGTTTTTTTAGACCTGCATAAAGAAACAAAAAAGGGCGTATGTACATTATGAGAGTATCCAACAAGGTTTCAAGAACTAATTCACCCCTAAATAAGATCACATGTACAAGGATTTCCCTCACAGAAAGGACAATTTTCAAATAAACATAACTTTCTGCTCAAGACTCATAATTGAGCATGGAAGTAGGAATTGGAAAGGTATTGGAAAGTAGAATATAAATATTCACCCAGGAGATTGATATAGTAGTCAATTTTCTCAGGAAATAAGAATAATTAATTATGATGCATTATTGTACTAGAATTGTACATAAATTCATGAAATTGTTGGATCAATTAGCCTAACAATTTATGTTGGATAAACATTTTGCAGAGTTAACAACAATTATCTCATAACAGGATCAACATAGAGTTTTAGAATCATGGAATATACATAGGGGGATTACAACTAGGAAGATGAGATCAGAGGGATGTATGTCCATTTCGGTAATGAAGGTGTAAAATCAAATAGACATGGATAAGGAAAGGAAAAAGTCATGAACTTGGTAGAGAACATTAAAAGTTTGCAAAAGGATGTCCAAAGTTATAAAGTTTGTAATGTGAGGCTTATGAAATCCAAGGAGAAGTAGGAGGAATTCAACATAAATTTAATGCAGAGCTTGGGAAGAATATAAAATAAGATGGATAAGAAGATTGACTCAAGCAAATCAGAAAGTCATAGGTCTCATGATGAGAGGAGAAAAACAAGAAGTGTTGGATGACATCACCATCACTCCTCAAGGAATTCCACTAGGAGAGAAAATAGTAGTTCAAGTCCATCCCCTACCAGGAAACATTAGAGGAGGTCTAGGGTGGATGAGATACAAGGAGAAATGAACAAAATCAAGCCTCCTACATTTGATGGTGAGATCAAGAAGGATGAATATGCAGAGACATGGCTTCTAGGCAGGAGGAAGTATTTTCAACTGCATAATTACTCTTCACGTGGAGAAGGAATAATTTCCATCTATCAGATCAATTGAAAGGCATCCATGTGGTGGGACCAATTTGTACAGGTGCAACACATTAATGAGAAAAATGTTATTTGGAAGGAATTCAAGAGGTATTTTCAAATAAATACTTGACTAAGAGATACTATGACAAGAAAATGAAGGATTTATTTGAACTCAAGCTTGGGAGTATGACCATAGATGAATATGAAAGAAGGTTTTTAAAATTACTAAAGTATGTGTATTTCATCAAGGAAGAGACTATTAATATTCATAGGTATTTGAGTGGGTTGCCATCATTTATCTGTGACAAGATACAATATGATGATCCCAAAACATTGGAGGAGACAATAAGGCGAGTTAAATGACTTTATAATCAACTTAAAGGAAGTCCAACTTTCCAAAAAGATTGGGAAGACAAGAAGAAAAACAAGATGGAACAGAGGAAGAAGTAGACTCATCCACCATTCTTCAGAATTAATCCTCAAGTACAACTAACTTATAGAGAACCGAGAATGATTGATATATGGGGGAAAAGGCCAAGGAATCCACCTATTCAATGTTGGGGTTGTGGGGGAGATCATATGTATATATATTGTCCTCATAGAGGTGAAAAAGAGAGGATTGTTCACAATTTACAACAAGATGATACAATGGAGGACATGGGTAGAAATGTACCTAGGATCTATGCAGCCCTGGACAGTAAGAAAACTGAGTTTCAGTCACATATGATTGAAGTGGAAGGTAATCTCAACAACCAAGCCATTGTTATTTTAATTGATTCAGTATCCAATCATAGTTATATAGATCCTAAGATGGTGGAAAGATTGCATTTTTCAAGAAGAAATATTAGAAAATCTTGGTTGGTGCATCTAGCTACTAGAGCTAAAAGAAAAATTAATGAGATGGTTAAGGCATGTCCAATGGACTTGAATGGACTGAGCACTAGTGAAGATTTGAACATCATACCTTTAAGTTCCTATGACTTTATAATTGGTATGGATTGGTTGGACCAACACCATGCTATACTAAACTGTTATAATAAGGATTTCACTTGTTGGGATGAGGAAGGGAACCTAAGGACAGTACAAGGAATTCCCAGGGCATTAACTGTTAGAGGGATTTCAGCATTACAGCGGAAGAAAAGTTACAGAAAAAGGTGTCAAATATTTGCAACACATATAAAAGAGACACCTAAATATAAGGTGTCAAATATTGGAGATTATGCAGTCCTAAAATATTTTGAATATGTATTTAAAGAAACATCAGGATTATCCCCTAAAAGAGACATTGATTTCTCCATCAATCTAATGCCTAGAGCAGCCCCAGTATCCAAGACCCATTACAGGATGAGTACACCAGAATTGAAGGAATTGCAAATGCAACTTGAAGAGCTTCTGAAGAAGGGGTATATATTTCCAGGTGTGTCACTGTGGGGTGCCCAGTATTATTTGTGAAGAAAAAAGATGGAACATTGATACTTTACATTGACTTCAGGCATTTGAACAAGGTAAATGTGAAGAATAAGTATCCTTTTCCAAGGATTGATGGCCTCTTTGATCAGTTGAGAAATGAAAAAATATTCTACAAGATTTATCTTAGGTCAGGTTATCATCAAGTAAGAATTAAATAAGAAGACATCAACAATACTTCTTTCAGAACAAGGTATGGGCATTATGAGTTCATAGTGGTTCCATTTGGGTTATCAAATGCACCAACTTTCTTCATTTGTTTAATGAATGGTATCTTCAGAGAATACTTAGATAAGTTTTTCATTGCGTTCTTAGATGGAATTCTTATATATTGTAAGTTAGAGGAAGATCATGAACAACACTTGAGGATGGTATTATAGGTATTGAGGGATCCGTTGTATGCCAAATTGAGTAAGTGCTCATTTTATCAGAAACAAATTTATTATTTGGGAAATATCATTTCAAAGTAAGGGATAGCAGTGGATACTGAAAATATTGAGGCCATTAGAGGATGGTCATAACCAAAGAATGTGACATAGGTCAGATCATTCATGGGCCTTGTAGGCTACTATAGAATATTTATTGAAGGATTCTCAAATATTTCCCACATGATCACTTGTTTGAAAAAGAAGGGGGTGAAGTTTCAGTGGACATTGGATTGTGAAAAGAGTTTCCACCACTTGAATAAGTTATTAACAAGTGCTCCAATACTAAGGATTGTTGATCCAAATGAAAAATTCATTGTATGCATTGATGCATGTAAATAAGCATTTGGTGGAGTCCTATGTTAAAATGGGTATGTGGTATGCTATGAATCAAGGAAGTTGAAGGAGCATGAAAGGAATTATGATACTCATGATTTGGAGTTGGAATCCATAGTACATTCCTTGAAGATGTGAAGACACTACCTCATGGGGAAAAGGTTCGAGTTGAGGGAAGACCATAGTGGTCTGAATTATTTATTTGGACAACCAACTCCAAATGCCATGCAAAGAAGGTGGTTAGAATTTCTCAGTGAATATGATTTTGATATAAATAATATGAAAGAGAAAGAGAAAAAGGTAGTTGATGCACTTAGAATAAGGGTATATGAGTTGCATGCTACATCCATTATCTTGTACCAATAATATTTGAAAGATAGAATCCTAGATGTTGCAAAATCATATTTATAATACATGGAAATAATAACAAAATTACAACAAGGTGTTTTTCAGCAGAAAAATGAGACTATAAGCTAGGAAATGAGGAAACTCTCATGTACAAGGACATAATTGATGTACCAAATTCCCAGGAGTTGAAAAATATGATATTGAGAAAATGCATAATGTACCTTATGCTGGGAACCTAGGTTATCAGAAAACTATTGCAGTTGTCAAGAGACAATATTATTGGTTAGGCATGAATAAAGAAGTTGTTGAGTTTATTTCCAAATGTTTAGAGTTTCAAAAGTTTAAGGTTGGTCATAGACACCCAATGATTTTTCTACAACCATTTCCCATTCCTGAATGGAAATGGGAAATTGTAACAATGGATTTCATTACCAAAATGCCCAGAAAAAGAAAGCAACATGATTCTATCATGGTAGTTGTGGATAAGCTTACCAAAGATGCCCATTTTATTCCAGTAGTTCTCACTCACAAGGAAGCGAACACTGTTGATATTTATATAAGAGAAATTTCTCGACTACATGGTATACCCAAGATAATTGTGTCTGACAAAGATCCAAATTTTACATCAAAATTTTGGAAAGGATTATTTAAGGTATTCAGAACAAATTTGAATTTTAGCAGAGCTTATCATCCAAAATCAGATGGACAAACATAGAGGGTGAATCAAGTGATTGAGAATATGTTGATTATGTATGTGATGGATAAACCATCAAAATGGGAAGACTACCTACACTTAGTAGAGTTTTATTATAATAATGGGTACCAAGCATCTCTAAACATGAGCCCATTAAGGCAGTTTATGGAAAAAGGTACAACACATCGGTAAGCTGGGACGACCCAACAGATAGAGAAATGGTTGGGCCAAAATTTCTCAGGGAAATGAAAGAGAAAATGTTGAAAATAAAAAAGAATTTAAAGGCTTCTCAAGACAAGAAGAAAAGCTATGTTGATAAGGAAAAAACTCACATGGAATTTAAAGTGGGTGACCATGTATTATTGAATGGAAAGGCCAAAAAAATTTCCCTGAAGTTGGAAAATTGTTAAAAGTTGCCAGCTCGTTATTGTGTGTTGTTTGAAATCCTAGAGAGAATTGGGCCTGTAGCATACATGATTTGTTTTCCTACAACAATTTCTATTCATAATGTATTCCATGTATCATTGATGAAAAAGTATATACCTGATGCTAATCAGTTCATTGATTGGAATGTGATTCAGGTGGAGAAAGAATGCACCTTTCAAGTGCATCTGGTGTGCATACTAGAAAGAAAGATCAGGAAGCTCCGGAATCGAGCCATAACTCTAGTAAAGGTCCAATGGACCTGGTACGGTCCTAAAGATGAAACTTTGGAGCACAAGGAAGCTATGTGGGAAGAATACCCGCATCTTTTTTAGGATTTTTGAAATTTTGGTTGTATATGTGTACATATTGTAGTGAGGA
>JZKD02S1190202.1:1347460-1359595 GCA_000966675.3 Picea glauca | reverse complement strand
GACACAGGAAAAGAAGGGTCATGGGAAGACAAAGAAGGACACTGGAAAATGGTGCGATTTCCACAAAATCCCCTGGCACAACACCGATGAATGTCACTCAAAATAGTCATTGGTGGTCGAGATCAAAGACAAGGAGTCGAACCTGATTCAGAATCTGATTCTGAAAATACTGGTAAAAGATAGATCATCGACACCGACCCCACTGCTATTGTCGCAACCGCAACAATTCAACCAGAAGAACCAACATATCCAGAAGAGGGGGAATGCCTTTTTCATTCACAGATGTGGGTGAAGGGGACCCCACTGCATTTTATTGTTGATAGCGAAAGCTAGAAGAACCTCATCTCAGCAGAAGTCATCAAATAGTTGGGATTGTCAACAACACCACACCCGCAACCATACAACATCGAGTGGCTTCACCAAGGACAAGATCTTTGTGTCAGCCAACAGTGTCGATTGTCATACGGCATCCAACCCTTCAAGGATGAGGTACTATGTGATGTTTCCCCACTGGATGTCTGTGATGTTCTATTGGGCCATCCATATATGTGGAAACGCCATGCTATCTATGAGTCTCAACCCTGTAGTGTCATTATTACTCTGGGGGGTCATCTCTATAGGATACCAGTGGTAGTTCCAACTACTACCCCACCTAAACAGTGCCGCAAGGTAGTATCTCATACTACAAAATTCAGCTTCTTCACAATCTGTTCAAAAGGTGAACAAAAGGATAGTGCAACCACCATAGCTTCGGCCCAAGCACCTCCTATCCAACATAAGCAAGTTGACAAGGTTGCAGCAAAGCACAAAGATTCCTTCTGCACACAATCATCTAAAATAGCTAGACTGGTTAAAAAGGTCCAAACCTTCCAGCCAAAGGTTCGTGATAGCCTTCAACAAGTTAAGCAATGCCACTTCTCCAACAAGGCAAGCATATCACCAAGATTCAGATTCAACAATCGCTTTCCCCTCTCCCCCAGGAACTCAACGCAATGGAGACCATTGATTCCTAAGGAGGGAGGATTGATCCAGTTGGATATCAGTGGCCAACCACCTTCTCCAACTGGCCCAAAACATGTTTCTGGAAATTTTGGTAATTTACTATTTTTAGCAGTTTTTAACTTTCGAGGCCATTTTGAGACCCTAAATGATGTTTTTTGAGAAAACGGGGAGCAACATGGATCGTATATCATGTTGCTCACCCAAAAGTTGTATTTCTCGGATATATCTTTCCAACGAGCTATTGAGCGCCCCAAACGGAGATCGTATGCAAACGTTATGCCCCTGGGAAGTTGACGTATCAACTACCCCCATCGAGGCACACAAACTTTTTGTCTTTTCATCTTCTGGGGTTAGGGTTTTGGATTTTACTTATGTTAAAAAGGCCCTTAGATCCTCATTGTAATAATAATCTTCTCATGGATGCCCCTAAACGATTTTTTTTGAGAAAACAGAGAGCAACATGGATTGTAGATCAATGTTTCTCATCCAAAAGTTGTATTTCTCGGATAGATATTTCCAACGAGCTATTGATCACCCCAAACGGAGATCGTATGCAAAAGTTACGCCCCTGGGAAGTTGACGTATCAACTACCCCCATCGGGGCACGCAAACCTTTTGGTTTTTCATCTTCCGGGGTTAGGGTTTTGGATTTTACTTATGTTAAAAATGCCCTTAGAGCCTCATTGTAATAATCATCTTCTCACAGATGCGAGTATCCATCACATCTCTTCTCATAGATAAGATACCACCATTCTAGCGAGTCTTTCACTCTATATTTTATAGTCTTTGTACATTTATTTCCTTAATAGAAATCGTGTATTACTGTATCTCTGTGTTTATGGTTGCATCTCTGATATATTTATGTTATATTATTGGATATACGCGATATCTCTGTGCATTTCTTTATTATATCTCCGCTCTCATTTTGTGCCGAAAATAATCTGGATCAAGCATGTTGTGGATTCTGTTATAAATTGTATATGTCACATTTGTACTCTTGAATTTAAGAATCAATGAGACAAGGTAGTTATGTTTTAAATTTACAAAGTTTTTTCCCAAGCATGGTACTCCATTGGAAAACCATTGATCTCCCAAGTAGACAAAGGAGCGAGAGAGAGCATCAAGGAGGCTAAAACACACTATATCTCTTCAATTTCCAGTAATCCCAAGTTATTTCTTGCAAGGAAGAGGTAAACATTGTATTTTTCATTTTCATTTATGATTGTGTCAAATAATGCTTGTCGAAGTTGGCTTGGAGCTCATTATAACATTTTGTGCAGAAAAATGCCTCCACAAAATCCATCGACCAGGCACTCACCAAGAATTTCCAAAATGAAATAGTTGGAGATCAACGAAAGTTAGACACTAGTGACCGCAAGGGAGCTCAATTTTGTTTCGAAAACAGAATCAGTTATCTCGACTTCGACAAAGAAACAATTTACCCAAACTCTACAGTTCGGGGACAAAGAGGTAGACATTGGATCTAAAGTAATGCTACCACATTGGAGTGACCTTTATAACAAAATAAGTCAGGAATATTACCCATATTTTACACCCCACAACAACCCATATGTTGTTTGTGAAGAATTTTATCAGACCAAGGTCCTCAGATTACCAACAAAAGGTACCAAGTAGTCTAGAGCGCTGGAATTTTCATCCTCTCCGGAGAGAAGAAGTCTCACCTGAAGCGCAACCAAGACAAAAATATAGGGAAGGGAAGGGAAAATACCTAGGAAATATTTCCAGAATCTTCAAGATTCACCACAGTCTTGCATAAGAAGAACTAGTCAAAGAGAATATTTGGACTCATTCATAACTAGTAATAGAGACAACGAAGTTGCGACAACATTTGAAAACATTTATAGCATATTGATCTTATCAGACATAAGGAAGTAAAATAAAGAGACAATTCCTAATCATAACCAAAGAATTACAAAGTATATTTAAAAATTTCAAGTCCTTCCATTTATATTATCATCAAAAGAGATTCTCAGATACAATCTAACAGATACAAGTCATTAACCTGTTACAATATTTTCTCGCTCCAAGATCATTACTTAGAGATCTATCTACCCTTTTCCCAAAATGGATACAAATTACAATCACAAAACCTACAAGGAATAATTCATAATTATGTCTACACCCGCCTAATACAACTAGACCATATACACCGTCTAACTCATATGTACCATCTACAACATCTAACTCATATGTACCATCTACACCATATAACCCTTTACAACCATATACATCTCATATATATAGGTTTATTGGGATTTTCTATCTTGAGACTTCGCATGCCTTCTTGTTATTGTTATGTTGTAACTTATTCTGCTTTGTTGGTGTTGCGTTGTCCTTCTTCCCAACCATTTTGTGTTTCATTACTTGCTCTATTTTCCACCTCCTTTTTGGATTGTGCAACTTGTGTTTGAAAATAATTGGGATTGTAGTCTTCCTTGTGCAACTTCTAACCAAAAATGAAGAGCCCAACACGCTCCGACCACAATCCTTGACTCACCCTCAAGTCAAGTCCTTGGCTCTTCTATGGATTCTTGGAGTGACTATTTCTTTCCTTTATCCTCTATCTTCACTTTGATTTCATATTATACTTGCACTCTTTCCTTTTCTTCCTCTTCAAATGAAGGGCCCAACTCTGGGACCAACTCCAAGGCCCTCTTCCTTACTTATTGAAAACTGACAATTTTGTCCTGCCACTTCCTAGCAAGGAGTGAGGCTTTAGCTATGAACTATTGAGTCTCATATGTAATGCATCCCTTAGTCTTGCATGCGACTAGGGATTTCCATTCTGAATTAGGTGTAGCATCTACCTGATGCATGTGCATGTATGTTGTCTGAACGACAGTATGAAACTCTCGTAGCTATTTTTTAGCTATTCATTGCACTTCGAACAAAGCATTTAGCTCGTTATCTTTATGTTGGATCTAATCAAATTTTTCTTTTTTCTCCAGTGTATCCATGGTGACAACAAATTCTTTGTTAAGTGATTGTATCTTTGTGTGCACATCCTCCATAGTTTGGTTGTGCCTTTTAATGATACCCATCCAATCACTAACTCTGCTAAATACCCTTGTTGGCCCTTGACAAAGTTTTGGAGAACTTGGGTCACGTTTGACCGATTTTGGGACTTCGACAGGCTCATCAAAGACATAGTGCTAAGAGAAGTGGAGATCATGGGATCTCACCCCCTTTTTATGGGATTTTTTGGTTTAGGGTTTATGTAACGGGTTATGGGATGTCGACCCATGGGTTTACCCATGCTTTGGCCCTTTTGTAATGTATAAATAGATATCTAGGAGATGTAAGAAAGTAGTAAAGTAGTAAGTGAATATTTTTGTCTTAGTGTGGAGCTAGAGGCTTTGTGAATGCTATGTGTTAGGACTTGCAGAGATAAGTGCAAATGATTGTAAGAAGATGGTGTGCAGACTGCGTAAGAAGGCTTTGTGATGTGACCTAACTCGGGGAAGGAGGATCTAGCGAGGTGCATGCAGATCTCCTATCCTATGCGAAGTGGGCTTTTTAGGCTCTATGCATGTAAGAAGATTGACAAAATATAATAAAGAAGAAGAAGAGTTGGTGAACGTAGCTCCGCACTGGGGGTGAACCATGTATATCCCGTGTTATGGTTGCCTTGTGTGATTGGTGTGATTTATGCTTAATTTTTTTATATTTATGTATATTAGATGGATTTGATATAGTATCTTAGTGCTTAGTGATGTGAATGAATGCTAGATATGATTTGTTTCTATGTGCTGAGTGCTTGGAAGTGTTATATCTTGTTGAATACTGCGTTATTATGTAATTAGGGTTTGAATCTGCGATGTAAATAAATTTTAAATGCTAATGAATGTTAACTTCTAAGTGTTATGTTAAGTGTTGTAATCATAGATCCGTGTCCTAGTTAGGTTGTAGACATCTGAGTCCTGCAACCCTCCCTGCCTCTACCTCGGGTGAGACTTCATTTGCTTCACAGGTGTTTCCGAAAGGGTTGGTAGTTATTATTTTTTTGGTGTGTTGTTGAAGCATTGAACCCTGGGTCTGCCCCTGTGCCAACAAATCGTTTCGTTGTCGGGACTTGAAACTGTGATTGATGGGAACTAAAGAAAAGAGAAAGTTGTTTTTAGATTTCTGTGGTGACTATTTTTGAAGTTGTTTGTCAGATAATCCACAGTTGGTGTCATTTTTGTCATCGATGTTTCGAATCCAAATCAAGATTCATCCTCAGGACTAATCGTCAATTGATAGCTTGTTGATCTCGGTCAATTATAGTTACTGTGCAAGATGTTTTTAAAATTTTAACCTAGGTCGGCTATCTAAAAACCTAATCTACAGAGTTTTAAACAAAAATTACTTTATTTGTTTATTTATTTATTTTGTATTTTTTAAACTAAATAATAATATAATAATATATCATAATTTTTTTTTTTTTTTTGTTAATTGGTCTGGACCTTCTTGGCATCAGGATTAACCTTTGGCTTGAGAAATTGCGACTCAGGGGCATCTAAGCGGTCAAAATCACCCAGGGATCGCACCCAGCCTGAGCCACACCAATCCTTAACATGGTTGTATTTTTTGTCCCCGCGGGTTTCGAACCGGTGACTTTTCAACACGGAGTGGCTTAACAACACACTCCGTCACCGACTGTCCTACACCTCGGGGACAATATATCATAAAATTATTACTAAGTTTGTAAAGTTATTTAATTATATATATGTAAAAATAAGTTTTTAGTGTTTTTAATTATGTGAATTATATTTAAAAACAAAAATTAAACATTTAATTAATTGAATTAAATTTTAAGGTTAATTAATTGAATTATATGTAAGAAGGGAGCTTTAGTTATGGTTGTTTTTAGGCTTAGAGTTTTAAAAGTGTTTTATAATTTTATATATAATATAAGCCTTATTGCTTTTAATTGAATTGTATTTATAGTTAATGTAGGAAGGGAGCGGTTAGGTTTTTTTAGGGTTATAGTTTTTTATATTATTATTTATTAGTAATTTATAATTTTATGTATAAAGTTTAGTGAACTAGTTACTAGATTATAGAAAGGTGGGGTTTAGATTTAGTTTTTAGTTGATTAGAATAAATTGATTAGGAGTTAACAAAGTAGGAATATATATAGGAGTATTAATAAATAAGTGTCATAAGGTAAGGGTATAGGTAACTTGATGATATAAATAGTAGGTAAGGAGGTTTAGTTAGACTCCTAAGTCTAAGAGTTGACACCAAGGAACACCTAAAAAGTCAGGAAGGAAATGTTTTAGGGTTTTTAATTTAAAAGTACTTTTAATTTATGTTTATATTTAATGTTAAAAACATTTGGTGAACTAATTACGAGATTAAGGAAAGGAAGCTTTTAGTTAGGTTTAGGTTTTGTTGGAAAAAACTAGGGAATCAAAGGATTGTTTTTAGTATTTGTTAGAATGTGTTTTAAGTATTGAAGGTTTTTTTATAACTATAGATAATCTTAATAGGTTTAGGATACTAAGTAGTAGGGGTTAGTTTGTGTTGTAAGTGATTAAGATGTAACATAGTAGGGATACTGGGGTTTTAAAATAAATTGTCATAGGATTAGGTTATATGTGACTTAATTATTTGAAATATATAGTAGTAGGTGTCTATAATTGAAATTTTATAAAGTAGGTAAAACAGGTTAGTTAGACCCCTAAGTCTATGCAGTGAAGAAAAGGAAAACCTAAATAAGAAAGGAAAGCAGAAGGGAGGTGTCATACCTGATTTGATCTATGAGGGACTCTAAGTTTGTTGATTAATGGGTGCCAAAAACTGCTCACCTCCAAGCCACCGTCTATGTTTATATTGTTGGGGTGTTTGATTATTTTGAGAGCTTCTCTTAAGCATCTCATGTAGTAATGATCCTCTTTTGCTAGTATCTTTGTATCCTCCAGGTAGACATGATGTTTGGTTTTAAGTGAGTGTTCTGCTAAGGCTGAGGTGCAAATGTGTTCATTTCTAATGTCTGCTCCATGTTCCTTAATCCTTACCTGAAATGATCATCCGGTTTCCCCAATGTAACATTTCCCGCATGAACAAGTGACCTTGTAGATGCCTTTTTTGTTGTTGTTGGTATATAGGGTCTTTTACAGACTTCATTCTTTGTCTGATGGTAACTAGGGGTTTGAAGGAGGTTGTAATTTCTTTCTTTTTTAACATTTTTGCAATCTTGTCTCTGACACCCCGAATGTAAGGAAGGAAGGCCTTTATGTTGGAGGTTTGATCATTCTATACATGGGTCCTATTATCCTTCCTATCCATTGCTTTTTTGATGTCTCTATATCTATACCCAATGTTCTTAAAGACCTTAGTTAAGTGGTCTATTTCTTCCTTAAGATGTTCTTTGTCAGAAATGCTTGTTGCCCTTATCACCATGGTGTTGAGAACCCCCATCTTTTGAGAGGGATGGTGGTGAGAATCCACATGAAGGTAATTGTCTATGTGAGTTTGTTTCCTAAAGACCTTGTGTTCTAGTGTACCATTATGTTTCCTAGTCATAAGAACATCTAGGAAGGGTATGTTGTTGTTTTCTTCTAGTTCCATGGTGAATTTTATGTTTTCTGAAATACCATTGAGGTGTTCAAATAATCTGTCTAGTTATTCTTTGCCATGAGGCCATTTGACGTTGGTATCATCAACATACCTTTTCCATCTAGATGGTTTAAGAGGATATGTTTCAAGGGCAATTTTCTTGAACTTCTCCATGTAGAGGTTGGCTACGATCTCTTAAAACTTTCAAAACCATTCTTAAATGTCGCTCATGTTGCTCTTCTGAATTAGAGTAGAAAATTATGTCATCTAGGAACACAATAACAAACGTGTCGAGGTACTCCCTGAACACTCCATTAATCGAAAACATAAATATTGTTGGGGAATTTGATAGTCCAAATGGAACTACTGTGAATTCATAATTCCCATATCTTTTTCTTAATGTTGTATTATTTATGTATTGTTATTTTATCCTTACTTGATGATAGCATGATCTCAAGTCAATCTTGGAAAATATCCTTGCAACTTTCAGTTGATCAAACAAATAATCAATTCTTGGAAAATGATATATGTTCTTTATGGTGACCTTATTCAATCGTTTGAAATCAATGCACATATTTAAGGCTCCATATTTATTATTTACAAAAGAACCGAGGCTCCCCAAGGTGACACACTTGGGACTATATATCCCTTATTTAACAATTCTTCAAGATTCATCTACAACTCCTTGAATTTTGGTGTACCCATTCTATAAGGTGCCTTGGATATTGGGGAAGCTCCTAGTGCCAAATCAATAGAGAAATCAATATCTCTCTTTGGTGTTAATCCAAGAATTTCTTTAAAAGTATCTTCAAAATCCTTTAAGATGGGATGGTCTTCAATGATTTCCACTTTATCTTCGGCTTCCTCTTCCATATGGGCTACAAAAATTTGACATCCCTTCCTAAAACTATTCCTTAACTGCATAGCTGAAATATCTCTAACAACTACAACTCTCAGAATGCCTTGAATCTTGCCTTTGTTCCCTTCCTCATCAAGACATGTGATTTTGTTGTTGTAACAATCAAGAAAAGTATGGTTTTTTTCCAACCAATCCATGCCAATTAGACAATCATATGAACCCAATGGTATGATGTTTTCATCTACCTTTGTGTTGAGTCCATTCATGTCTATTTGACATATTTAACCAATTGATTGATATTCCTCTTAGTCCCCATGGCTAACTAAACTAACCAGGATTTCTTATGCTTAGTCCTTTTCAAGTGAAATATTTCAACAATGTTAGCATTTATGTAAATATGGCTAGCTCCATAATCAATTAAAATTGTTATGGGTTGGTTATCAATATTACCTTCCAATTCAATCATGGTGGATTGATATTCATCTTGTTTGTTTTCCAAGGATGAATAAATTCTTGGCATGTTTCCTTCCATGTCTTCCATTTCTTCATCCTCCTGAATGTTGTGGACAATCCTCATTATTTATCCTTTGTGAGGGAATTCCATATATAAGTTATTTCCCTCACATCCCCAACATTGAACAGGTTGTTTCCTTGGCATTTTCCCAAATGAATCTGTATTCTTGTGCTCATTTTAGGTTTCTTGACCTTGATAATTTATTTGGTAACTATATCTGAAAAAGAGTGGCTTAAAACCTTTCTACCTTTGATCATTTTTCCCTTTCATCTTGTCATTCCAAGTCTTTTGGAAAACTGGCCTTCATTTTATTTTCTCATAAAGATGCCTTGTTCTCCTTATGGTTTCTTCAAAGTTTTTGGGGTTTTCATATTGAATATTTTATCTGTAGAAGGAGGGTAATCCACTTAGAAACCTTTGGATTTTGACTTTCTCATCCTTGATGAATTCAACATACTTCAACAATTTAAAGAATTGCTTCTCATATTCCTCCATTGTCATGGTTCCTAACTTGATTTCAAATAACTCTTTCATTTTTCTTTCATAATAATGCTCGAACAAATATTTCTCTTGGAAATATCCTTCGAACTTCCTCCATGAGATCCTCTTATCATCAAGGTTCTTGGCTTGCTTGATTTGATCCCACCACATGGTTGTATTTCCTTGCAAGTGGTAGGTGGCAATTCTAGCTTCTACCTAGGAGGGCTAATCATGCAGTTGGAAATATTTCTTCATTTTCAATAGCCAGGCCTCAGCCTCTTCTCCTTTCATGTCCCCACCATTAAAATTAGGTGGCTTTATTTTCTCGAGTTCACCTTGCAAGATGCCTTCCTCATGCCTTCTCCTTTTCCTCCTAACATGAGACACACTTTCACTGCTCCCTGGTCTTGAACTTTCAAGAGTCCTTCTAGTGGATTTCTTTGGAGAATGATGGCGCATACTCATGCTTCTTGATTGCCTATCATTTCCATGATCATCCCTTTTTCTATGGGATCTTGATGCTAACACTTGTCTAGCACTAGCTTCTTGCTTGGTGCCAAATTCCTTGTTGACTTGCTTATGAAACATGTTCAATATTTGAAGTATCTCTTCTTGGGCCTTCATAATCATTTCATTATCAACTATATAGAACCGCAATTCCATATGCAGGCTTCTCATAGTGATAGGCTCATGCCTATCTCTTCTTCCATTTGAATTTGTCTCAACATTTCGCTTGTTCACATGAAAAACTCTGACCTCTTCCTCATGGATGTAAGATCCATAAGCATCTTCCATAACTTCAGTCTTCATATAATAACTAAAGTTGCTTTATGTACCTCTAATTATGCAAGAAATGTGCATGTAATAATTATTGTTAGAAACATGCATAGCATAAAGCATTCTTTCCATTAGAGTATAGGTTACTTTTTCATCATTTTATGGATTACATAATGCATCAAATCAAAATTATGATTCCTTAGATTCATTCCTCTCTAAAACAACTTTCCAATTGTTCTACTCATGCCTCAATCTAAGTTATGAGTGAAAATTTACAACATTTATAAGTTGCAATTTCCACTCTTTTACTACTACATAAATCTATTTATTGATTTATGAGAATTTTTATTGTTGTTGAGCCCCAGTTGCTCCCATTAAATTTTGTTCTAAATTTAAAGGGCCCCCATTTGAAATTTTGTAAACTCTACTTTCGATTTCTTTTGAATAAGATGATTTATTGATTTCCTTTCTATGGTATTTTGTGTGGTGTGCCTTTATCTTTTCCTTGGCTTATCTTGCATGAAATGAGGATTTGGAAACTTGTGTTGTTTGCACCTTTTTTTAGTATTTCCCTCCTCTTATTCAACATCATTGGATTTATCATCATGCCTCGATTCATGTAAATTGGATTATCTTGGTTTTTCGACAGTTTCACCAAGATTTGATTTTGGTGCATTAATGAATTAATTGGGAGTTTTGGCGGAATGAATTTATTCATATAAAAGTTATAGTTTGATATAAATGATCGACGCCTTAGAAAAGTATATGTCAAAGAATAGAATCAAGCCAATGGTTTTAATATTTGCATGATGCTTTATTTTTATGAACCATGAATTTTTTGTTAAAAATCATGTATTTTCACATTTTTTTTTCTTTGGCAATTCAAAACGATTTGATTTAAGGTTTTCTTATATGTTATTCAATTTTCACCTTCAAAGAATAAATTTTAAATACTAAGGACGAGCCAAGAGTTTTTCAATTTAAGTGAAACAATATTTTTTTATGGATCCCTCATCCTCAATAATAAATGTCTTTTACATTATTTTGGCTGTAAATAAATGTGACACTGAATATTGAGAAAAATATCAACTCAATCCACACATCTAAAACTCATCAACTTACCATGCCTAAAGAAAACGTTGAGTAAGGATTGATGATGGGTTTTTTTCTAAAAACGTTTTATTGACATTGAACTTGTTAAGCCCTAATATTGGCTCATTACTCCTTAATTGGGGCATATTATATTAGTAATGTTATTTTATTTATGTTGGATTTAGGCCATTAGTTGTAATTATACCTCCTAGTCTCCTGCATATACCAAGGAGACATTTTCATTTTGAATCATCTTGTACTTGAAAATTTAAGTGGGGTAAAAGGAGGTTGCCCCCTCTAAGAGGCTTATTATCTGAAATGATCTCTTTTTCAAGGCGTTGAGTACTTTTTCTTAGGTTTTTCTATGCTATATTGATATTTGGTTCTTAACATGTGGTATCAGAGCTCAAGGTCTCGGGGTTTCGCTGCTACATCTGAGACACCTTAAAATTTTCTCTATAACCTTTTTTCTACAACGTTTCAGAAGAAACGTCTAGGAGGATATTTAGTAGATGCATCAAGGTACATTGGGCTCCAAATTCAGCTCCTGAAGCCTTATACTTTCGTAGATATAACGTGTACAAGATAGGGTTCTGGAATCATCCTGAACTGAGTCATTGCGTAATTTTCGCTATAATTTTTTTTTTGTAACGTTTCAGACCCTGAACTATGGAGGCTATTCACAGAAATTAGTAAGGTATCTATGGTAAAATTTTCATCTTCTGGTTCATTTTAAATTTGTATATACACCTTGTGTAAGATAGGGTATCTGACTAGTCCTATTGACTAGTCTCAAGAAGGTGTTCCAGGTAAAAAAATCATAACTTCTTCCTAGAGTATCCAAATT
>JZKD02S1190202.1:1285784-1341278 GCA_000966675.3 Picea glauca | reverse complement strand
TGGAAGTTAGAAAGGAGTTGGAGGAGGGCCTATATCTTCCTGTCCATAAGCTGTATCCTAAATTGGAGGTCCTCCATTCCCTGGCCGAGTTCGAAGACCAAGTCATAGAGGATGGTGAAATTCTCTTTCAGTTGCAAATCCGGCTTGGAATCAGAGGACGTCGATGCCTTGTTTCGGTCGGCACGAATAGGAGATGGCATCCCCATGGGCGAATTTGAAGAACCAACAACCGGTGCCAGGGGGTAATGAAGTTTATGGAGGTCTAAGGAGTGGCAAGGTGGCTCGGGGAAGAGTCTGACAAGGTTTCAATTAAGGCTAAGCACTCAAAGCGGGAGACATGTGCGGTGGAGGAATTGAGAGGTCATAACTCAGGTAGCAGGAGCGGCGAGGAGAGTGTTGAGGGTGAACCAGGAGGGGAAGCCGATGCACGAGGCCGAGGAGGATGCCAGGGAGAGCCCCTTTGTAGTCTTCCTCGTTGTCATGGCATGGTTTGGCAGTGTAAGTGGAAAAGGCGTTCCAAGCCAAAGGGGAGAGCCTGGAGAAGGCCGGGAATCGTGAACACCATGAGCATGCAAACAAAACCAAGCCAGGGTAGTGGAGGAGTACTGGAGTCGAATCTCGAGAGAGGGAGAGTATCAAAAGCAGACGGAGAAGCCATAGCACCACGCATAAAGGAGGTCGGGTGAACACAAATTAATGCCACTGCAAACGATGTGAAAGCCATTTATTATGGGGTAGAGTCGGCGGTAGTTGGCACGAGCCGATAACATGGATCACTACCTTGCTAGCTCCTCTGCTCTCCCTCTGTACGCCAGGTGGTCGGCACTATCACCCCATCCGGGGGGCTATTTTCTTTATTTGAATAGCTAAAAAATCATACATTTTGTAGCTACTCTTAAGATATTTAAATTATTTTTTTGTTTGATTTTTTTGTTTCATGGGTGTCAATTATTAGTTATGAACCTAATCATGGCATGGTTCTTTTATCTAAATACGTTAAGGAAAATTGATCAAAATTTATCACCAATTTCATGGAACGATGCAACGGGATCATTAAATTCATTTCATGATTGATCCTAAAATTGGAGAAACTCATGCATCTAGTAGTGATTTACTCAAATACATAGGGCAGAAAAAATATTTTATGCATCTACAAAGGCTCTGAGATCTTATCCATTTTTGAAATCCATTGATATTGGATCTAGATAAAATCATTGTAATTTATATATATCAGATCTTGACACTAGTTATAGAGAAGAGGAATAATGAAGACATGGTAGACCTTACTTTTTTGGAAACAATAAAATCACTTATTCTTGAAGACCTATCTATAAGTCTTGTTTTGAGCGTTTTTAATACATGGTTTGCAATATCCCTTTTATCTAAATGTTCATTGTATCTACTTAAGATGATTTCAAAGAGGATTTCGACTGTGTTTCAAATATTATTTTGAAATTCATGTTACTTATTCATTTTTATATCATCATTTGAATATTAATTTTTAAATTTCCAATTAATTATTTCAACTTACACTAACTCTTTGAATATAAATGAAAAAGGATGTGTGTTAACTGTGTTGATCGAAAATATTTACAGTTTTCATATATTTGATTGGTTATATATTAGTTTCATTACATGAAACATTTTTATTATATTGAAACTCATATGTGATTAATTTTTTGATGAATGAAGGGTTGATGTTATGATTATTTCTCTTTCCCATAAACAAAAAATTATGGAACTTTGCTCGACTATGCTTCAACGTGCTTCTTAAAATTTTGCATTGTATGTTTCCTGGTAGAGAGACATATCTTGCTTGTAGATGACAAAGGCTTATTATATCAAATGTTAAAGTTGATACAATAATTAGATTCAATATGTACTCCTGGCCATCATAGTTGTTTTTGTTTTCTTAGATATATTGTTAGTGTGGTATCGATGTATTTTCATCAATTTTAAATGTATATTATTCATTACAGGTTGAACCAAACTGATGTGATCATTTGGTCTACATCAACTTATTTGCATTTAAAATTGCCTTTTTTGTTTGATTGTAAAATATAATATATGTTATTATATTAGTGTTACACTATTTTGCTTGAGATTTAGTTCTAAAAAATTCTTGAAAATTCTTTATTTGTTAAGGCTACTGAAATCTTGTAACTTTTGTATAATTTGTAAAATTTGTAAATCTTGTATATAGTATTTAATGATTTTTGTAAATATAAATATTCATTAGTTTTATATATTAGTAATTAGGGACCTTAGGGAAACCTGCTTCAAATATTTTTCTTTTGAGGAGATTCCATCATTGGCTAATGGAGTCATAAAATCCCTCAGGGACAATTACACCAAAGGGCTTGGGTTCTGGTCTAAGGACATCAGACCGGGTTGTTTCATCTTAGTTTAAAAGTGGTCATTTCTACCCATCAACAATTTCCTAATTAAGAAATTTGGGTGTACATATGTCTTCTATTCCTCAAGAAATTTCCAACGACTATTCATTTTCAAAAATCTGAGCTTTGAGTTAAAATTTATGGTCCAAAGAAGTTTAGGTTGTTTTACCCAATTTATCCCTACATGCTACAGGTGTCTTATTTCTCTTCCTACACACTTTTAGGTACCCATAACCAAAATATGAATCCACTTCTGGATTCTATGTGTCATAATATTTCCACCGACTACTCTTGTTCCCCAACTGGACTTCTAAGCATGGATTTATTCCCTCTGGAAGTAAATCTGGTGCCAAAATTTTACCCTCGTTGTTTTGGTTATAACTTTCTCATACAAGCTCTTTTTTGTGAATCGTTTATCTTGTTGGATATCTCTCTGTGACTTCTTTTATTTGAGTTGTAGAGACACAATGTACCTTGGTATACTCTATTTTCATGGATTTTGTCTTGCTAAAAACGTCGTTTAGGGCCTCAAAAATGCCCTGCAAGTTAATGACCTTCAAAATTCTCAAAAATCTGGAAACTTTCATACAAAATGTATTGTTTTAATATTGTAACATCCCTATAAATCTAACCCATTGATCTCAAATCATGAGAAATAGTAACCATTGATCTAAATCTATTGGTCATCGACAATCAACACTTTCCTTTGGACATGAAAAATGTTTTTCCCAAACTGTTGATCCGACCGTTGGCCCAACTCCCTGAAAATCGATTTGCGATAACTCTTAAATCGACCAATTTGACCATTGACCATCAATAATAATTGATCCCCGACGAATGTTGAATACACTTTCCCAAATAGGTCAACCTGATCATTGGCCATCAACCACTTTTGTTGGTTAACTTGGAAATTGTTGAAGTGGAATGACACATCATCTTGAGGTGTCATCTTGGGTGATGTGGCACGACATGTGGTTATTGACTTGGAATGACACATCATCATCCTTTTCCCTCCATCATTCATTGGTTGATTCTCTTAGACGACATGAACAACTCTTCAAATCGGTCGACGCCCAACCACCAACTCATTGGTCATCAATGATTTCCATCGACAATTGATAACACTTAGGTGGATTCAGCCAACCCCTGATGGTTGGCCATCAGTTTTCAGAGATGTATTATGGCCAAACCAAACTCCTCTCCCTTTCAATCGACCTAACCATGAACCATTGGTGTTTGAAAACACTTTGTTGGATTCAACCAACCCTCGACCCTCGACCATAGATGGTTAGAGATGCCTTATGGTTGAACCAAAATCTTCTCCCTTTCAACCGAACCAACCATCAGTCATTGACGATTTCTCTTTTTGAACTTTAACACCTAGAATTTTTTTTACATTTCTCCAATTGATCTAGATCGTTGATCTCATCCATTTCACAACCCCTGAAATGAATCTAGGTCATTGATTTACCCAAGCTTTCAAATGTTCGAAACCTTATGAATTTTTAGATTTATCGAGGAGAATATTGGTCGTTGATCTTGAGATCAAGTGTGATTTCGATCATCGATTCACCAAACTACCTGCAACTCTACAGATAAACATTAAAACTAGAATTTTGACCATTCCAGGTCGAATTTTGATCTGCAACTTTACCGCTTGGTTCCATGGAACCTGTTAGGAGTCATTTAAACCCAGATTTCAATCATAAAATTGGGGATTCCTCTATGTTCCTCTTTTTTTTTTCCCAACCCATCATGCAATGTCCCCAACCACCCAACAAGGCCGAGAAATGCCACAGTGGAAACATCTTTGTTCTCTGATACCATTTTGTCACGTCCTCGGCCCTCAAACCTATGTTGGGAAACAAAACCTAATAACTTTAACTTTTCTTTTCTGCTATGATACAAATTTGTAACATTCTCGAACTTAAACCAACAGGCCAGACCATGCCACCGAATAACTTGTGGAAATATTCACATATAAAATTTAACAGGAATAAATAGAGATAACATTTGACATTCATATATATATTTATATACATATCTATCTAATAAAATTTAAATAGTTATAGCATTATGCTCATACACATATTCATGAAGAAACAACATTAAAACATACATGCAATATATACAGACAATTCTAATAACATTATAACTTAGTTTCAAGATACACATCATATAGAGAACAAATATTGGGTACTTATATTTTAATACATGACCACCAACTATGTGCATACCTTCCACAAACCTCCCAGCCTTACACCACGCTTCTCATCACGCTCAGCAGTGGTTCACCCCCGATCTGGGACTAAAATCCATCAAGAAAGGGATTCTTAGGCTTGGAAATGACAACACGAAAGTCACACAAATCGACAAGAAGGATTTTCTCCTAGGAGCCACTTATGCCCACAGACCCTCAATCCCGCACACCTGTCCCACCCCAGGAGTGTACACCTTCACTATCACAAGTCCATCGGATGTTCACCGCCCTTCCATGGTTTTAGCAATAGGCTGGAACATAAGTCTCAAAGTATCATAGCTGCTATAGGACTCCCTCCAGGAGAAATCACTTCCTCAACAAAATCTCTCACATGGAGAGAGTTTCTAATAGGCCTGACAACCTGCCTCTTCTATTCAGCTCCTAAGTCTACCGGGTAACCTCCGCAGAAAAAATTGGGTAAGGGATTTGGTAATGATTGCAAGACACACCAGTGCATAGAAAACGTGGGTAGCAACAACAAGGCTAAGGCAGGTTATGGCTCAGACACTACGTAGTCGTGTTGTGCTTCACAAAAAAAATGGTCATCTTGATAACACTATCTATGTGGGTTTCAGAAGTTGCAGAGATCAATGATGGAGGTAATGGTTGGATGTGTCAAGGATTTCCCTCTCTCAATGCATGCATCAGTGGATATTATGGTTGACTTCCAGAGTGGTGACCCTCACGAGAATGGTGAGAATGGCTAGGATGGTGAGGGGAAACCCCCAACGAGCTGACTTTCCCACCTAAAAATTTCATGCACCTAGGTTGACACATGTCTTTTGGAAGCTACATGAGCTCCACTTAACACTCGTTCCCTTTCCCCAGGAAATTAGGACAACATGGTTATGTCAAACCTTAGCCTCTAGGAAATAATAATATAATATTATTCCTTTAGAGGTAATCCCTCTAGCTTATCCCCTATTCCTAGACACTTAGCCCCTTCCCTTTCCCTTCCTAGTGGAGCTTAGTCCCCCATAACTCATTTTCGTGGTATGTCTACATGCAAAGATGTAATTTTATTGATGATGTGAGTATTTACATGTACAAAATCAAGCTCATTGGCATTAACATCTGGGCTCTCTAGCCTAATAAACACATAAGTCTTCCAACTTATAAACACTCGACTCACCAACCTATAAACATAATTACAATTCAGCAGGGACTCGGACTTGGGGTGTTACAATCCTCTCCCCTTATTTTTTCACTGTCCTCAGTGCAACCTATTTACACAACAACAACAAGATTTCCAAAATCTTCAAAAATATGTGGGTACTCTGCCCGCATAACATCTTCATGCTCCCACTGAACCTTTACAAGATTTATGACTTGATTTCGGAGTTTCTTTCTCTTCCAGTCCACTATGCACACATGTTGCACTTGCAAAGCATCTTCTTTCTCCACCTGAATCACATTCCAATCAATCACATGATTAGCATCGGGTATATATTTCTTGAGAAATGATACATGAAATACATTATGAATTTTCATGGATGCAAGAAATGAAATCATATAAGCTACTGGTCCAATCCTTTCTAGAATTTCAAATGGTCCACAATATCTAGCCGCCAGCTTCAAACAACTTCCCATCTTCAGGGAAATTCTATTGGCTTTCACCTTCAGGAAAACATGATCACCCACATTAAACTCCCTGTGGGTTCTTCCTGTGTCTGCATAACGTTTCTCCCTGTCTTGGGGAGACTTCAAATTCAGCTTTATATTTAACAATTTCTCTTCCATTTCCTTGAGAAACTATGGCCCAACCACTTCTCTATCAGCTAGGTTGTCCCAACTTACTAGGGTGTTTCACTTTCTACCATAAAGTGCCTCAAACGAGCAAATCTTCAGTGATGCTTGATACCCATTATTATAGGCAAATTCTACCAAGTGTAGATAATATTCCCATTTAGATGGGTTGTCCATCACATACATTCTTAACATATCTTCTATCACTTGATTTACTCATTCTGTTTGTCCATCAGACTGAGGATGATAAGTTGTGCTAAAGTTCAGTTCATTCCAAACCCCTTGAATAATCCTCTCAAAAACTTGGAGGTAAACTTTGGGTCTCTGTCAGACACAATTATCTTGGGTATGCCATGCAAGCATGCTACTTCCCTCATATAAATATCAGCAACATTAGTTTCCTTGTGAGTATTCTTCAATGGAATAAAATGGGTGGCCTTCGTAAGCTTATCCACCACCACCATGATTGCATCATGTTGCTTGCTTGTTCTGGGAAATCCCATGATGAAATTCATGGTCACCACTTCCCACTTCCACTCAGGGATGTTTAATGGTTGTAGAAACCCAGCTGGGTGTCTATGCTCCACTTTGACCCTTTCACACTCCATACATCTGGCAATGTACTATGCAATTTCTTTCTTCATACCTGGCCAATGGTAATGGCTCTTGACTACTGAAACTATTTTTTGATATCTTGGGTGTCCTGCGTAAGGTACATTATGCATCTCTTTTAAAATTTCACTCCTCAATTCAGGAGAATTGGGTACACAAACTTTTTTTTTGTACAAGATAATTCCATCAATTCCCAGTTCATAATCTTCATCTTTCTGCTGCATTTTACCTTGCTGCAATTTATTTACTAATTCCATGTATTGCAAATCAACTTTTGCAGCCTCATAATTTTTTCCTTTAAGATTCATGTGATACATGAAATTTTTTGTAACATGCAGTTCATGCACTCTCCTGCTGAGGGGATCAACCACTTTGTTCTCCTTTCCTTTGATGTGCTTGATATCAAATTCATATTCAGAGAGGAATTCCAACCATCTAATCTTTCTAGCATTCAAAGTAGGTTGATCAAACAGGTACTTCAGACCATTATGGTATGTCCTCAACTCAAACCTATTTCCCATGAGGTAGTGCCTCCACTTATTCAAAGCATGCACTATGGCTGCCAACTCCAAATTGTGAGTGACATAGAACCTTTCATGTTCTTTCAATTTCCTGGATTCAAAACATATCAAAATCCTTTCTGACTAAGGACTCCTCCTAATCCTTCTTTGCATGCGTCTGTGCAAACCACGTAATATTCTTTCATATCCACGATCTTCAGAATTGGAGAACTAGTTAACAGTTGCTTCAATTGTTGGAAGCTCTTTTCACATTCTTTTATCTATTGAAACTTCTTCTCCTTCCTTTGCAAGGAATTGATGGGGTGAGCTATTCTCAAAAACCCTGCAATGAACCTTCTATAGTAGCCAACTAGACCCATGAAGGCTCTAACTTCTGTCACAATTTTAGGTGTTGTCCACCCTTTAACGGCCTCAATATTTTCAGGGTCCACTATTATCCCTTCTTCGGATATGATATGCCCCAAATACTGAATTTTGCTTTGATAAAATGAGCACTTTCTCAATTTGGAATACAACTGATTCTCTCTTAGAAATTGCACCACCATCCTCAAATGATGCTCATGCTCTTCCTCTGTCTTGGAATATACAAGGATGTCATCCAAAAATACAATGACAACATTGTCTAAATATTCTCAGAAAACACCATTCATTAAGCACATGAAAACAACTAGCGCATTTGATAACCCAAATGGAACCACTATGAACTCATAATAACCATACCTTGTCCTAAAGGTGGTCTTGTTGATGTCTTCCTCTTTAATACTTACCTAATGGTATCCTGACCTGAGATCTATCTTTGAAAATATCCTAGCATCTATAACATCCCCAACCACCCACACGTTGGGGCATGCTACCTACAAGCCCACCCTTGGACTTTGTACTCTTACCGATACCTTCTTTAATTAATAAGAATGCATAAGATACAAGATTTAGCGACATGCACAACAATATCCAGTAAGCGTGCATAATATAAGATTTAGTTAAATGATAATTAAAATACACAAAGAAATACATTCATACATAGATAATAATATCACAACAAAGAGCACTTATCTTTATAAAAAGGCAACACCAATTAGTTGTAGACCAAGGACGTTCCACCCAACCATAGACACCACTGCTCCAAATCTCAACAACAATGTCACCCACAAGCCAGGGCTATGAATCCACAAAGATGATTCCAAAGTGTACTTGGGTTTCCAAACCAGTCATCTCTCAAGCTCTCACAGGTTTCCCAGCACCCACAACAATCCAAGTACCCAACTCTCTTATACCCATCCTGTACCACCCAAGAGAATGGACCTCCACCCTTCTCTACCACGCAGTCCCTCAGGAATTCCATCTCCTTTTTCCAGGGCCTCCAGCACAGCTGGTCCAGAATCTCAATGATGGAACTCTTAGGACTCGCAGTTGTGAGAAAAACAAGGCACAAGCCAACACATATCATACATGGAGGCCCCAAATCATGGATGAATTGCACCAGCGACCATTACAGCCAACTATCCCATCGCTAATTCTTAGCAGTTCCTTTCCCTTTTCCAAGACAAGACAGAGGTGAGGATGGATCAATGGATGGGTAAGTGAGTGCATGGAAGGCCGTGAGGTAAATAATGTTACGAAACACAAAAAGGAAGGAGCGGACGAACCAACAACCATCGACCAATGAACAACCCTGCAATCAAACTAGGGATGGGTTTAAGTATCTCTTGTGGGGAATAAAGAACCTCCTAGCCTTCCCCAATAAGCTCACATAACCGATCCCCTTCCTTAGACAAAAAGGGTAATTAAACTAGGAAATAAATATTTATCCCCTCAAGCCCCCTCTCTCGTGGAATCATAGCCCCCTATAACTCTAGTCCTTGTTCATCTAGTAGCCAGTGATGTGTTTATTATTAATGATGATCAAAGCATTACATTTCTTGGGCATACTATCCCTTTAATAATTTTTTGGGCACTTAGGCCTCTCAGCATTGTAACAATACATTATTTAAAATGGGGGTTCGAAACCCGGGGTGTTACATCCCCTCCCCCTTATCTTGGCACTATCCTCAGTGCATATGAAAAATAGAGATCAAAATCTCAAATTTATTCAAAAATCTGCGGGTACTCTGCCCGCATGGCATCTTCATGCCCCCAGGTAGCATCTTCAGCACCGTAGCAGGTCCACTAAATTTTTTCCAGCTCTATAAATCGATTCTGAAGAATTTTTACCTTTCTGTCCAATACCTGTACTCGCTAAACCTGAAGGTCTCCCTCCATATCTTCCTGAATCATATTCCAATCAATAACATGGTTAGGGTCATGTACATATTTATTTAGTAAAGATACATGAAATACATTATGCACATTCATGGAAGCAGGCAATGCAAGCATTCATGCAAATGGCCCTATTCTGTCCAATATTTAAAATGGACCACATAACCTAGCTGCCATATTTGTACAACTACCCAATTTCAAAGAGCTTTTATTGGGATTCACTTTCAAAAGTACATGCTCCCATAATTTAAATTCTCTAGTTGTCCTGTTCTTGTCTACATAAAATTTCGGTCTATCCTGTGCTGCCTTTAAATTCTAGTTGATCTTAACCACCTGGTCTTTCATGTCCTTGAGAAACTCCGGCCAAGTACCACTCTATTTGATGGGTTGTCCCAGCTTATTGGAGTATCACATTTCCTACCGTACAACTCTTCAAATGGGCTCATTTTGAATAAAGCTTGATACTCATTATTCTATGCAAACTCAACCAAGTGTAAGTAAACTTGCCACTTATATGGCTTATCCATCACATACATTCTCATCATATCATCAATTATTTGATTGACCCTCTCTATTTTCCCATCTATCTAGGGATGATATGTTGTGCTAAATTTTAGATTTGTGCCAAATCCTTTAAACAATCCCCTCCAGAAATTGGAGGTAAACTTTGTATCTCTGTCTGAGACAATTGTCCTAAGTATCCCATGCAACCTAGCAATTTCCTTCATGAAAATTTATGTAATATTAGATAATGTATGTGTTGTCTTCACAGGTACAAAATGAGCATACTTTGTTAATTTTTCAACCACCACCATGATTTAATCATGTTTCTTATTTGTTATGGGTAATCCTATGATGAAATCCAAGGTGATCACTTCCCATTTCTTCTCTGGAATTGGCAATGGTTGTATCAAACCCTCTGGGTGCCTATGCTTAGCCTTCACCTTCTGACATTCCATACATCAAGCGATGTAATCGGAAACATCCTTCTTCATTCCTGGCCAAAAGAAATGGCTTCTTACTACTTTAATTGTTTTCTAGTAATCGAGCTGTCCAACATAAGGAACATCGTGAATTTTATTTAGTACCAAATTCCTCAGTTCTCTGAAACTAGGAACATAGATTCTTTTTTTATGCATAAGTAATTTTTCTTCCTTTATCTCATACTCCTTTATTTTCTATTGTATATATCCTTGTTGTAAGTTTTCCTTTACCTGTAGGTAATGCTGATCTGTAACAAGATCATCTAAAATTTTGCTCTTCAAGTCTGATTGATGCATATTGACTGTAGTAGCATGCATGAGATGCACTCTTCTACTAAGTGCATCGGAAACTTTATTCTCCGTTCCCTTGATATGCTTGATATCGAAGTCATATTCACTTAGAAATTCCATCCATCTTGTTATCCTAGCATTCAAGGTCTGTTGTTCAAAAATATACTTCAAGCCAATGTGGTATGTCCTTAATTCAAATTTCTTCCCCATGAGATAATGCCTCCACACCTTCAAGGAGTGAACAATGGAAGCAAGTTCCAAGTCGTGGGTGGCATAGTTCCTCTCATGTTCCTTAATATTTCTGGACTCATATCTAATGACATGTTCATTTTTCGTGAGAACTCCTCCAAGTCCTTCCTTACATGCATCTGTACATACCACAAAATTTTCATTTGGGTCAGCAATCTTTAACATAGGTGCACTAGTAAGTAATTCCTTCAATAGATTAAAATTCTTTTCACACTTGAGTGTCCATTCAAATTTAGTTCCCTTGTTTTGCAAAGAGGTGATGGGATGAGCAATCTTAGAGAACCCTACTATGAACCTTTTGTAATAGCCAACTAATCCCATAAAAGATCTGACGTCTAACACATTTCTCGGTGTTCGCCATCCTCTAATGGCTTCAATCTTCTATGGGTCTACTTCTATGACCTTCTCTGAAATAATGTGTCCCAAGTAATGGATCCGCTTTTGATAGAAAGAACACTTACTCAACTTGGCATACAACTGATATTCTCTCAGTACTTGAAATACCAGTCTTAAGCGATATTCATACTCCTATTCAAACTTAGAATATATAAGTATGTCATCCAGGAATACTATGACAAACTTATCCAATTAATTTCTGAATATGCCATTCATTAAGCACATGAATATAGATGGTGCATTGGTCAGTCCAAATGGAACCACTAAATAATTCATAATGCCCATACTAGGTCCTAAAGGTTGTCTTATGAATGTCTTCTTCCTTGATTCTTAGCTGGTGGTATCCTTCCCTCGGGTCAATTTTTGAAAATATATTTTCTCCTCTTAGTTGATCAAAGAGGCCATCAATTCAGGGTAGAGGATACTTTTTCTTTATAGTGTACTTGTTCAGCTGTCGAAATTCAATACACATCCTCAAGGTTCCATCCTTGTTTTTGAAAAAAATTACTGGTGCTCCCCAAGGTGAAACACTTGGACACATGTACCCTTTCTTCAACAATTCCTCCAACTGCATTTGTAATTCTTTTAACTCTGGTGTGCTCATTCTGTAAGGTGTTTTTGACACCGGGGCAACTCCTAGCACTAAATCAATTGAGAAATCTATCTCCCTTACTGGTGGAAATCCAGGTATTTCTTGGAATACATCTTCAAATTCCTGTAGTACCGAGAAATATTCGAGGCTTGGCCCTTTTGTATTATCTGGCTGTTCCACATGAGCTACATACAATTGACATCCTTTCCCGAAACATCTTTTCATTTGTAAGGCTGAAATCTCCCTTATAGAGATGGGTCTTCAAACTCCTTTCATAGTGATCTGTTTTCCATTTCCATAAAGACATGTAAATGTCTTATTATGACAATCTAGGACAACATGATGCTTGTCCAACCAATCCATTCCAATCAGAATATCATAAGACCCCAGTGGTATGATATTTATATCCATACTAGTATTTACACCATTAAGACTTATGGAACAAATTTTGACCATATCATGGATCCTTCTTTTGGTTCCAGTGGCTAACTGAACCAAACTTTCTTTTCCAAGTTTACTTTTCTCCAAATGTAATCTATCCACTATCTTAGGATCAATGTAGCAATCACTTGCTCCTGAATCAATCAAAATAGCAACAGGTTGATTTATGATCTTACCTTCCACCTCGATCATATTGGAATGGTACTCTTCTTGTTGATCATTTAAAGCTGCATAGATTCTCCCCATATCTTCGACTATTGTAGCTTCTTGGATGTTGTGCACAAAATTCACTCTATCTTTTCTGTGTGGGAAATCCTTGTACAGGTGATTTTCCTTGCATCCCCAACATTGGATTGGTGGTCTTCCCCTTTTTCCCAAGGAATATTCTTTCTTGGAATCTTCGTTAGCATACTGATCCTGATTATTTCTATTAGGCTCATTCCTATTGAAGGGAGGTCTAAATCCTTTCCTCCTCTTATCGGACTTCACATTTTTCTTGTCCTTCCAATATTTCTGCAGGGATTCTCTTCGCTAGCCTTGCCCATACAAGTATTTATCCTTCCTGATGGCCTCCGTAAAGGTATTGGGTTCATCATACTTGATATTTTCCTTATAAAAGGATGGAAATCCAATTAGAAATCTCTGTATTTTCACTTTCTCATCACCAATGAACTTGACATACTTTAACAATCCCAAGAACTTCTTATCGTATTCTTCCATAGTCATGCTTCCCAATCAGAGTTCAAATAAATCCCACATTTTCTTATCATGGAAATGATACGAGAGGTACTCCTTCTGGAAGTACTTCTTGAACTTCTTCCAAGTGATCCTACTTTCATTAACATGTTCCACTTGCTTCAGTTGGTCCCACCACATTGCATATTTCCCATGTAAATGGTATGTGGAAATCCTGGCTTCCAGGTTGGACGAATAGTTATGCAACTGAAAATATCTCCTGAGCCCAAGAAACCATGCTTTGACATCATATTCCCTTTATCTTTCACCCTCAAAGGAAGGTGGCTTGAGCTTCCTCATCTCTCCTTGCAAACTATCTACCTCTTGTTTCCTTCTTTGTTGTCTGATAGGAGACACCTCTCGACTGATTACGGGATCTTCGTATGCATAAAACTTTCTTTCTGAGTGAGGAGGTGAGTGGTGTCCATGAGCTCTGCTAACACTTCATGGAACCTGCCTTCTTCCTCTTGTCTTGAGTTTGATCCCTTCTTCATTTGTCTCTGTAACTGATTTAAGATATGCAATACTCGAGCATTTATCTGACTTTGCTCTCTCATCAGTGTCTCGTTGTATTCTTTGTAGCTCTGCACTTCCATCTTCAGGCTTCTTACCATTTCTATTAACGTTTCCTACTCTCCTTTTCCCTTGCGTCCATTGGACTCTGTCTCTACATTACCAACTTTGGTATTCTAGCCTTCGGCCTCTTTATCATGACTGGAGGCTTGCTCGCCTTCTTCCATTTCCTCAATATGCATCCTGAGCTCATGTGCTTAAGCCCCTTAATTATACAAAATTTGCAAGTGACCATTTTGTTATAATTACGCATATGATAAACAAATTTGTCAACAATGTTACAGTTTCTTTTGCTTATTAATGCACACCCCCTTCTATCCTAAGGTTGTGCAACTTCCCAGTCAATGGTGTGCAATCCTAATCTGAATTAGCTCTCTAAAACCTTGATGGTTTCACTCTATATCTAAACATAGGCCCTTCCATCTTTTTAGGTGTAGGTCCGATGGCCCTCGTGACCTTCTCTTTCTCCCTTGCAAAAATATCAGAGTTGGCACTAGCTCCTTTTCTCTTGGCCCCTCCTTAGATGTGACCTTAGGCAGTGACCTCACGTAGACACATGATTGCAGCCACGATCAAAGGTGGTTTGGAACCAAACTAATTTTCGATCCACAATTCACCTCGAGCCACCACATGTCCTTTTTCCAAAAATGTGGTCTCGATTGCGGCCCACCACTGGCTTCGTAAATCCCGAGCACCTCCTGTCCCCACAATGTGAGGTGACCATTGATATCGCGATCTTGACGGTGCTTCTAAACAGAAGACCAAGATTTACCTCTTGGGAACTAATAGTTCTGATTTACCTCTCCTAGATCAACGGTTGTGGTCATTTCAGAATTCTGGACTTCAGAATTCTCAAGTCTCAAAATTTACATCCCTTGAAATACACGGGATTCTGCCACGCGTCCTTTTGAATCAGACAGTGGGGAATTAATTCAAACAATCTGATGATCGTCGTTTACTTTGGGTCCTTACCCAGAATCCACAACTTCACACCACTTGTTCTCCTGATATGATGGTTTAGGTCTACTTCGGATGATCCGACAGTCGACATTTACTTCGGGTCTTCGGATTTCATAAATCTAAACTTTCAACCTTCGCTTTTCCCCAAAGTGCGTGGATTTCTTCCGCATGTCCTCCTAGATCAGATGACTGAGATTCACTTCGACTCTATGGTCTTTGAAAATATCAATCTTCAACTTCTCCTTGCTCGCTCTTTCTCAGAGTACTTTCACCTAGAGCACACGATCGATTGACGCGTGTCCTCCTATGGATCAACGGTCCCTAGCTACTTCGGCCATTCAGAGTTTCGATGATCGAGCACTAGCAAGTCACATCACTACATGCCTTTCAATTTTGCACACATCAATGGCTTGGAGTAACCCATTTTTCTCCCCACAATTCTACTGATGCTAACACGTAACCCCTTAGTGATACCGTGATTTTGATTGGGGGACCACCTTAGGAAATTATCTCCCATGCAACTTGGTTCCCCACAATGCCTCATGTCTGTTGATATCACTCTCCAATGGTATCTGACGGTTATGACCTTAGCCCTTGCTTCCTTTTCATCAGATGACCCTTGTTCACCTATCCTTTGATCCAACAATCCTGAATCTCTCTTGATCCTACCATGGCAATCGCTCTCGAATTCAAAGAGGGATGGTCACGATCCTTTGAACCCCTTACAACGAATCTATGATGTTATATCTCCTACGTAGATTTTGCAACGCCATTCCTCCTAATATTTTCAACTTCATGGTCATAATTTGATCTCGACCCGAGACTCTGACCAACAGACATGTCCCATACCAACCCAGTGTTTCAACTAGAAGCTTTGATACCAATCTGTAACATCCCCAACCACCCACAGGTCGGGGCATGCTACCTACAATCCCACCCTTGGACTTCATACTCTTACCGATACCTTCTTTAATTAATAAGAACACATAAGATACAAGATTTAGCGACATGCACAACAATATCAAGCAAGCATGCATAATCTAAGATTTAGTTAAACGATAATTAAAATAAATAGTGGAATGCATTCATACACAGATAATAATATCACGATAGAGATAACTTATGTTTATAAAAAGGCGACACCAACTGGCTACAGACCAAGGACGTTCCACCCAACTGTGGACACCACTGCTCCAAATATCAACAGTAGTGTCACCCCTGAGCCAAGGCTATGAATCCACAAGGACGGTTCCAGAGTGTACTTGGGTTCTCAAACCAGTCAGCTCTCAAGCTCTCACAAGTTTTCTAGCACCCACAACAATCCATGTACCCAGCTCTCTTCTACCCAACCTATACCTCTCAAGAGAATGGAACTCCACCCTTCTCTGGCACGCAGTCCCTCAGGCAATCTTTCTCCTTTTCCCATGGCCTCCAACATAGTTGGTCCAAAATCTCAATGTTGGAACTCTCAAGACTCATATTTGTGAGAAACACAGGGCATAGGCCAACGCATATCATACATTAAGGCCCTAGGTCATGGTTGTATTTCACCAACAACCATTACAACCAACTATTTTGTGGCTAATTCTCAACAGCTTTTTTCCCTTTTCCAAGACAAGACCCAGGTGAGGATGGATCAATGGATGGGTAAGTGAGTGCATGGAAGGGCGTGAGGGAAATAATGGTACTAAATGAAGAAGGGAAGGAGAGGATGAACCAAATACCATCGAACAACGACCATCGACCAAGGACGAACTCCACAATCAGACCAAGGATGGGTTTAAGTATATCTCGTGGGGAATCAAGAACCTGTTGGCCTTCCCCAAGAAGCTCACGTAACCGATCCCCTTCCTTAGACAAAAAGGGTAATTAAAATAGGAAATAAATATTTATCCTCTCAAGCCCCCTCTCTCATGGAATCATGGCCCCCTATAACTCTAGTCCTTGTCCGTCTAGCAGCCAACAATGTGTTTATTATTAATGATGATCAAAACATTACATTTCTTGTGCATACTCTCCCTTTAATAATTGTTTGGGCACTCAGACCTCTCAACATTGTAACAATACATTATTTAAAATGACGGTTCGAATCTTGGGGTGTTACAACATCCTTCAACTGATCGAAGAGATCATCAATCCTTGGTAGAGGATACTTGTTCTTTATACTCACTTTGTTCAACTATCTGAAATCAATACACGATCTTAATGTCCCATATTTATTCTTCACGAACAAGACTGGGGCACCCCAAGGTGACACACTTAGGTTTATATACCCCTTCTTCAAAATTTCTTCAATATGCATTTGTTGTTCCTTTAGTTCTAGTGCATTCATTATGTAAGGATTTTTTTATATTGGACCTGCTCCATGCATTAAATTAATAGAGAAATCGATATCTCTCTTTGGAGGTAGTGCTAGTACCTCCTTAAACACATATTCAAATATTCTAGGACTACATGATCCTCCAGATTTGGCACCTTATCCTTAGATGCTTCCTCCATATGGGCTACAAATATTTGGCAACCCTTCTTGTAACACTTCTTTAGCTACATTGTTGAGATTTCCCAAATAGTAGCTACCATAGGAACCTTGGAATGCTCTCTGTTTTCCTTCCGCATCGAAGCAAGTGAATGCTTTGTTACAACATTCTAATATGGAACGGTGTTGGTCCAACCAATCCATACCAATTAGGCAGTCATATGATCCCAAAGGAAATATTTTCAAATCTTCCTTGGTACTCAGTCCATAAATTCCCACTGGACATGATTTAATCAACTCCACAACCTTTCTCTTGGTTCCTTTATCCAGTTGTAGCAACCAAGATTTCCCATGCTTGCTTCTTGGTAATTGAAAATTTTCCACTATCTTAGGATCTACATATCTATGACTAGCCCTTGAATCAATTAAAATAGTAAGGGCATGTTTACTGATCATACCTTCGAGTTCAATCATGTGTGATTGAAACTTAGCTTGCTTGTTGTCCATGGCTGCACAGATCCTCGGTACTCTTATGCCCAAGTCCTCTACCATTTCTACTTGTTGAACATTGTGAACAACTCTCACTTTCTCACTTCTATGAGGACAATATATATACCTATGATCTCCTTTCCAACCCCAACATTCCATAGGTGTCTGCCTTGGCCTTTGCCCACCTACTTCAGCCATCTCAGGCTCTCTCAAAACTGGTTGTCCTTGAGGACTATTTTTGAAAAATGGTGGCTTGTTCCCCTTCTGCCTCTTCTCCCTTTTAAACTTCTTTTTGGCTTCCCAAGCCTTCTGGAAAATAGGTTTCCCTTTTTGCTGATTAAATAAGCATTTTTCTCTCCTTATGGTTTCTTCCATAGTTTTAGGATCATCATACTGGATCTTCTCACTAATGAAAGATGGAATCCCACTCAAATACCTTTGAATCTTAACTGTATTGTCCTTGATGAGGGGGACATACTTCAACAACTCCAAGAATCTTCTTTCATACTCATCAATGGACATACTTCCCAGCTCAAGTTCAAATAAATCATTCATTTTCTTGTCATAATATCTCTTAGTTAAGTACTTCTTTTCAAAATTCCTCTTTAATTACCTCCATGTAACATTATTCTCTCTGATGTGTTTCTCTTGCACAAGTTGATCCCACCATATGTACACCTTTCCTTTTAGTTAATAGATGGAAATTATTCCTTCTGCACGAGAAGAGTAATTCTGCAGTTGAAAATATTTCCTCATGCACAATAACCATGCCTCAACATATTCATCTTTCTTGTACTCTCCATCAAAATTAGGAGGTTTGATATTATTCATTTCACCCTTCGGTTCATCCACTTCAAATATCTTATTCTTTCTAGTAGGAGATGTACTTGAACTGTTATGCTTCCTCTTTTTGGAATGCCTTCGGAAGTGTTGGTGATGTTTATTATCACTTTTCTTTCCTCATCAGGGAACCTGTGGTTTTTGGATTTGTTGGTTCCACTTTCCTTATCCAACTTCTTTTCAATTATTTCCAGGCTTTGCATCAGCTTCATATTGAAGTATCCTTGTTTCTCCCTGGCTCTCATAAGCATTTTGTTATCTGTGTGGTGAATTTGGATATCTTTTTGCAAATTCTTAATGATTTTCATTAGGCTCATTTCTTTATCTATTTCTTCTCCATGCCCATTGGAGTTCGTTCCTTCAACTCCCAAATGGACATCCATTCCTCTAAATTCATCATTTGAACTATAAGCATCCTGTTCCTCCTACATTTCTCTTCACTAGGTAACAATTTGGTCTGGTTCTATCAATTGTTAACTCTATAAAATGTGCAGTCAACCGATTTTTTGTGAGGCTATTAGACTTAATAATTATCCATAGTAACTTAAACAATCTGATTCAATAGAAAGAATACCAGACTCCATATTCAGAGGGTCTTGGTCGATCAAGAACCCCTCAATCTTCTATCTCTAAGTCCAAGTTGTTTCTGCAAAATGTTTTGGGCGTTAGTCCCTTTTCTTCAGCCCTTAACTCCCATGTGACCAAGTGCTAATGGTTGGGCACTTATCCAGAGCCTTCAAAATTTGGGGTTCCGAAGCTTCAGAGATTTCCCTTTTCACACATCAAAAACATCACAAAACCTGGAATGGGTGATTTCACGGAGGACGGTGGATCTACGGTTCACATTCTCTGTTAATATATATGGTTGATAGGAGCTTCGGGACTCAATACTTCGGTGGTTTCCAAAGAACATCACAACAAATCTCCCAGAGTGGCACATTGGTGAATGCATGAAGTGGTGTGGATCAATGGTCCATGGCTTCCCAACATCCTCTGGATGATATTTACTATGAAAATATGGGATTTAGGATTTCCAAAGGCTTCAATGCCACAGACCTCTGGAGTGACAACTCTCCATAGTGTCATATCTTCCGACACACATCCGCGACTGTCAACAATCACGATGAACTTCGGTGCTTCGAACTTCAGAAGTTATCAACCCATGCTACCCCACTTTCCTCTAAAGTGTCTACCCTACGCAGTGTGGAATATGGCGCCATGCATCCTTGATGACCATCAGGGGCCCCACTAACCATGATCAAGAAGAGTGCCATGTAGTGGAATACTAGAAGCGGACACGTGGCCCAATATGATGGGTGACACATGTTACATTTTGACTGGCATTTCTATCTTCCAAACATTCTTAACTCACTGACATGTGGCACACATCCCATGTGTCCACGTCATCCCTGGTGATGTCAGTAGGCCACGTCACTTCGGGATTTCAAAATAATTCACCTTAGCACACCTCGTTTATCCCAAATGTCGAATTCCAAAACTAGCCAATGTTCTGACATGTGTCTCTTTCGATGAATGGACTAGATTAACTCTGAACTTTAGGACTTCGTGATTTATAAGGTTTTACCTTAGCATACTTTGTTTCTCCCAAATGTCAATCTCCTGAACTGTTATGAGATCTACGGATCACAATCACTTGTGTGTAGATCGGACGACTGAGATTTGTTTTTCATCACTGCACCTTACCTTTTTCTCTTGGCTTGATCTAATGGTCAAGAACTTCTCCCTGAATCTGTGGTGTAGATCCACTCCGAAACTTCGGAACTTCAGAATTATGCCCCTTTTTCTTATACCACATAAACTTCATCTAAGTCGTGAATTCCGAAGGACTAAGGGGTTGAATTTCATGCACTTTTCTCCATATCTAATGACTCTGAAGGGTCTTCCTTCTCCTGAACAGATCCTATGGCCCAATTTCAAACCTCATGGCCCAACACAATGATTGTTGTGGCTTCTTTCTTTTTCTCCATTCCTAAGCCATTATACCTCCTGAGCTTCTGAACACAATCCTAGTGATGATTTGAACTTCGAGTTTTTTCCCTTTCAACAACAATTCACTCTGAAATATTTGTCTCGTTAACCACTAACATGGTCCATCCAGGCTCAGTTTCAAAACCATGTCTCTGATACCATTTTGTAACGTCCCTAGCCACCCAACAAGGTCGGAAAATGCCATAGTGGAAACATATTTATGCTCTGATACCATTTTTTCATGTCCCCGACCCTCAAACCTCTATCGGGAAATGTAGCCTAATGACTGTAACTTTTCTTTTCTACTCTGATACCAATTTTTAACATTCTTGGCCTTAAACCAATAGGCCAGTCCATGCCACCAAATAACTTTGCGTAAATATTCATATATAAAACTTAACAGGAATAAATAGAGATAACACATGATATTCATATATACATTTATATACATATCTATCTAATGCAATTTAAACATTTATATCATTTTTTTCATACACCTATTCATGCAGAAACAACATTAAAACATGCATGCAATATATACAGATAATTATAATAACATTATAACATAATTTCAATATACACATCATACAAAGAACAAATATTGGGTACTTATATTTTAATAGATGACCACCAACTGCATGTAGACCTTCCATGAACCTCCCAACCTTAGATCATGTTGCTCATCATGCTTAATAGTGGGTCACCCCCAAGATCGGACTAAAATCGATCGTGCAAGGGATTCCTAGGATTAGAAAGGACAACAAGAAAGTCGCACAGATCAACATGAAGAATTTTCTCCCAGGCGGCACTTACTCCCATAACCCATAGCCCACATACCCTCATTCCCCACACACCTGTCCCACCCCAGGAGTGTACACCTTCACTATCACAAGTCCATCGGCTATCCACCCCCCTTCCAAGGCTTCAACAACAAGTTGGACTGGAAGTCTCAGAGTATTGTAGCTGCTACGGGACTCCCTCCAGAAGAACTCACTTCCCCAGCACACTCTCTCACCTGGAGAGAGTTGCTCATAATCCTGACAACCTGCCTCTTCTATTCAACTCTTAAGTTCAACGGGTAACCTCTACAAAAAAAATTGGGTAAGGGCTCTAGTAATGACAGCAAGCCACACCAGTCCATAGAAAACATGGATAGAAGCATCAAGGCTAAGGCGCGATATGGCTCAAACACTACACATTCATGATGTGCTTCATAGGAAAAAAAGTTAGCTTCATAACACAGTGTGTGTAGGTTTCATAAGTTGCAGAGATTGATGATGGAGGCAATGGCTGGTTGTGTCAAGGATTTCTCTCTCTCAGTGCATGCATCAATGGCGAGTATGGTTGACTTGAATAGTGGCGAACCTCACGAAAATAGTGAGAATGGTGAGGATGGTGAGGGAAACCCCCAATGAGCTGACTTTCCCACCTAAAATATGCATGCACCTAGGTTGACACATGTCTTCCTAAATCTACATGAGATCCTCTTAACACTTTTTCCCTTTCCCCAAGAAATTAGGATAACATGGTTATGTCAAACCTTAGCCTCTAAGAAATAATAATATAATATTAATCCTTTAGTGTAACATCCCCGACCACCCAGCCTGAGCCATGATACATGAGAGAACTCTTTCATTCTCTTTGTGGAACATACTGTAACATACCCAACATCCAACTAAGCTATGCCACATAAAATTCTTCGAATTGCATGCAATTAAAATATATACACACAGGAATATTGCGAAAATATATATATATAATGTAAATAGATAAATACATCTATAAATGCATGGATTCACACTGAAATAACAGTAAACACATGCATATAGTATATACAGGAAATACCCATAAATATACAGACATCTATAAACACACATAAGATAAACACATAAAAATAAACACGTAAATAATAATGTAGCATGTAAATTTATCACACAGTTTACACTTATATTGGTAAGAATATCACCAACTACGTGCAGACCTTCCATGAACCTCCCAGTCTTAGACCACACTACTCATCACTCTCAGCAGTGGGTCACCCCCGAGCTGGGACTAAACTCCACCCGGGTAAAGGGATTCCTAACCACGCTAATGGATCATAGACATCAAGAAAGACTCTATCACATGTGCCAACTCAAACTAACAACCTACATTCCCTCATTCCCCACATGCATGTCCCACCCCAGGAAGCATGCCCCTTCTCTACTCAACAGTCCTTCGTCTTCCCCACTTTCTTTCTGGGCTTCAACAACAGGCCATATAGGATGTCTCAGAGGCCTGCAACTGTAGTTTAGCACCTTCAGGAAATCAATCCCCAACAATACTCTCACCTAGAGAGAAATTTATCGTGGGCCTGACAACCTGCTTCTTCAATCCAACTCCCAAGCTACCAACTACACAAACAAGTATTACTATGGATACAGGTTCAAATAAAGTGACATGAAGGTATGGAAGATATCTCAATGAGTGTGTGAATGCTCATGGATGATTGACTGGATGACTGAATAATGGGAGGAATCATGGAAAGAATCTTGGTAAATGAACTAAGTCCAAACAATATGTATGCATGTCCCCATATTAACACTTGTCATGTTGGGAGCTAGTTTGGCCCACTTTTCCCCAACTTTGGAACTTAGGATAAAATAATTATCCATACTTTATATTTAATTAATATTAATATAATATTCCTTTTTAGCTTAAGCTCCCTAGCTTAGCCCTTTTCCTTAACTCTTATCCTCCCCCCCCCCTTTCCTTTAACTAGTGGAGTTTAGTCCCCCATAATATTTTATCGTGGTCGGTCTATGCACAATGCTTTATTTTATATTAATGCTAAGACATATACAAAATTAGGTGCATTGGCCTTTAACATCTAGGCTCTCCGGCCTAATAATCACAAAACTGGCACACCAGCCTATAAAACAAAGCATATACACAAGGTTCCTTGGCCTAAAAGTCACACGCACTTAAGTTGTTGCATGAAGTATCCTGGAATGTGCACACTTCCTTATTTTACTACGTAGTACATGTGTGCACTATGCCATGAAAGGTTCATACAAAAATGATATCAAACAGATCATCAACTAAGTACATTTTCATTTACATTACAATTGGGTTCGGCCTAGGGAAATTACAATATCCTTCCCTTATTAATGCATTGTCCTCATTGCATTATGTACTCATTGATCCAGGTGGATATCGGTGGCCACCCACCTTTTCCAACTAGCTCAAAACAGTTTTCTGGCAATTTTGGCAATTTACTATTTTTAGCAGGTTTAAACTTCCAGGGCCATTTTGAGGGCCTAAATGAAGGTTTTTCAAGATATAGGTTCTCAATGATATTAAAATATGTGATTGAGGCCCCAAAATGAATCTCCTCTATGATACCTTTCCAACGAGCTATCATACGCCTAAAACAGAGATCGTATGCAAAAGTTACAACCCCRGGAAGTTGATGTACTAACTTACCCAAACGGGGCCCACATGACTTTTGGCGCTTCATCTCCTAGGGTTAGGATTTTGGATGTCTAGGKTTTTTTTCATTCTTTCTTATTTTAAAATGCCTTCAGAGCCTCATTGTACTCATCTTCTTGTGAATGCGAGTAGCGGTCACATCTCTTCTTAGAGATAAGATGCCACCATTCTAGCGAGTCTTTCACTCTGTATTTTTACAATTTCTGTACATTTCTTTAATTAATAGAAATCGTGTATTATTGTATATCTGTGTTTATGGTTGCATCTCTAATACATTTATGTTATCTTATTTAATATATGTGATATCTCTATGCATTTCTTTATTATATCTCCACTCGCATTTCGTACCGAAAATAATCCAGATCAGTGGTATCAGAGCAGGCTGCTCTTGTTCATTTTTTTTCCAGTGCATGTCCCCTACGAGGTCCAAGTATAGAAAGTTGGGTCTCGATCTTATCTCTCTTGAAGACAATCTCTCTCGTACACCCAAGAAACCCTCAATGGTGGAAGAAAAGAAAAATAACAGAGCAGACGATCCTATCAATCTGTTGCTTGAGCAAGCTCTCACGCGACAGAGGGACGAAATGATGGAGAAATTTTCCCACATCCTTCAATGCTTGTCGATAAAAGCAGGTGCATATTCATCAAGTGGCCACTTTGGAGGCACCTCACATTTCAAGGTACAAGTTAATTTTGATATTCCTGTATTTGAAGGATAGATAGATGCAAAAGCCTTAGAAAAATGGTTAACTCTGCTAGAAGGTTATTTCTCTGTTCACAATTTTTCTGACAAATAAAAGATCACATTCGCACTCCTTAAAGATCTCCCTCGTGTAAAACATTGATGGGAAACTTATTGGGAGAAAAGTTCCATAGAGGAGTCTGGAATATATCAGGTCGATCCCACTTGGAATTTTTTTGTGGATGCGGTAAAGGAATAGTATTACCCTATTGGAAACTATGAGGACCAGTACATGAGATGAACCACATTGCGGCAAGAGAGGGGCCAAGAAGTTCTGGAGTTCACCAATACCTTCCATACCATGTGCACCAAGCTAGGTATCAAAGACTCTGAGCGACATTTGGTTTTGAAATACCGTGGGGCTCTACACAGATACATCCAAACTGAAATGGATTTTCTAGACATCTCATCACTCGGTGTTGCTTATCGATATGATGTCAAAATCGAGCAGAAATTTAAGCACCAGAAAAAATGGGAGTTCAGGTCTGCAAATATGCAACAACCAAAGTATGACAAAGACATCCCTAACAAATAGTCTCCCGAAAATCAGTCCAAGACACAGGAAAAGAAGGGTCACAGGAAGACAAAGAAGGACACTAGAAAATGGTTCGATTTCGCTCAAAATAATGTCGCTCAAAATAGTCATTGGTAGACGATATCAAGGACAAGGAGCCGAACCCCGATTCAGAATACGATTCTGAAAATATCGGTAAAGGACAGATCAATAACGCAGACCCCACTGCTATTGTCGCAACTGCAACAATTCAACCAGAAGAACCAACATATCCCAAAGAGGGGGAGTGACTTTTTCATTCACATATGTAGGTGAAGGGGACCCCACTGCATTTTATTGTTGATAGCAGAAGACAAAAAAACCTCATCTTAGCAGAGGTCGTCAAATAGTTGGGATTGTCGACAACACCACACCCACGGCCATACAACACCGGGTGGCTTCGACAAGGACGACATCTCCATGTTAGCCAACAATGTCGATTGTCATACAACATCCAACCCTTCAAGGATGAGGTATTATGTGATGTTTCCCCACTGGATGTCTATGATGTTCTCTTGGTCCAACCATATATGTGGAGACGCCATGTTGTTTATGAGTCTCGACCCCGTAGTGTCATTGTTACTTTGGGGGGTCATCTCTACAGAATACCAGAGGTAGTTCTAACTATTGTTCCACCTAAAAAGTGTTGCAAGGTAGTATCTCATACTACAAAATTCAGCTTCTTCACAATCTGTTCAAAAGGGGAACATAAGGACACTGTAACCACTACAGCCTCGCCCCCTGCACCTTCTATCCAATAGAAGAAGGTCAACAAGGTTGCAGCAAAGCCCAAAGATTCCTTTTGCACACCTTCCTCCCATGTATCTTGACTTGTTGAACAACCTCAACTTCAAAAGGTTCATGACATACTTCCACAAACTAAGCAATGCAACATCACCAACAATACAAGCAACTCACCAAGATGCAGATCCAGCAAATGTTTTTCCCTCTCCCCCGAGAAATCAATGAAATGGAGAACATTGCTTCCTAAGGAGGTAGGATTTATCTAGGTGGATATCGGTGGCCACCCAACTTTTTCGACTGGCTCAAAACAATTTTCTAGCAATTTTGGCAATTTACTATTTTTAGCAGGTTTTAACTTCCAGGGCCATTTTGAGGGCCTAAATGAAGTTTTTTTCGAGATAGAGGTTCTCAATGATATTCAAAGTCATGATTAAGGCCCCAAAATGAATCTCCTCGACGATACCTTTCCAATGAGGTATCATACGCCTAAAACTGAGATCGTATGCAAACGTTACGACCCCGGGAAGTTGATGTACTAACTTACCCAAATGGGGCCCACATGAATTTTGGTGCTTCATCTCCTAGGGTTAGGTTTTTGGATGTATAGGGTTTTTGGCATTCCTGTTTATTGTAAAATTCCTTTGGAGCCTCATTGTACTCATCTTCTTGCGAATGCGCGTAGCCGTCACATCTCTTCTCAGAGATAAGTTGCCACCATTCTAGCGAGTCTTTCACTCTGTATTTTTACAGTCTCTGTACATTTCTTTCATTAATAGAAATCATGCATTACTGTATATCTGTGTTTATTGTTGCATCTCTGATACATTTATGTTGTCTTATTTAATATTTTTTATATCTTAGTGCATTTCTTTATTATATCTCTGGTCACATTTCATGCCGAAAATAATCTTGATCACTCATACACAACAAAATTTCAAAAATCCTCAAAATGATGCGGGTATTATGCCTGCATTGCATCCTCATGATCCCAAGTAGCATCCTCAAGACTGTACTAGGTCCATTGGACCTTTACAGGCCCTATGGCTCGATTCTGGATTTGTTTGATTTTTTGGTCTAGAATGCATACCGTATGCACTTGGAAAGCGCCTTCTTTCTCCACCTGAATCACATTCCAATTAATAACATGATTAGCATCAGGTATATATTTCTTGAGCAATGATACATGGAACACATTATGAACATACATAGATGCAGGAAATGTAATCATATAAGGTACTGGACCAATCCTCTCTAGGATTTCAAATGGCCCACAATAGCGAGCTGACAACTTTGAACAATTTCCCAACTTCAGTGAACTTCTTTTGGATTTCACTTACAATAATACATGGTCCCCAACTTTAAATTCCATTGAGTTCTGCCCTTATCGACATATATTTTTTTCCTGTCTTGGGCAGCCTTTAAATTTTACTTTATTTTTATCATTTTCTCCTCCATTTCCCTGAGCAAATCTGGCCCATCCACTGCTCTATCTGCTAGGTTATCCCATCTTATCGGTGTGTTTCACTTTCTTCCATAAAGTGCCTCAAATGGGCTCATCTTTAGAGATGTTTGGTACCCATTGTTATTAGAAAACTCTACCAAGTGTAGATAGTCTTCTCATTTTGATGGTTTTTCCATCACATACATCCTCAACATATCTTCAATCACTTGATTCACCCTCTCTGTTCGTCCATTTGATTCTGGAAGATAAGCTACACTAAAATTCAAATTTTTTCTAAATCCATTAAATAATCCCTTCCAAAATTTTGAGGTAAATTTTGGATCTCTGTCAGACACAATTGTCTTTGGTATGCCATGTAATCGATAAATTTATTTCAAATAAACATCAACAATGTTGGATTCTTTGTGAGTAATCTTAACTAGAATAAAATGGGCAGCTTTAGTAAGCTTATCCACCACTACCATGATAGAATCATGTTGCTTGTTTGTTCTCGGTAGTTTGGTGATGAAATCCATTGTTAAAACTTCCCATTTCCACTCAGGAATGGGTAATGTCTGTAGAAAACCAGTTGGGTGTCTATGCTCAGCCTTTACCTTTTGACATTCCAAACAGTTGGCAATAAAATATGCAACTTCTTTCTCCATTCCTAGCCAATAATATTGTCTCTTAATAGCTGCAATAGTTTTTTGATAACCTGGGTGCCTAGCATAAGGTACATTATTCATTTCCCTCAATATCATATTTTTCAATTCCTAGGAATTTGGTACATAAATTCTTCCCCTGTACATGAGAATTTCATCATTATCTAGCTTGTATTCTTCAATTTCCTGCTACAAATTACCTTGCTGTAATTTTGCCACTAATTCCTTGTATTGCAAATCTAATTTTGCAACCTCTAAAATTTTGGGTTTCAAATATGATTGGTACATGCTAATGGTTGTAGCATGCAATTCATGCACTCTTCTACTGAGTATATCAGCCACTTTTTTCTCTTTCCCCTTGATATGATTTATATCAAATTCATATTCAATTAGAAATTCTAACCAAATTCTTTGCCTAACATTTAGAGTTGGTTGATCAAATAAATATTTCAGACCATTATGGTATGTTCTTAGCTCAAACATTTTCCCCATGAGGTAGTGTCTCAATTTCCTCAAGGCATGCACTATGGATGCCAACTCCAAATCATGAGTGGAATAGTGTTTTACATGCTCCTTCAACTTCCTTGATTCATAACATATAACACACCCATTTTGACTGAGGATTCCTCCAAGTCCTTCTTTACATGCATATATGCATACGATGAAGTCTTCAATTGGGTCTGCAATCCTTAGTATTGGATCACTTGTTAATAATTGTTTCAAGTGTTGGAAATTATTTTCACAATCCAATTTCCATTGAAACTTCACACCCTTCTTTTGTAAGGAAGTGATTGGGTGTGCAATCTTTGAGAATCCTTCAATAAATCTCCTATAGTAGCCTGCAAGGCCCATAAATGATCTGACCTATGCCACATTCTTTGGTGCTAACCATTCTCTAATGGTTTCTATCTTCTCTGGATCCACTGTTATCCCATCCTTTGAAATGATATGTCCCAAATAATGAATTTGCCTTTGATAAAATGAGCACTTGCTCAATTTGGAATACAACCAATGCTCCCTTAATACTTGCAACACCATTCTTAAATGATGCCCATGCTCTTCTTATTACTTGGAATATACAAGGATTCCATCTAGAAAGACAATGACAAACTTGTCTAAATATTCTCGGAAAACACCATTCATTAGGCGTATGAAAACAACTGGTGCATTTGACAACCCAAATGGCACCATTGTGAACTCATACTGACCATACCTTGTCCTGAAGGTGGTCTTGCTGATATCTTCCTCTTTAATCCTTACCTGATGGTGTCCTGACCTGAGATCTATCTTTGAAAATATATTTTCATCCTTCAATTGATCAAAGAGATCATCAATCCTTGGAAGAGGATACTTGTTCTTAACAATCACTTTATTCAACTGTCTGAAATCAATGCACGATCTTAATGTACCATCTTTGTTCTTCACGAACAATATTGGAGCACCCCAAGGTGACACACTTGCGCGTATATACCCCTTCTTGAGAATTTCTTCAAGTTGCATTTGCAACTCCTTCAGCTTTGGTGTACTCATTATGTAAGGAGTCTTTGACACTGGAGCTGCTCCAGGCATTAAATTTATAGAGAAATCAATATTTCTCTTTGGGGGTAGTCTTGGTACCTCCTTGAACAAATCTTCAAAATCTTCTAGAACTGCATGATATTTAAAATTTGGTACCTTATCTTTAGGTTTTAGGTGGCTCTTCCATATGAGCTACAAATATTTGACACCCTTTTTTGTAACATTTCTTCAGATGCAATGTTGAAATTTCTATGATCGTTACTACCCTTGGAATTCCCTGCACTCTCCTTAGGTTCCCATCCTCATCCAAGCAAGTAAATGACTTGTTATGACAACCTAGGATAGCATGATGTTGATCCAACCAATCCATCCCAATTACATAGTCATATGAACCTAAAGGAAATATGTTCAAATATGCCCTGGTGTTCAGCCCATTCATGTCCATAAGACATGACTTAACCATGTCATTAACTTTTCTTTTGGCTCCAGTAGCCAGCTGCACCAACCAAGCTTTTCCATGCTTGCTTCTTGGAAAATGCAAACTTTCCACCATCTTAGGATCTATATAACTATGAATAAATCTTGAATCAATTAAACTAGCATTGGTTTGGTTATTGATCATACCTTCCACTTCAATCATATGTGACTGATACTCTACTTTCTTGTTGTCCAGGGCTGCATAGATCCTGGGTACCTTTATTCCCATGTATTCCACTGTTTTAGCTTGTTGTACATTGTGAACAGTCCTCACTTTTTCACTTCTATGAGGACAATCTCTGAACATATGATCTCCTTTACAACCCCAACATTGAGTAGGTGGTTTCCTTGGCCTTTGACCCCCTGTCTCAATCATTCTGGGTTCTCTAGAATTTGGTTGTCCCTGAGGATTATTTCTAAAGAATGGTGGCTTGGTTCCCTTTTTCCTCTGATCTCTCTTGAATTTATTTTTGTCTTCCCAAGATTTTTGGAAAGTTGGCCTTGAATTTTTCTTATCATATAGGCATTTATCTCGCCTTATGGTCTCCTCCAATGTCTTGGGGTCATCATATTTTATTTGTTCATTTATAAATGATGGTAATACACTCAAATACCTATGATTCTTAATTGCCTCATCCTTGATGAAGGAAACATACTTCAGCAGTTCTAAGAACCTTCTCTCATATTCATCTATGGTCATACTTTGTTGTGGGTGGGAAATCCCTCCTATGGACTAGCACTAAGGGTTTTATCATGCATGCAGAAATGACCTAAAGATTCTTACTTTTTACCATCATCCCATGCCTAGACCCCCATTACTCATATGTAAATACAAGGCTCAAGAGATTAAGTTGACATACCTTATTCTTCATGTTTGATGTCGATCCGTTTTCGCACTTGGTCGTTCTTTGACTGCAACTCTTCTCCCAATGCTAACCTGCATTCACTAAATAAAAACAAATAACTCCACATGCATTTGATCTATGAACTAATGGGTTAGAGATTTAATCAATCATACAATAAATATTCCAATAATGACAATCTCATATGGCGGGATGGGAAAAACAATTCTTTTATTAATTTCAAAATGATACTTTACAATGATAAAGTCGGCTACTGCTCCTCGATCTTGGTCCTAGGCTCTTATTCCACTATCTTCCCATTTCTTTTCTCTATACTTCTCTTTTCACAAGGATGGATAAAGGTTGGGACAAAGGGAATGCTCAATTGGGTATAGTTTCTTTACTATGATTATCCTCCTTTCAAATGGGAACCCTAACTCTTCTTCTATAGGCTAGAAGAAGCTAGGTATTTGGTCGAGTGACCGGCCATGCATGGCCGAAAGGTTTAGTTAACTTACCCAAAGTTGTGTCTTCTATCAACAACTTTCTGTTTTCCATGCTTTTGTAGGTACACACGTGTTGTCTTGGGTCATCTAGCGTGTACACATGTACAGTAATGGAGTAGGGAGTGTGGGCCTTTATAAAAGGGGTTTTTAAGAAGAGTTGTTCAGTAGTGTTTTGGCAAAGAAGAAATCTGAGATGACCTGATGCCAAGTAAGCATGTCTGGTGAAAATTAGGGTTATAACAAATGCCCCCTAATGTATGAGTTCATAAGAGCATCTGATGGCCGAAATACATTAACAATCTTCACCAACGTTCCAAACAAGTGAGCCTAGGGACCAGAAATCGGGAGGTGTCTTCTGCAAAATAATAATTGTCTCACTGAGGTGGGCATACCCATGCTCGGGATAAAATAAAATCATTCTACCAATCAAATACACTGTATATCCATGTCATATAGCCATATAAAGTGTATCTGCAAGAAATACATAGCGGAGCTACATCTCGAAATCAAAAAGATATACATGTAGAGTATCCATCTTCTAGAAGTTGATAAGGACTGATGGCTGGAGATGAGGCCTTCAAAGCTCGAGAAACAAATTCAAAATCTTCAAAACTTGGGTAGGAGTGTAATATGAGTGTACAACTTCACTACCCAGAGGTCTTCGACAGCTCATCGGTCATGGACTAGAGAATCTTGATTATCAGACTGAAGGCTTCATTGATTTCGAGCAAAGACTTGATTGGAATTTTGGGATGGTTGGGCATGAGGGAAAGGGACAAACTGCAGAGGGGCCAACTCAGGCTTGGTAAAAGATTCCCTTGGATAATAGCATGACAAATTATGAGACTCAAGCAGCATGGCATTAACATAATTTTATGAGGCGGGAGGCTACGCAAACTCTCCATATGTTTGGAAGAATAACCAATGGAGGAGGACACAACTCTATGTAGTGAGAAAAACTTCCTAAGGTCGTATTAAATCCCAGAGTTTGACGAAAAAACAAACATATGTGCTTTATTCAAGGGTGACTCATTATGCTACCAATAAAGAAAATACTTTTCCCTTTCTCTTTTTGGGGTATATTTGATTTTTTTTTTGTCTTTTTCAATAATTTTGAAAAAATAATAAAAGAGTGTTATGTTACAAAGGAGGAATGAGTGTCGCAAACATACAAGTTCAAGACGCAAGGACAAGACTGATGTTCAAAGAAAGGACACTTGGGAAAAATCCCTCCTGGGGCCAAAGGTGTCAAGACGCAGAGGCAAAGTCTACAGGGCTTGCGTATAAGGCATGCTTCAGATGGTTCAGTTGAGAGAAACATGGAGCTGAAATTAGACCAAAGACACAGGTATGCAAATGTGGTTTAAAAAACACACAATGGTAACGTCCTTCGATGCAAGTTTAACAAGCCCAGAGAAGGTAAGCTTGGCGGTTTTTCATATTTAGGGAGTCTGAAAAATGTAAAAGGAGACTCCACTGGGGAACCTTTTTCAAAGGTAGTCTAGTTGATTCGAAAAAGGGGTAAATTAGCACCGAAAATATGTCTATTCAAAACCATTTTAACGAGTGTGATAAAGACAAGATCACTCGGCCATTTTTTCATTTTTAAGGAGTCTGAAAAAAGCTTAACTATGGAATCCATTAGGAATGTTCTTCTGGAGCATTTTAACGAGTGTGAAATAATAAGGTAACTCAGCGATATTTTCAATTTTAGGGATTCTGAAAAGAGCTTAACTATGGACTCTGTGGGGGTTCCTTTTTCATACATTTAGTCCCTCAGGCTCGGAAAAGGGTTAAAATTATACCTGAGAGTACTCTTCTAGAGAACTGAAGTTCCTTAGAGTATACCTTTGTTCGTACAGTTGACCGTCTGGACCGAAAAAGGGGTAAACTACCGCCGGATAGATGTGACCTCAAATTTCAGTTTAACGAGCGTGAAAGGCCACAAGATTGCTCGACCATCATTTCATATTTAGAGGGTTTGAAAAGGGATTAAAAGAAGACCCCTTATGTTTGTTGGGAGTCCCGAGGGTGAGGTCAAGAGTGAAAAGGAATCATGCAAATGAGGCTCAAACTCGTAATTAGGAAAAACTATGGAGGAATTATGAGCCTATAGTCATTAGTGACAGCATGGGCACCGTCATGCAACCAGGATCTACCTAGGGAATCCATGTTATGGTAGGATCTACCACCAAATTGCGATACTTCTAAAGAAGTAATGAGGGTTCTGTGTCGCAATTCGGTGGGATTGATCCTATGGCAAAGTGGGAAAAACAACGAGATGCAGAAAGTGGGGGTGGAATATTGACTAAAATGCAATGAGCTGGGAAAAAATGACCTTTTACCAAAGGACCGTGCAAATGCCCAAATATCAAAAAAAATTCCAAATACGCAAAAGAATACCTCCCTTGATCATCCAAAGAAAACTCTTGAACCATCTTAAATGATTTTCAGTTTAGAAAAAATGACAAAAGGATCCAAAAATTGACAAAAAGGGGCCAAAAATCTCTATAAATAGAAGCTGGCAGCTCATTATCACCATTGTTAATTCAGAAATTGACTAAAATCCAAAAACTACCCCTTTGTGAAAAGAATTGATTCTAGGAGCTTCGGTGGACGAAACAACCATCTGCTTGGACCAAGTAAGTATAAACTCTCTCCTCTTGCAATTTAAATCTTTATTTATTCTTTTAGTTTCAAGTTTTGGGGGGCTGTCGACCCTCAAAAGGTCGGCCCTAGGTCCACGTGGGTTGTCTTATGACAAGTTGCGTGTACACTCAAGCAAAGGAAAAACTGCACGCGTGTACACGCAACTGTCATCATTACATCCCGCGTTGACCCTTTATTTAATGGATTTTTTTTTAAAAAGCGAGGGTTAACCCTCTTGAACTTGGTTTTTGCAGTATGTATGTTCACTGGAGGCAAAGAGAGCATGAGGAGATTAGTGAGTTGGTCGGGGAAGACCCCAATGTTGTTGTTTCCTTAATGCAATGTGGGTTGCTCAAGTTCTTCCTATGTCCTTTTATGCAAGCACAATCTAGGCTAGTGAATGCCTTGGTTGATTATTGGCATCTCGACACAGAGGCCTTTATGTTAGAGGGACAATCACTGGTTCCTACTACAGAGGACATATATTTTTTGACTGGCCTCTCCAGGAGAGGGTAACCAGTCAATTTCCGGACATTTCCTTCGAGGCCTCATAACATATCGGAATTGATAGGACTTTATTGTGAGGCTGGTATAGACTGATCGAACTCTCAGGTGCCAATAAGAAAGATCACTGATTTATCACTGTAGGCGATTGTGTTGCTTATTGGGTGGATAACTGGTTCTGCAACTCTACATCAGGCATCCCGTGCACAGATGAACTGTGCAGTCCAGTGGTTAAATGCATAGATATTTGACTAGAGAACAACATTGTTGTATTGTATGAAGAGGCAGCTGATAGATTGTCGGTTGCGGAGGCAGAGGAACTTTGGGTTTGGGATGATTCTATGCTCTTTCTTCATTGAAAGAGTTCCTAGTTTCAGTTCTCAAGTGGTGGTACGAGGACATCAGGCCTCTCTTCTTGCAGTTTGCAGATGGGCAGTGTTACTGCCATGACAGGGTGGTGGAAGGACCAATGAGTCCTTTGACAATGACTTCTTTGCTTGGTTTTCGTGACACATCCCAGTCATAGAGGATTACCCTTATGTTGGGATTGATTTCTCGAGAGATCCTAAGATACCAGTACCTCCCAGCGAGGAGCAAGGAGAGATGGGTAAGTTTGCATCGTTTTGTTTTTTTGCACGAAACATATGTAATTTTTATGTTGTTTTTTATATATATCATTTTTTTTATACCAGAGTATTTGACAAATATGTGTCTATTATGTGCAGATGTGGGACCAGTGTGACCTGTGGATTACGTGAGGAATAGGTGTCATCCTCGGCCAGGGGCACCACCAGCCACCATAGGGGGACTAGCAGCAGCAAGAGAGCTTCTAGCTAGTGAGGCTGAGAGGGTGCTGAGACGAGTCGAGCGAAACTTTACCTCGCTCACTCACAAAATCCCTATGGCAGAGATTGAGGATCTGCCACCATCTATGCAGCCTCATGTAGTGGGGGCACCACAGACATGGGTCTGATTGTTTCGTCATTTGGAAAACACTGTTGATCATTACAACAGGGCCCACAGGCCATGACCTTAGTTAGTCTAGACTTTTCATGTGCCGACAACACTACTTGTATATATTTTTTGAGGGCATAAGCCCCATGACTCGCTACTGATCATATTTTTTAGGCACTTKCATCCACCTATGTATTCTGATGATTATGATATTATATATGGATTTTTATGTCTTTTTGTGTCTTATGGATCATATTTTCCTTTAAAAATGTATTTACATGTTTATGTGTATGTCGTTTTATATGTGTGCGAGATGCCAATCTAAAATTTGATTAGCGAGAGTATCTGTAACTTGGTTTAATATCCTAGGAACATGAAAATATGTAATATAATCAAAGCTTCATTCTAAGAGATATACCCTAAGGAATCATCGATGTAAAGTCAAATCATGAACACGGTAGACTCTATTTAACTGAGACACAACCAGCTGAGCGTTTAAATAGACCCGGAGATGAGAGATACCAAATGACAGGGCATCATGAAGCAACTCAATAACTGCACTGTACTCGGCGACATTGTTCATGGTGTCACCTAAGCATATACCTCTAGAAGATAATAACTGACCTCGAGGTGTAAAAATTACCCAAGCTACGGAAGCAAGCCTCCGAGTGTGCCAGCTAGAACCATCTGTGTACCCAATGAACACCTCTGATTCACTTGACATTTGCCATAGTGACAAAAGATAACATCAAAAACAACATGTCCATAATACTAAAAGAAACTAGAAAGTAATAGTACAAAGACTATACATATGTTACAAAAAGTTACCCAAGGTGACCTACCTATGAGTAATACTTCTTGAGGTAAAGCTCATTTCTAGGCTCCGCCAAAGAATTTCCCTCAAATTCAACCAGACGATAAGTGCCCTTTTTTAAAACTTATTTTATGATGAAAGGTCCGAACCACATGGGTTTAAATTTTCCTGCCCCTAGGGGGTCCTTATCTTGGTCATAGACCAAGACAAGGTCGCCTTCAGAGAACACTCGAGGAAGAACGAACTGATCATACTGACACTTGAATTTATGTTTGTGAGCCTCGTTGGCCAGGGCTGCATCACAATGCTACTCATTGAGCCGCTCAAGGTATAATAATTGTTCTTCAAGTGGAGAAGTGTCTGGCAATAACTGTACTACCAATTTTAGGGACGATATCTAACATTCAATAGGAAAGACTACTTCCAGCCCGTAAAAGAGTTGAAAAGGTGAGAAACAGGTTGTAGTCTTAACAAATGTTCGATAATCCCATAATGCTGAGTATAACATCAAATGCCAATTTGACTTGCCTAATTTGATCGTTTGTTGTAGGATGGTCTTATGAGACTTATTTATAGTTTCCACCTAACCATTTTCTTGGGGATAGTAGGGTGATGAATGTTCTTGCCGCAATCCAAGCTTTGATGTTAATTTGGCCATCATCTGGTTCTAAAAGTGATTGACATGATCAGTGACAATCTCTCTTGGGACACCGAACCTTGCTATTATCTGGTTGAATAAAAAGAGAGTAGCAGTCTCCCCATCATCTTTAAACATTGGAATAGCTTCGACCCACTTTGTGAAGTAGTCTACGACTACAATGATGTAATGGTTCCCCCTTGCTAAAGGAGGGTTGCATGTAGTGTAATCAATCCCCCACTTGGTGAAGGGACCAACTGTGATGATAGGAAACATTGGAGTAGGATGTGCCCTCATCTTCCAAGAGAAGATCTGACACAGGTGGCACTTCTTGACCAATTTGATACAATATTTGATTAGTGTCGGCCAGAAGTAACCTGCTCGTAAAATCACAAAATATTTTGGGCTATTGCCAACCTAGACAAATGACCACCACATGATCCAGTATGGCAATCGTTAAGCATGATAACTGCTTCTTCGTGAGTGAGACATCGGTGTAGGATGTAGTATATACCTCTTCGATACAATGTATCATCGAGTATGAGATAATTCTTGGCCTGATGGCGTATACAGTGACACTCATCATGAGAAGCAGAGGTGGGGCACTTAAAAGTCTAGAGATATATAAGTATATCTCCATACCAGGGATCCGAAGATGCGATCAAAAACATGTCTCCTCTGATAGGCGACGCTTCGAGCACAACCTCACCTGACTCAATCGGAAGTTCCAAAATAAGTTCTGCGAAGACCAGTGAATTTTTGGATTTCGCTGAAACAAAATCTAAGTCAAATTCTCGGAGGAAGACTATCCATCTACTGATATTTCTTCCTATTACCCATCGTGTCAACACGTATTGAAACGGATTCACAATGGCAATGACGGTGGTCTTGCAAAACAAAACATAATGACAGAACCATTGAACAGCATGGATTGTTGCCAACACAAGTTTTTCGATATGAGAATAATTAAGTTCCGGTCCGACCAAGCCTCGGCTCAAGTAATATATCACATATTCTGAGAGAAAATCATCTTCCTGAACTATGACAATGCCGATGGTGGACTCTGTGGAAGCTAGGTATAATAATAAATCTTTGTTATAGTTGGGTGTCCAAAGCAGAGGGGAAGTTGTGAGGGGATGTTTCAATGCATCGAAAGAGCATTGAGCGACATCATCCCAATAAAAAGGAACATCTTTATTCAGTAAGCGCATAAATCCCTTTGTGATCTTGGCATAGTTGATAATGAAACGTCTTAAAAAATTCGCCTTTCCCTATAGACTCTGAAGTTGAAGGATTGTGCATGGGGGAGGCAACTGAACTATTACCTCAACCTTGAGAGGATCGACCATGATTCCTGTTGTTGACACTATGAAACCTAACAAACGTCCTGATGTTACGCAAAATCTGCACTTATTTGGATTCAAGCAAATCTGTAAGTAGTGACATCGCTCAAAGATAACTTAGAGGTGTGTAGGATGATCCATTCTCTTGTGAGATCGAGATACTAAATCATCTAAATAGGCCTCGACTATATGCTTGATATCATGGAAAGAAAAAGACATGGCCCACTGAAAGGTCGTTGTTGGGTTATGAAAAAGGTATAAATATCTTCCTTTTTATCCATTGTTTATGATATCTTTCTGATTGACTTTTCAATTAATTAGGAATAAATAGGAAAGAACATGATTAATATGTCTCTTAGAGTTGTTATTTAAGTTTTATTAAATAGATTCTAAATTACGATTGTAATGGTTTGATTTTTCTACAGAATTGGACAAATAACTGCCAAAGATAACCAAGGAGATTTTGGCTATGCACAAGCTATTGGAGATTGAAGAATTTTTAGGCGCAAAGCAGTTTGAAGACAATCCATTTGCTATATTGTAATTTTATAATAGTAAAGCAATATTGAGGATCTTTCGATCCTCGGGATAGCTTTATTTACCCAACTATTGTAATATATAAGAGGATAATAGATCTAGAAAAATATATAGAAAAAAAAATGCATTTTAAGTATTCAGATTCAGAATTGCCCTACGCAAGCAATTGTTGTAAATGTTTAACCAGTTATGGAATCAATGAAAGTTTTGAGTGTTTTTATCACCCCTACATTCTAAGTTTCTCGTAGCAGTACTTCTGAAGACCGAGGGCCTAGTCTGAAGAAGCTACTATCTTGTTTTGTAATTATGTCAGTTCAGAGTTTTGATTTCTATTTCATTATTCGAATTTCTTTTAATTGCATGAGTGTATCAATGAGTTGATGATTGTTTGCAGAAGATAGACATTTCCTTAAGTATTCATGATTAGTGTTATGATTTCCATTTATGAATATTGTTTCTTGACAGTGCCTCACATTTTCATCTGCGTTGTTCCTTTTCTTTAGATTCACAATTGTTTTTTCTTTCAGTTAAAGTTACATTAGTTGTTCCTTTCAGTAAGGTTACGATAGTTGTTCATTTCCGTTAAAGTTACATTAGTTTTCCCTTTCGATTAGAATACAGTTGTTATTTCTTTCCAAAGATAGAATAATTCGCTATGACCTTTCCAGTAATTAGAATTCATGATTGATAGATTAAATTTGCAAGTCCTTTCTTAGATTCAATTATTGCTTTATAGTTAAGTAAATTCAATTAGATTAATTAATTCCTTTCATTTTATAGCATTTTGTAATCAAATTTCAATTTCATTTAGTTCTTAGAATCTTTGGTGAACGTTTGAGGAACTTGATTATTGATGAACTCAGATCTAGTTTAGCTACACGATTTTAGGCTACCTGCATAAACTTTGCCGATATTCTTGAGATAAAAGACGAATCCATAGGTTGATAAATTAATGTTAAACTAAGGTTGTTTTTAGGACATCTTTAGAGCCCAACAATTCGTCCAACATTTTTGAGACCAAAGGACATCTTACGATACGCGAATGTACCCCATGGATAAATGAATGTCGTTTTGTGCTGGTCTTCGGGTTTGATTTGTATTTGATTATATCCTGAAAAACCGTCCATGAAATAAAAGGCCTCGCAACCTGCATATTCATCAATTATCTGGTTGATGAATGGTGTGGGAAAATTATCTTTTGGACAAGCCTTGTTCAAATCATGAAAGTCCATACATACATGAATTATGCCCTGTTTTTTTTTGACCGACACAGGATTTGACACCCATTGGGTCAAATGGATAGGATAGATAAAATAAGCTTTTAGTAGTTTCTCAACTTCAACCTTAATGGCTGCTACTTTCCTTGGATTAATTGGACGAAGCTTCTGCCGAACAAGCTTGGCATCTGGATAAGTTTTGATTTCATGTTCGACTATTTTTGGATCGATGCCTGGCATTTCCTCGTAAGACCGGGAAAAAATGTCGCGGAATTCTTTAAATAGATCTGTGTAGATTTGAATCTCTCTGGGGGAACAATCATCTCTGACAAAAACATTCTCCACAATGCCAGGGGTTTTGGAAGTATTAATCGGTATGGTTTCATCGATAGTTTCCATATTACCCTCGACATAAACCTCATGTGTAGCTAAGGGATTAATAGGACAAGACCTATCTCTAGTCATAGTCAAGGTGAATTCTCCAGCTTCAATTCTGCTTAACTCTAGGAGGAAGTATGATCTTTGATGGAGATTGTCCTAGGGTTTGTCCGGACTAGTCATTGCTTCAATTATTGCTTCATCGGAAGGCAAGACTAAGTCTAACAAATTGGCATCAGTGAGAGAGGCTTGAGCCCAAATAGGCTCTAGAATCAGATCTAACTCTTGTGCAGGAGTTGGATCGGTGTCGGCTGAAGCTTGTTGGACTAAAGAGTATGCTACTTCAGCTACGAACAACGGCATGGACATGCCAAGGTGCCCTATCCCTTCCATCGTGGCCGCTGGGGAAGGAAGTATCCATGGATCATTGAAGTAAGTCATGCGAAATGACGAAACTTGGAAAATCTCAACCTTATGGTGGTTGGATATGAACTTGACATCACCTTGAGGGGGCGGGTAATCAAAGGTACCTATCAAAGATGGGCACAAACCAACCCCTACATTGACTATGCCTATTTGGAGATTATCAATCATTGGGACTGTGGATACCCCCAATGAAGGGTCAGGCCTGGAGAAAGACAATTGATAAATGGTCACAATCCATTCCTCGTGTGGAAATAACAAGACCCGAAAAATTGTAGCAACCACTTCTTGCATGGCGTAATTCCAACTCCTTCCTAACAAAATATTGTAGTCGAGGGATGCGTCGACTACTTCTACCTCAACGCACACAGTCTTCCCTCCTAACTGCATGGGGAAAGAGGGAATGATACCATGTGGTCAGAATGAATGACCATCAAAAGCAGTGAGAAGAGTAGGTGACGGAGAAAAAATGGGATAGCCAATGGCCTTCCAACATGCCAATGACATAATGCATGTCGAGGTGCCCTCATCAACCATCGTACGAAAAATGTTTTGAGTAAAATTTTTCATAGGGTGAGCCACTACTATCTGAAATGCTATGTGGTAAGGTAGATGAGGTTTTAATTCAGTTGTATCCAGCATGATTGTACCTAGATTACAAATCTCGGTAGATCCTAAAGTGACTAACAAAGCTTCCTCTGGGAAGGGAATCTTTGAAGGACCTCCAAAGTGGACATCACACAAGGGGCTTGAGACAAATCCTCCACCAAAGAATAGTTCTGGGTGGCCCTTGCATTTGGGTTGTGAGAAGATTTCTTGAACGCACCTTTTGGGATGCATGTCATTGTTTCGCCCAAAGTCTTCTCAATCTGGAGAGGAAGAGATGGGATTTTGGCTTCTTTTCCCTTCTCAAAAGTTCTTGGTTTACTGTAGTCATGCACTCTAGTCGATATAAAAGAATCACCCTTCATCATATACACATTTGTGGATCTAGGATTGCTCGAAGATGGAGAGGGTCCTTGACTGCCCCCTTCCACGCTTGTAGAGGCTTGGGTTAGGTTTTTCCCATGTTGAAATGGATTGGTTAACACGAAAGGCTATTGTTGTTTCATAAAATTTTGGGCCTCTGCAAGCTGAGGACATTGGTGGGTCAAGTGGTCTTCCACGCACAGGTTGCACATATACCTCACCTTTCATTTCTCAGTGTTTCCTCCACCAACATTATTAGTGGGTTTCTTCTCCCCCTTACCCTTTTTTCATTGTTTTTTCTTTCCTTCAGGCTGTTGGGTGGCCTTTGCATTTGTCAATTGCACTATGTGTACATATGATGTTTGAGTAGGGGAAGCATCCAAAACAGTAGTTTGGCTGGCCACTGTGTGTTGTATAGACAATTGCTACAATTGCCTCGTCAGTTGCTCAGCAAGATTTGTTTGTGCTTAACCAACAATACCATCGGCATGTGGTCCAACTCTCTGTCTGGTTTTATCAAGTATTGAGTGTGGCGCATCTGGCAAGATCTCGTATAATAAACCGAACTGTGAGTAGATTAGCTCAAGCTGTTGAGCTCTCATGATGGAATCTTCTTTTGAAAACACTCCTGACGTCACAACGTCTCTGGATAACTGTGGGACCAAAGACTTAAGGAACCACTCAAGCAAGAATGTTGGTGGGACTGGCACCTTAATTAAACTCTTCTGGCATCTCCATTCTTGGATGTGATCAGAGATATGGTCTGCTTTTGTCTGTGCGAAATTGGCCAACAATTATGTGCCAGCGTCATATCTCACAGGTAATTGCAAATGGTTTAGGAAAGACATTGCCAATTCACCGAAGGAAGAGTATCTTGAGCGGTTGAGCTCAATGTACCATTTTGCAGCACTCCCAATGAGAGTACGTTGAAACAATTGCAACTGTATGGAGTCATGTTTCAACGAGTTAGACAAGAGCCAAATATGGAAGGTTGTCACATGATCTCCTGGATATTCGTTAGGCTTGGCTTTGAACTTTGATATGTCCGAAGGAAACTTCGTCGTCATAGGGGGACAATATGGATCGTGAAAGATAGGGTCATTCAACAACCTTGTCAAGTCTGGCAAATGCAAGGTTGCCAGGAAAGGTAGTTTGGGTTATTGGTGATAACCATGGAAAAAGGGACCTGGAGTTTGACTGGCACCAAGTTGCCAGTAAAAGTTCGGTTGTTGTCCTGGGTTCTGGTAAAAACCATGGCCATGACCAGCGTACGGATTCTACGTGTGAGGAGACATCATCAGTTGATTCCCAAAATAGGACGTAGATGGTTGGGTGTGCATTACATTCAGAGGACTTTGGGAAGGGTTGCCCCATGCCAATGCCATGGGCATAGACATAGTACCTTGTCCGGGGTTCCATTGGTTATGAAAATAATTTCCCTATATCGACATTCTTGACGAGGGAACTGATCCCTGCCAAGAATTCCAAGGTCCTAATGTGGAAGAAGTTCTTGGGTTTGCCCCCTGTGCAGGAATAGTACCCTGCATAGGAATAGGTTGTTTGTAACCAGGGTTTCCCCCAATCAAGAAAGAAGCTGACGAGAAAGCATTTTTACCAATGCACCGAACAAAGAAAATGATCTCAAACCGACTGACAGATTATGAGAAGGTGGTCCTTGACTCCCTGCTCCAAACAAACTATGGTGTGTGGGTGGCCCAACGGATTGCTGGTGAGTGCCACCGAGTGAAGGGGATAAAGGAGGTATATGACCTCCCCCATAAGGGAAAGCGTTAAAAGGAGCTGAAGTGCCCCTCATGTGTCCTTGTATAGGAGCGTTAGAGCTCCCTACCCCCAGACCTAAAGTCTGTAAAGTGGAGTATAAAAGTATGGGACTTGTACTTGAGTTAGGCATCCCATATGAGAATGGAGGGCCTGTCGCACTCGGTGTGAAAGGGATAGTGGTCGCTGCCATAGACATGATTGGACCATTGTTCGAGGTAGAGGCGATCGAGACCATGGTGGTTCGGACCAGTGACGGTGGGTTAGGAGGTGGAAAATCCCCTGTGGTGACAACCGTAGTGGGAATTGAAGAATTCCCAGAAGAAGTGACAGCATTTGTTTCCATTGCTACGTACGACACTGTCTGGCACTCGTAAGAATGAATCGGTATGATGATGGGTGAGGAGATATCAGTGGCTGGAGTTTTGGATGGACCAAGAGATTTCGATCTGAAGCTAATGTGATGGATCAAGGAAATAGAATTCACTAGTGGGTAAGGAAATCATCAAAACCTCTTCCATTGTTTGACCCTAGAAAGTAGAAAGAGACATATACACTAGAAATGGAGGAAGTGATAGGATAATAATGGGTAGCATCAAATTTTACTGTGCCACCTTTGTATGAAACACCACCAATATATGATATACCACAAGTTTATGACCATTCATAAAGGAAAGTTGACAAGGTAAGCACTTTGAAATGTTTTTTAAAATGTTGTTTAGATATAATGAAGGATGAGTCTACTTTGAGTATGTTGAGTGGAATGATCGATCGTTGCACCAAAGAGAAAGAGATACCTTTCACACACTGAATAGTTAACTAGGTACACCAAAGAAAAAGGAAAAATATGGAGTTTTGAATCAATGCATAGATAGGAAACTAAGACATGAACAATGTCATTTTGGATATAGGTTCCGATGTGAATGTCATCTAGAAACATACCTGGGAAATGATAGGTAAGATGAAGTTGATATGGTCTCCCATTCAGTTGAGGTTATCAAATCAGCATAATGTTCTTCCAATTGGAAGGATGATAGGTATAAGTGTTAATATTGATGGAGTGTGCAACTTGGCTGATTTTGAAGTGATCAAGATAGTGGGTGGTAGCACCCATTACCCATCACTACTTAGAATTGATTGGGGCTTTGATAACTAGACTATCATTGATCTGAAGAAGAGACAAATGATATTTGAAGTATAATACTTGAAGGTTACTGCGTTGTTGGATCATACTGAAGGAAGAATATATGTAGAACTAGTAAAGAGAAAAGAGATCGATAAATTGTATAATATGATCATGCGGATGGATGATTATGTGAATCCAAGCAGATGGATGATTATGTGAATCCTAAAATTGATGGTGTACTTAGTTGGAGATGTATTAGTTCATGCATGCCAGGTTCAGAAGAATATTTGGAGAATTGGTAACAAAGATTGCATGAAGTGTCTACAAGGAAATGTGCTCAGATTACCCAAGTGTTGCGATGGATTGGAACTGAGGTGTGTGATCCTCCAAGGTATGATAGACTAACCGATGTAGATTATTTTATAAGATAAATTGAATTGAAAATAGCATATCAACAAAGATTGGTAGCTTTAGATGTCGCACTGAAAGTGACCCCAACAAGATGGTGGGCCGTGCATAAGGATGGAATAAGAGATTGGAAACAATGAAGAATACTATTACAAGTCAGGTTCGAGACAAATAATAAAAATACTATGCATAAGTATACATGAATGATATTTCCGATGGAGCATTTTACACAGTGCATTGGGACATAGAGTAAGGTATCTAGGAAAGAATGGACACACTTGTTTGTACACACCTTGGACACAATCCCGAAGAAATGGTACTTGGAATTGGAAGTGCACAAAGAAACTATAGATTGGGAAGAATTGAATCGTAATTTCAAGATAACATTTAGTTTTGAAGATGATTTTCCTTTGATTGACTCAGCCTTGTAGGTCATCGAGAACATAATTTTTACATCAGAAGACTTGAAAAAACTAGTACATGTATGTAGCCTGCATAGATATTATGCGACAGTTGAAGAAGTTTTTCATTATTATAATATTGTTGAAGAAGACCAAGAGGAGGACGAAGATCCTAGAAATGTGAAAATACCATAAACTAAAGGAGAACGTGCATTAGCAGGTCTAGAGATTGAATTGTCTGTATATGAAAAGCCATTGAGAATGCGTAAAGTAAATATTGGTATTGAAGATAATCCCAAGTTTACGAACATAGGATACTATTGGAATGATGAAACTATTGAGAAGATAATTGATTTACTACATGAATATCAAGACTTGTTTCCGGCTACATTTTCAGAGATGAAAGGGATTGATGGGGAATTAGGAGAGATGAAGATCCCTTTGAAGCTAGATTCTAAGCCAGTGAAGTAGAGATAATACATATTGAATCTGGTGTACAAGAAGAAGGTAAAAAATAATATATACATGATGTTGGAAGATGCAATTATTGTACTTGTCATAGAATCAGAGTGGATTAGTCCAATGGTGGTTTAGGATAAAAAGACAGGAGGGATCAAAATTTGTGTAGATATGAGGAGATTAAATGATGCTTACTTACATGATCCATTTCCGATTCCATTTATAGATGAAGTGTTGGATAATGTAGGTGGGAAGGAAGCTTATTCATTCACTGATGTATTTTCATGGTATCATCATGTAACATACCCACTATAATCCCCAGTTTAATTAATTCTTATGTGGATATAACGTGTAGCTACAACCAAACGATGTAATATGAAAATTGTATTTCTATGTTTTAATAATAAAAATGTGATGCTAGCTTCTAAGGGGAAATGGAAAAGATATTGGGGCTGAATTAATTGACAAGAGAGGGGAGTGTCTAGGATAATGGAAAAGAGGAGTCTAACGGGGAATTACCCATGTATATTAATCCAACCCATTTTCCTAAATTTTTTATTTGTATATGAACCTTCCAATTTATGTTTCTTAGTGTTCCCAAAGCCAATCATTGAATACATGTAAGAGGGTGGGTGTGAGTAGTCACATCCCATAGTTATTGGGAACATGGCGGTTAAGTACAATAATCCTGGTGAAGAGTGTGAGTCAAGAAAGGAAAGAAAAAGAAAGGAATTTTGTATGGGTCGGGAGAGAAGTTTTGGACAATCAAGGTTTTTGCATGAGGACAAAGTAGAGAGGAAGAAAGAGAGCTTGGATTTGGTGAAACAATAGAAGGAGAATTCTATAGAAATCAATAGCGTATTGGAGTGTAATTGGAGATGGAAACTAAAGATCCAGGTTGTCAAGCCTGAAGAGTGAACTCCTGTGTGAGTTTCACTAAAATAGTAACTGCTTGCTATTAGTTTTGCTGGTAGTTTTCCTAGCATTAGGTTCTTTTATCACCCTATAAAATTAGGGGATCAACTAGTGACTGAGATATTATTTGTTTCTAGTATTTTTGTTGACAAATGATTTTTCATTCTGCAAATAATTTGAGAAAAGGAAAAAGAAAAGAAAAAGAAAAGAAAAGAAAAGAAAAAGAAAAAGAAAAGAGGGCATAAAAGAATTGAAATGAAAGCCCCATGCAATAACAGTAACTTGGCCATCCCTTTCAAGCATGGCCAAGTTCTTTTTAAATTTAATGTTGCTAGGTTAGTGAATTAATCTGACCAGACTGTCTAATCCTGGTCAGATAGCCCTTAGGTTAGATTATTGAATAAACCTGACCAGACTGTCTAATCCTGGTCAGATAGCCTTTAGGTAGAGTAATTTCTTAACCCAACAGTTTAATCTGGGTTAATTGTCCTAGGAAGATAAGTCAACATGTAGGTTAGTTGCTTCATTTACTTCACCACCCATGAAACCAGATTGATGAAAATGCTACACCATGTCCCCTTTGCCTAAAAATCATTTAGTTGATGTCCCCTTGGTGGTGTCTATGTGAAAAATTGGGAAAAACCCGTAAAATGATTTATATCCTAAGTTTTTCCCCAAGTACATACTTCTTCGCTCCCAGCTTATGTTTCCTGCACATCTCGATGGTTCTGATCCAGGTGCCAAGATCTACAGTGCACAGTGCATTCCAGACCCCCCCGACCATTCTTCTTTTAACCGGGGGGGTCCGGAATCGGTAATAACATGAGTGCTCATCTGGATGGATCAGGGAGAAGCGCTTAAACCAACGGTCCACAATGGATTCTGGACCCCCCCCCCGTCCATTCTACCTTTAATGGAAGGGGGGGGGTCCAGAATGAGTATTAAAAAGTGCTCTAAGATCTGCGGCCAGGAAATAAGCACGTAGATCTATGGCTCACAATGAATTTCAAACCCCCCCTAGTGTTCTGCTTTTAACCAAAGGGGGGGGGGTTAGGAATGAATATTCCTTTCGACAGGCCCCTTGTTACATGTGGCATTGTCCTATTGGTCCAGAAGTCCTATCCCCCACATGCTATCTGACAACCCGTCACTCATGGATGTCATCCTCCACTAAGTCCACTTGTTCCACTTGCTCCCGGGGTTGTGTCACATCCCATAACTGTTGTCAGTCCCTGTTGTCAATACCTAATTCCCTCATTCATGAACAACCCCTTTTGGGGACTTTTACCTCCAATCACCAGCCTCCACGTCACCCGTCCGTATGCTTTGGCCACTGTCATTTTCCACCTCATCCCAAGTGGCCCGTTGTCCATTTATTACAGGATAACATACCTGTTATCCTGCTGACCTGCCTCCCGCGTCCAACCGACCCTAGTTTTGAATAAAAATACTGTTATGCCCCTTTCATTCATTATTCGTCCATCGCACCAGAACACTTACATCTTATTCTTCCATTTCTTCCTCGTCACCTTCATTCACAGCCAGTAGACCCCACTAACATATTGTTTATTGCAGGTACTGTTGCAGAGATGGTGCCAAATCCAAGACTAGCGGAAGGAGAAGAGAATCCTTTTCTTCCTCCTCCTGTCAACTTGGACAAAATCTCGTTGGTTGATAAAGATAGATTGATCGCAGATACCATTTGTGACGTCGATTTTGTAGACCTCCAGTCATGGCTCCGGGATGTGTTCCTAGACCAGAGCTATGAAATTGGACTCTGGGAGTCCAATTTTCCCTTGAACATGTTTCCCTAGATCCACCACTTCCCTGAATTCACGTTGAAATTCCAATCCCACTATATCCCCGACCAGAGGGCCATCGTCTCTTCATCTAGATACGTCCTCTTCTTCATCACTCCCAAAGACATTGACCAGATGATGCAAATTCCCCGTGTTGAATCTGTGTCCCCTTTCAATTTAGAAATCCTCACTGAGTTATATCATAAAATGACCTTTCCTCAGAGAGCTCAGATATTCGATCTTTTCCTCCCCACTTCCTCTCCTTTCCCTTCCACAAATCCCCCTTACCCTTCATCCATGTTCTCCACCAAAGGAAACCAAATCATTTCTCCCCTTTGTGCCCTGCTTGGTTACTATTCYGACCAATGGGTAGATGAGCCCATCCTTGGTTTTCTGTCCATTTTCTCAAACGATGAAAAGCCCACAAYGCAGTTCGACTACAACACCTTCTTGGTCGATAATATTCACGAACAATTCATGAATTTCGGCACAGAGGGCATGTTCAGATATTCTTCCATACTGGCGTACATGTTTGTTTACTTTCAAGCCAACAAATTCAGTTTCTCCATGCAGAATATGGACGCAGACGGAAGGCCCCAGCCAGTCACAGCATGGACTTCTCTTCTGAAGCGTAACTCTATTGAATATGACTTCAAAGCTTTCATTGATCAGTTTTACCACCCAGTGGTTAGCATGTTGAGTGGCAGGCCTGAGCCATGAATAAATGATGAAGTCCAGAGAATTCTGCATCTCTCGGACAACGCAAAGACAGGAGACTGGTACTTGTACCAAAACTACACCAAGATCAGAGTTTTCGGGTGCGAATTGGTACCTTACAAACTACCTCAATATGTGTCGGTAAGAATCTTTGCGTTAGAATATATTAGACAGATAATGAATTCAGATGACATTCATTTTGTTTCCTTGAAGAAGAAGTAGCAATTAAGGATCAAGGGGCAGATAGGTTCTTTCATCTGCAATAGTCGAGGCACCGGGGAGGAAGCTGACAAAATGTTGAGGGAGATGAAATTATTTGCAATTTTCCCATGGCACTATGATCCTTGCGGGATCATTTCAGAAATGTGGGTGAGAAATAAGAATATCCCGTATGTACATGAGTCTAAGCTCGAGATAGAAAAGTTTGCTAATCAGACAATATGGGTGCCTGACACCTTAGTTGAGATGGAGCAACAAGTTGAAGTGGAACAGTAGGTGCCCTCGACAAGTGTGCCACCCACTACCACACCTCATGTCCCCAAGGAAAAAAGGCCTCGACAAGAGTCCTCTCCACCTATAACAGAGGTGTCATCAGAGGAGTTCTAGATGCACACCATGAGGCCAAAGACAGTTTCAACGCTTGGCACAATAGTAGAACAAGAAGTCCCACCTACCACAGTAACTACCCCAGTGAGAAAGCTGGTCATTCTACCTTTTGTCTCGAGCCAACATAAGGAAATCACAACAACAATACCAAAGAAATCCACAGATTCTCCCCTGGATACTCATCCAAGCAAGACTGTGCCCAAGTTGGTCATTTTCGAAAAGTACGAATTGATCAAGAAAAAGAACCAGACCCTCACTAGCAGTACTTACGCCCAGTTCCGGAAGCAGTCATCCACGGCACAACATAGGCTGCTGTCAGCATTTGACACAGATAAAGGTAGAATGCACATGGAATACCTCCAAGCACAGGTACCAGATCCCAAGGTTATTTCAAACTACAAGAGGGCCACTTTCGAATTCCAAGCGAAAGACGTGCACCCAGCAGATCAGATGGATCTGCATAAACAAACAGGGGAGATGGTTTTTCACACATTGGCACATGCATCAACTTCCGCAAAAAAATTCTAGGTGTCTTTGAACAACGCTCAGACGCATCTTAAGCTGGAAAAGATATCATCTTTTGCGAAGGACAACAAAATTAAGACCTTGGAGGAGCTAGTTTTAAAGATCGGCTACGATCCTTCAAATGTGAAAGTTGCAGAAGAGATGATAAAAAATAAAAATGATGACATCACATCCTTAAGAAAATAGTTGAAGCTCCCACCCACAGAGGACTCTCAGGCGAAGGAGATAGCAGAGAAAGAAGGTGAGAAGGATGAGATGCTAAAGTTGCTCATGGAGCAGAATGCTCAGCTCAAGGAAATGGAAGCTGAGCTGGAAAAATTATTGAAAGAGAAGGAACAGATGAAACCAATGGAAGTCACTCCATTGAGTGTTATTCCTATCTCAGGAGAAAGCACAACAACAGTGACAGCAATCCCCTTTGCAACACCAGTGTCACTACCATAAGGAACAACAGACCTTGCCAAGTCCATGGAGAAAATGAACCTGCAAGAGACAAAAATCAGCAGGCTTAAGAAAGAAGTGGAGAACCTCCAAGAGCTCAAAAATTCCTTTCAGACCAGCCTATCCAAAGAAAAGCAGGTAACAGAGCATCTCAGAAAGGAGTTGCAACAACTCCAAAAGAAAACAATGGCAGGGAAGACTTTGGCTGAGGTCAAAGAGAATGTATGGATAGACATCACCAAGTCCATAAATGAAATCTGGCCAATGATTCAAATCATGTTTGAACAAAATGAGTTGCTCCAGAGGAGAAAACAGGTTGTTGAGAAAATCAGAGTGGAGATGGGAGACATGCCAGCACAAGCAAATGAGATCATCAGGTTTTTGAATTCCAAGACCAGAGAGGAACTTGAAGAATTAAAAATCGAGGATAGAACAAAGACTATACTTGAGGTAAAAAGGGTTTTAACCAAGAGAAGTCTAATGCTTCAGCTTGAGGAAAAGGTTCAAGTCATGGATCAAGGAGTACAAAAGTTCTTCAATAAGATTGATGCTCTCCAAAAGAAAGGCCTACCTGGTCTGAAGGTCATTAATGACAAACTAATGACACTCCCTGATTACAAGAAGAGATTGGTTGAAGTGTATAAGGATAGTTCCAAGTTTGCAGGGATACAAGGGAGCATCACAGGCAAAACATTCATGGATGCCCTGCAGTTGGATATTAGTATCCAACACGAGATTAGATATATATTCCTCATTAAGCCTACATTTCCTAAGTATACAGACATGGATGAAGTGTATCAGAGATTACTTAAATTCACAGTGCCAAGTCATCTCATATGGGAAGAACTTTTTGATCTATTAGATTAGCAGATGAGTTGTCACAATCCAGTCACCTGTCCAGTCAGAAGAGGTTGCGAAGGCACCTCACCAATGGCCTACCCCAGAAATTCTGCATGCAGTTGTACCGAGTCATCAAACAGTTTTGATTAGTTAAAGTAGTTAGACTAAAAATAGAATGAGCACGTCCTGATCAGTTATGACAGGAACGTTTCTATTTTGAGATTATAAATACTTCACTTTTGGAAGTATTGAGGGTTGTTGATTCGCACACCCTATCACTATCAAACTGTAATAGTTTTGAAGAGATCTGCCATTAATAAAGAGGAGGCACTTTTACAGGATTCTTGTGTGTGTTCACTGGTGATGTTAATTTTCTATGTTGAATGTTTTTCTTTCTCCATAATCATTTTGTTTTCTAGAACTAATCTTTAAGAGTAACGTAATGTTGCAGGATTTATCTTTGATACCCTGTTTCCGATTCTAAAGATTTTAATGTTTATCTTCTGATATCTTCGATTAAGAAATTCTTAACTGCTTGTTAGTCGAAGTTATTTTTCTTATCTTTTCTTCTGTCCATAATTTAAATTACTAAAAGATCCAGTTGAGTACATTATCTTGCCCTGTGAAAGTCTTCTTTGGCGTTTCTGGTTGTATCTCATAGTTGATTAAATACAGACCCCATAGCCCAATGGATGTGTAGACTGTCTCAACCAATTTATAAACCCTTTTACAACAAAACATACTTGTTCCTTTACCTAGACTAATATCTAAATTAAAAACAAAGCTAAATCATATAGAGAGAGATCCCTCTCTGAAGCTGGAAGGGCTAGATCCCAGCTTTAAAAGCGGTTGGATAAAGTTACCTTTGTGGATTCCTTCTTTGTCAACCTCTTGGAAATTTACAAAGTGCTAACATGTTCCATTGAGTTCCCAGTTGATATATTCTTGGTTACTTGTGCTAGAGAGACCATTATAAAGGAATGAGATTCCTGAGGGACTGATATCAGTGAAGGGGAAGAGAACTGGTGGAAATTTGAGATAACTGTAGGAAGATATCAACGGGTTCTAAGTTTTATGAGATGTGAGTGGACCATGAGAGACCACCCTATTTTGTGGATGACTATCCTCAACTCGGGGGTGAATGGGTATTGATATTTAAAATAATCAATCTATGGTTTGGTGGAATGTCCATCTCAAGTAGCTGGTTGCACAACTCTTGTTTAAATATAAGTGTTTTATCTTGTTGATGTGTTATTTACACGTGTTATTGTTGTACATGAACTCTATGTAAATGAGAATGATTTTTATGTTGTTGTATTGTAGTTGCAATTCATGTTGATTTTTATAATGTTGTAGATGATTCTATTTTATGGTTGTAGACAATAGCTAAATCTATTTTAATTTGTAGCTGAAAGCTACATGAAACTAGTGAACTGTAAATGAATTAATTTAGTTAGAAATAATTTCATTTTATGAGTATTTTGCACCGTAATGTCCCTCATATGGGATGGGGGATATTACATTATGGTATCATAGCGTTTGGTTCAAACACCAGGCTTGGATGGGCTCGAACCAGAGAAAATTGGTGAAACTCATTGTTGCATATTTTTTCTGTGATGTGTAACACCCTAAGGCCGAGCCTAAGGCCGAGCCCCTGCTGAATTGTAATTATGTTTATAAGCTGGTGAGATGAGTATTTATAAGCTGGAATACTTATGTGTTTATTAATCCAAAGATCCCAGATGCTAAGGCCAATGAGCCTGATTTTGTACATGTAAATTCTCACATCATTAATAAAATTACATCGTTGCGTGTAGACCGACCATGAAGAAAGAGTTATGGGGGACTAAGATCCACTAGGTAGGGAAAGGGAAGGGGCTAAGTGTCTAGGAATAGGGGATAATCTAGAGGGCTTACCTCTAAATGTAATATCCCTAGGTTGAACCCAATTGTAATTTAAATGAAAATGTACTCAAGCTGGTGAGTTGTTTGATATCATTTTTGTATGCACCTTTCATGGCATAGTGCGATCATGTACTGCACAATAAAATGAGGAAGTGTGCACATTCCAGGATATTGCGCACAATAAATTAAGTGTGCGTGACATTGAGGCCAAGGAACCTTGTGTATATGTTGTGTTTTATAGGTTGGTGAGCCATTTTTGTGATTCTTAGGCCATAGAACCTAGATGTTAAAGGCTAGTGCACCTAATTTTGTATATGTCTCATTATTAATATAAAATACATCGATGCCCATAGATTGAACATGATAAAAGAGTATGGGGGACTAAAATACACTAGTTAAAAGAAGGGGGGGGTGCTAAAAGTTAAGGAAAAGGGAAGCTAGGGAGCTTAAGCTAAAAAGGAATATTATATTAATATTTCTTAAATATAAATTATGGATAATTATTTTATCCTAAGTTCCAAAGTTGGGGACAAGTGGGCCAAAGTAGCTCCCAATATGACAAGTGTCAAGTTGGGTACATGCATACATATTGTTTGGACTTAGTTCATCTACTAGGATTCTTTCCATGATTCCTCCCATCATTCAATCATCCATGAGAATTCACACACTCATTGAGCTATATTTTGTACCTTCATGTCACTGTATGTTTGTGTAGTTGGTAGCTTGGGAGATGGATTGAAGAAGAGGGTTGTCAGACCCATGGGTTACTGAAGAGGCAGGTTTTTAGGATCATGAGCAATTTCTCTCTGGGTGAGAGAATTTATGGGGATTGATTTTGTGAAGGTGCTAAACTACAACTGCAGGGCTCTGAGACTTCCTGTCTGACTTATTGTCGAAGCCCAAAAAGGAAGTGAGGCAGCTGAAGGACTGTTGAGAAGAGAAGGGGCATGTTTCCTGGGAAGAGACATGCATGTGGGGAATGAGGGACTATAGGATGTTGGTTTGAGTTGGCACCTATGATGGAGTCTTTCCTGATGTCTATGAGCCATTAGCCTGGTTATAAATCCATTTATCCGGGTGGAGTGTAGTCCCAGCTCGGGGGTGACCCACTGATGAGAGTGATGAGCAACATGGTCTAAGGCTGGGAGGTTCGTGGAAGGTCTGCACGCAATTGGTGATATTATTACCAAGATAAGTGCCAACTGTGTGATAAATTTACAAGTTGCATTATTATTTACGTGTTTATTTTTATGGGTTTATCTTATGTGTGTTTATAGACTTCTGTATATTTATGGGTATTTCCTGTATATGATGCATGTATACGTTTACTATTATTTCAGTGTGAATTTGTGCATTTATAGATGTATTTTTCTGTTTACGTTTTATA
>JZKD02S1190202.1:1254858-1277228 GCA_000966675.3 Picea glauca | reverse complement strand
TGAAAGTTATCTGGGACCCCCCTCTAACACAGGGGATAAACACAAGGTCGCGTGCGGAAAGGTAGCAGAGATAACCCCTCCAAAGCTGGACCAATCGTAGTGGATAACACATATAGAGGGCTTGTCTTGGGATTTCGTCGATTTCATTTTCCACGAAGCTTTGTGTGTCTCGAATCCATTTGAGGTCCTCAGTTGTATTCCAGACCACTTGACTTCGATGCCCTTGACAGGTTTCAGGCTTGATACCCTGCTCATTGTGGTCTACCCGACTTTTGACTGTACCCGCCTGGTGATTGTTCACGCACTGGCAACCTAGTTTCCTATCCTTTTTAGAGACATACATAGGTTACTACGGGGGTATACCGTGGTACCTAGGATATAAATCAGGCCACACTTTGTAGATTATACCTAGAGGGTGATTCCATGTTCGAGTTGCACTTGCACCAGTAAGTTTCTCTAGTGTTTGTTGTTGTAACTATTCTTCCAACTAGTTTAGTGTTTTCTTGTTTTATCTTAGAGGGACATTTTTAGTGTGTGTTGTCTTTTGAATGAATATAAATTCCTAGTGTGTCTTTGATCTTCTCACACAATGGAGGATCACGAGGTCCTCCGGTCACAAAGGCTTTTGGGCCTATCACCGGTTACACTGGAGCCACCTCCGCCACCACTAAGGCGAAAGCTAGACCAACAAGGGTCTTTTGAAGTGATCGGGTTACAAGAAAATGTACCCAACCAACATCCATAGGAAATGACTTCCTTCATGTGTAATCATTGCTATCTTGGGTTATTCATCATCTTCCTCTGTTTCTATCATCTCTACATTCAAACTCCTCTTTTCTTACAACTTTGTGATCAATTCTCGTAAATCCTATGTTGCATGGTCTGGTTGTCTACAATATGTACATGTCGTGTAGGTATTTAGACAGTCTCACGCCAAATGTCTAGAATTATTATAGCTATAGCATATAATTGGTCCTCTTCCTCTACTGAATACTCATCTTCTGTGGCCTTTGAGCCCTCCTCTTCCTCCTTGATTATAACATGTTGTAGTATTGTACTACAGAGCTCCTCCTTCAAATTATTCTCCATGGAATTTGTAGGAATCTATAGTGTGCTCTCTCATCAAATAAAATTCATGAGAATCCTTCTCCTCATGTCCCTCTGATTTACAAAAATTACAAAACAGTTTTTTTTCATTGCTCTAATATTTCTACATCAATAGAAAAGTAGTAGGGTGGTGACCTGCCATCTTGCAAATCTCACACCATACCCCTAATGGATTTGAAGCTCTTGTATTCAAATATTGTTGAAAAGTTGGAAATTTGTTCTTATGATGCCCTTTTGTTCTACATGTGACACACCAAACTTCCTCATGTTTTTATTTTCCTTTCTTAAGTTCCTACAACTAAATAGTCATCACTGCTAATTATGATTGAACTTGAGCCATCCCTGTGAAATTTTCTCCTTTAGGGGATGCTTCCAATTTCATATAAATTTCTAAGGATTTTGAATGTGATGCAATCTTTTTTTGCGTCAAAGGGCAGCATATATGTGGAAACAATCCTACAATAAACCACTCCCTTTGTTTTTCATCTCAAATTTGGAATGTCAAACGTTCTTTCAGTGTCTTGAATCTTTGATTATAGTCCAACATTGATTCATTCACTACCTTATTAATATCCTTCAGCTCTGTAATGCACTGTGACTCATACTTAGGTTTCTGGAACTCTTTTGATAGAGCTTGTCTTACATATGCCAATTTTTTAGTTTGTCTTGCAGGTTTAGTAGTCTGATATTTCATGTACCATATTAATGCACAGTCTTTGAATTTCATTTCCAACTATGCAATATTCGCATTCATCCTAGACATTCTTCATAGTCCATATTGTCTCACAAATGAAAAAACGTTGTTCTAGATCTTCTGAACCTTCCCCATGAAAGACAAGAATTATTAAAGTGGGATCTGTTGAGCAGTCAACACACCCTAAAAGTTTTGTGATGTTTTTCTTTTTGGGTACTACTTTGTATTTTTGAGCTTAGTCAGTTCTGTAGGAACCAATGGGGTTATATGTTGATTTTTTTTTTCCGTAAATCATATTTGACTTGGTTTGGATTTATTGAACAAATTGAAATCTTCTCTCAGAAAACTTGGCATTTTAACTAAGTATACACAAAAAAAAATTGAGCCATGCGCCTATTATCTGTATTGGTGAAATCCTAGCTGTAAAATGACCACATAAAAATGATAATCATTGATAAACCCTTGGCTTCAGTGAAATAAAAAAGGCTAGCAACTAACATAGGCCATAACGAACCTCTGATCACTGATTGTCGATACATTATTCGGAGTTGGTGAAATCCAAAAGAACGAAACCGCGAAACTACAACCATCAACAAATCATCGATTTCCAGTTGTCAATACATCATCAACGTCAATAGGATAGGATGTTGTAGTCAAGGTTGTGTGTCTAAAGAAAATCACTGATGTCGAAAAAAGGGTGTTTCTCACGTAGAGGTCAAAATCAACAGCCACGTGTCTTTTCCACGTAAGTAGTCCATACAACTCAATATTTTTCCACATGTCATATTTTTATGTCCATGTCATCATTCCCATGTCAGCACTGTACAATGATTTTGGTCGGCATCGAAACTTTTTCCTAGATGCACCAATGAAACAATGACAAAGTAGACCCACCGAGTCTGATACGGTCTTTTACTATTGGTTGATCGATATAATACCGAGCTCCTCATCTTAGTTCAAACTTTCACCCGTCGATACCAACAACCCTAGTATATTTGCGATACACCATCTCCCTGATACCGATTATGCTAGTAAATGTGAAAATGGCTTGGTAATTCGATGGGACACCTTTGGCTAAGATGAGGCAGAATTTTTGCGATTTGATGGATGAGTTAAATTTCCACGTAACCTATAAAATGACCCCACGTGTCAACCAATAGTCAAAATTTGAATTCACCAATGAACTATGAAGTAACCCACTCCTACACCGCTAACCTTGGTTGCATTTAATCCTAGGCATGATGAAGATTCATTAATAGATTGTGCATATTGCATTTGCACTCCTGAATTGAAGACTTGATGCAATAAGGTAAGTATACGTTCTGTTTAAATTTACAAGGTCATACCCAAACATGTTGTTTCATTCGCAAATTTCTTATTCCTCGAAGCAAACAAAGAAGCAAGAGAAAGCATCTACGAGATTACAAACAACTCTCTAACTTTGATTACTAGTAAAACAAGGTTAATTTATTGCAAGCAAGAAGGAAAAATGCCTCCAAGAAATCTAACAACCAGACGCTCACCAAGAATGCCCAAAAGGAAGGAAGCAAAGGTCAGGGAGGGGTCTACAATGAGCACTACAAGAGATCTTGATTTGGCCTGAAAGGCATAACCAGTTGTCTGCACATCTACCAAAACTTATTTTTCCCAGCCTCTGGTGTTCAGTGACATGGAGGCAAGCACTAGATCAAAAGCTGTGCTCCCGCATTGGGGAGATATGTTTAACATGATCAACCAATAATATTACCTGGATTTTATACCACACAGTGACCCGAATGTCAGAATTTTGGATGACCAAGTATTTCAAAACATCCGACGATCATGTTTACATATGGTATGGTAAAAGTTAAAATGCATTGCACTGACGCATAATAGGGAAAAACCACATAATCAGTTTTTCCCTCCATCAAAACCCTAGGATGGATAATTGAACACATGGACGCGATTAAATGCATAATCAATAATGAAAGTGGTGAATGTGTTGGTGTTTTTATTCCAACAAAGGTCCAAAAATACTACAAACTCAGAGACCCAGAGGAAAGACTAAATATAGAGTTTGTGGTCTAATTTTATGATTTCCATGACACTAGCAAGTTAATGGCCTTGTGGTGGAAAGAAGAAAATAAATTCACAAGCAAGAGCAATGGTTGGTATGACATGGTAACCTTAGAGAGATGTATATTTATCTAATGTATTTGATCTGCTGATTATATGGAGAAAAATATTGCTCCAAGTTTTTGGAAGCATGGATTCCCCTGGCATATACTATGGCGATCTTCGGGAGTAGATTCAACTAGGGAGCCATCGTTTCCAATAGTTAAGCATTAACATAATGTAGGCCCAGACACCAAAGGATGGAGAAACGTCAGCTTTTCACATGGCATCATACCTATTAGACGTGATCTGCACAAGGAACATTTTGGCAGGCATGAATCTGAGCTAACATGAATCTGAGTTGGCATGTTGGTGAGTTACCTGTGCATGTTTATTTCAACATTCTTTGGGAGAATAGGTACATGATATTTTATGCCTTGATATGCGATGAGTTCATCCTGATTACATTTCATTGTATTTAGGAAAGAGTGCCCAAGGCTTACAGAGACAACCAAAAGGATGGTTTCAAAAGTAGGCCATTGGTATTTTGAAGAAACCAACACTTATATCAGAGTGTTCATGGCTACTGGCATGCCACATTTACTCCCCATTCATGTCCCGGACTGGCTCATTGTGAGAGAAATTTGTTACCAGACCATTTTGCAAGGCCATAATGCCACTTTGGTGAAGGACAAGAAGAGAGATTTCATACACTATGCTTTTCATATAGGGTTTTACATGGTAAAAGACTCTGCACATGCGAAAGAAGAGGGGTTGATCCATCTTGAGTATCGCTTCCCCACAGGCCGATCTTTTAAGCATGATCCAAAATGTCTGGTATTTCTGCATGCTTCGCAAGTATCCTCTTGTTGGTCGTATGCTCATGATAGTTTTGAAGATGAAATTTTCATCAAGGGTGCTCAGGATTTAGAGGAAGTTCTCCATAGAAGGGATAATCCCAATATGACCAAATTCAAAGCGATGTATATGGATGAGAAATTTTAGACAATAGAGAAGATAGCTCAAGAATCCCTCGGGGTAAGATAAGAAAGCAAATCAGTAGAAGTAGCAGAGGCACACATGAGGGGGATGTTGTTAATGGAAGAATCCCAAATATCTATACAAAGGTTATAATAAAATACCTCACTTAACCCTTTGATAGAACCCTTGAGGATTACCCCATCCAATACCAACAATTGCAGAGAATAGATAAATGGCTCAGAGACAATTCCACCAGAGGAAATCACTAATTGAGAAAACCCAAGCCCTATGTCACCACAAGAAGGATCGTCGATGACAACTACAGGTCATCGGAGCATAAAAAGAGAATCAAGTGGGACAGGTGTGCCTAATTTACTCATAGACTTAATTACCATTATGACAATGAGGAAAGTTTAGAGGTTTTGTGCATAATCTTGGTACCAATCACAGCAGAGGAAGAACCAGGGGAAACATCTGATCCAACTTCCAATGTTTTGATCCCGAAACCACAGGAAGGATACCATGAGGCTAGGGTAAATATAGGAAATGATTCTCTCAATCAATTGGGAATGCAACCTCAGAATGGCAGCTTCAAGAATGACTTGGGTGCTGGTGGACAGGAAGAAGAAACACATCAACCAGAAATTGATATCTCAATAGTCGACCCCTGAGCTAATGTCGATCATTTTCCTATCTCCCCGGCTAGGAAAAGGACTCCACCAACTGACGAGGACCAGAAGGAGGCCAAGTCACCCGAGAATACATAAACCTCCCCTAGTAAGTAATTACAAGAACGAATCATAAAAAATTTCTACACGACAGGAAGCCTAGGAAACACTTTGACCTGGGGATATCAACAGATTTTTGAACCATTAGACGAAATCATTGATATATAGGAATACCTGATGATATAAAAAGGAAATTTTTGATGAGAATAACAACCAATAAAAAAAGGCTCACACTCGATAGCACACTTCTCATCACTACATAGGAGACACTGCTCGACACTAAAAATGCTAAGATCATTGAGTTAATTGGAACAAGTATTTCTATAACCGATGCTACTTTGGACAGGGAAAGAAGGGATGAAAATGAGGTAGCCTCCATGAAGAAATATCTACACCATCTACGCCCTCAAGCATATCATTACCAGAATTAAACATAGGAAGTAATACTCCCAAAGAGTGAGTTATGAAAAACATATGCGCAATTCACAAGAGAAAGAAATCTTGTCACCGCTTGCATAGTCGATTTTCAAGAAGATACCCTCATGGGTATGACAACCTGTAAAGACATGAAGAGATGGTATGAAAAGGCACATCAGGCCTTGGAGCGGATCGACTACATCAATGAAGTATAGAAAGGTCGAGACACAGAAGAGCATGGAATCCAAGTGATGATGGATAACAACATCTCCTGAATCAGGAAGGAAGTTGAATACTGGGTAAGTATGGTCCAGGAAACTCAATGGAAGATACAGGAAATATGGGGAGATTGTGAAAAACGTTGGGAGAAAATCAATCGAGAGATGAAAAACATTGACCTACGAGAGTTTGTTCCACCGGAGTATTTCACTGATTTGCATGGCATAGTCAAACGACATATAGAGCAAGACTTGGCATGGGAAGAAGATATTTTTAATACTTCAAGCATGACCCCAGGTCAAGTGAAGAAGTTCATGGAACACTCGATCAAAGCTCTCGTAGTCCTACAATGCTTAAGTGTCAAGCTAATCATGTATAAGGAATGGGAAATGGAGATAAAGGGGATCTTCTCCACCCCGATGGATCATCAAAGATTTCCATATGCAAATACATGCGAAGACATCTTCATCAAGTGTTCAGAGTATGAAAAGAACAATCCACTTCAATGAAACCATTAGACGAGAAAAATAGAACAGATAGATAAATCCGCCACATGGTGTTTTCTTAATTTAACACAACTTTACTAGCTATTTTTAGTTTAGTTATTTTTTTTTTATAAATAAGGGCATCGACCTAGGACAAAGGGTCGATGGTTTTGGAGAGAAATACTTTTCTGGAATTTTGTAAGAGAATTATTTATGTGCAAGTTATTTTAATTAAGAATTTATGTTTAGAACAAAGACACTTCTATCATCTAAGGCATGAATGTGATTGGATTGAGGGGTTATTATCTCTGTCTTCAGATTCAATATTTGTTGTTGTATTGAGTAAGCATTGATGTATATGTTATTTAAATTTATCTGATAATTCTATAATATAGTTCTTGTATTCTAGTTGATGAATAAAAATCAGTTGTGTTAAGATGTGATTGATAATAGAGCATCAAAAATTACTTTTCTTTCACTAGATTATTGTCACGTGTATGCTTTCTTTTATGTAACTTCTATCTCAGACAATGTTGAATGTCCACTAATAAAAATGGTATTAATGTTGGTTTGAATTAGTTTAGATCTTCTTCGTCTACATGTTAAGGTATAGAGGTTATCCTAAAAAAACCTATCCTTCTCCAAACACACAATTTAACTTTCCTCTTCCATTTAGATTAAGCTTTATATTTCTTTGTTATAAATATTAGAAAAAAAAACCAAAAAGAGAATTTTCCATCCCAAGGAAATGTTTCATAGAAAATACATATATGTCAATCACGATTAAATCTCATCTATAATTCCACCCAGATCGCGAATCTGGAGAACCTTACCACTCATCAAACTCTTAAAAGTCTAATTGGGCCTGTTAAGCGGGTTTGATTCCTACTGTTGAGTTAAAGGGACCTCATACCCCTCAACATAATTGGCATTAGGAGGGAGGACAAATGAATGGATAATCGTATTTATGATAATATATTTTGCATAGCCTATAGATTCAAAACATCCCACATGCATGGGTAGTCATTCTCGAGACATCCCACATACAGAGAGTACTCTTGATATGAGTAACTCACCTCAAAATGAAGAGGAAGAACACATGTACCCTGAAATACCTTACACTCTTCCCCACAAGGAGTTAAATAAGTTCATAATAATCACAAGAGATTTTGCCCGACAAATAGGATTATTACCTTTAGCGCCTTTAGTTCCTCGTAGAAAACAAGTAAGAAAACTAGTTGCTGACACCCTTGAATAGGTATTTTTTCAAATGGTAGAAGAACAGATAGATTTTTCCCTTACTGATATCAAACAACCCATTAATCTAATACTCGAAACACCAGTTGGTAACTACTCTGAACCTGACAATTTTGAATCTGACGAGGAAGGGTCTAACTTAGATCGCTAAGGTTTTGAATCAGAATACACGGAGGATAATAACGATAATAATGGAGAAGGGGGAAATCAAACTCAATACAATAAACCTCAATACCTAGGATGGATGCATAACCTACCCAGACATCTAGAAAAATTACTTTCTAAATTTGACCACGAAACCTTCGGATTTCATGAGGACCATATTAAAAAGTTCATATTAGCTATAAGATTGATGAACGTGAAACATGAATATGTAGTGTGTAGTATTTTTCCTTATACCTTTGAGAATTCATCCTTGAGTTGGTATTTCAACCTACCAGTTGGTTCCATAACTAGCTGGACAAAGTCTCGAAATGATTTCTTGGACAAATCTACAGAAGAAACTACCATAGGAGCTTTAATGGTTGAACTTTTCCTTGCCATTATAAGTCCAAAATAAAAAGTTAAATATTGCAACCAAAGGTTTAACACCATTTTGAACAAATTTCAACTCAAAGGTAAACCTACTCAGGAGTTGCAAAATGAAGTATATGCTAATGTTCTACTAACTTCTATATCCATGTTCGTAAAAAGGGTTGCAAAACATACCCTAGACAAAAATTTTGAAGAAGATAAAATGATTGAATTCCAAATGAAAGGATTCAAAGAAGGTCATATCTCACTAATAAAAAAACAATCCCAACCTCTACCTAAGAGAGTAATTTTGTTAACAAGTCCCCTGTCAAAACAAACAGAACCATGTCCTGATAAAGGAGGAGATCTAGAAAACCTACAACGAATGATCAAAAAACTCTCCAACGAGATTGTAGATATGAAAAGGAGTTTTGGGGAGGGAAACCAAAATCAAATACCTTATAAACCCTTTTTTTAAATAAATTCTCCCTTCAAATCTATAGAAACTCCCCCAGGTAACCTAAACCTCGACTTAGGGAATATAACATCTGACTCTTTCTGCACATATCACCAAGAAAACCATTCAGAAAGAGACTGCCCCCAATGGGTACATTCTATGAATCTAATGGAAAATCAATTCCTAGACGAATGTTCTCTAACCAAAAAACCCATCAGCTCCTAAATAAATGTCATCAATCAAGAAAGTCAAGAGCCACTAGAAGAGACAACCATGGTGTTATGGGATTCCAATCACCTGATCCCTTTCAACGATGCCACTGAAGTGCAAGGACCTCCCACTAAAATTTTAGTTGTACATACGTGAAGTAAAAGTCAACCTGTCCAAGGTAACCCCACCACTACACAGTTATCTAGAGGGAGTCCAGCGATCGATCCCCCCAAACCCCTATTTTCCTTTCAAAAATACCACAAGCATACACACACATGGAGCTCCTAAACTAGACTATAATGTGGTAAAAGACTTGAAGAATATGGATTCTAATGAGTCTATCATGGACATGTGTAGAATCCCTCATCAAAAGGAGTTTCTATTGTAGGCTTTAAAACCAATATAAACCCCTATAAGAAGCACTGATCAAAGTGAGGTTCCATCTCCCACAGATTTAACAAATAAGCCAAGTGTGAATTCTTTCTCTTTAGACAAAAGGGGAAGGCCTTTTTCTCTTCCTTTCCTCTTGACATTTGATGTTTTTAACAATAATCTACATAATTGCCTAGTCAATTAAGGGGCATATTCCAATGTCATGCCATTGTCAATCTGCAAGAAATTGAATGCAACTAGATAGGACTATATAGGACTTAGGTAAAGGTCATTGGGGAACTTAAATAGTTCATTATCATAATGGATACACACCACAAATTTGTTCAAATAATTGACATAATCGTAGTAGACATCCCAGAGGCCTATGGAATTCTACTTAGCCAAGACTAGTCTGAGAAATTAAACGAATACTTTAGTACTGACTAGGTTAACCTTTGGTTTCCATTAAAGGGACATACAAACATGATCAGGATTGATAGAGAAATATATATCAAACATATCGTCACTGATTTAGACACCCCAAATGAACTCTAATCAACAAATTTCCTTGTTTTATGAAACTACTCCTATGATTTTGATTTCGGTAATTTCACTCCTCGAGTGTCTGAAATACCTCCCACACAAAAATCCAAAATTATTTTTCAAGTAGACTTACTAGCAGCCACAGAAGGAAGCATTCTCTATTGGGATTCTCTATCAGGAGTAGCAGGCAAGGAAGATGAAAGTGAAAAAATAGCTAGACATGAAGAAGTTAGTAATTCCCCCCCACAAATTTGGACGATGTACTTTGATGGTTCTAAATCTCAAGAAGGGTCGAGAGAAGGATGTATCCTCATTGACCCAAAGGGGAAACAAAACTTCTTGTCCTGCAGATTAGAATTTCAATGCACCAATAATACTATTGAATATGAAGCTCTAGTCCAAGGACTAAAGAAAGCCATAGACTTAAACATCAAAGAATTGAAAGTTTTTGGAGACTCTGAAATTATTATTAGACAAGTAAATAATAACATTCGTTGCAATTCACCTCACTTGTTAAACTTCCAACAAGAGGTACACAGACTAATAGACAATTTTGAGGCTTTCAACATTACCTTTGTTCCCGGGACAAAAAATACTCTTGTTGGTTCTTTATCCATTGCAACCTCAAGATTATCTCCTTTAGAAGACTATGAATCCTCGAGGTTTACAATAGAAATTCTCTACAAACTGTCGGTTCCTAACAACATTTCTAATTGGAAAGTATTTGAAGGGGATGAACAGAATGTAGACTTCTTGACTATCTAGGAGAATTTTAAGAATTTGGCCATTGATGATGAAATATTCCAAGAACTACTCACATAATCAAATCTCCATGAATAAAATAAGGGATCAAATCACTCCAATGATAAACCAAATTTTCACACAATACCAAAATGAGTGGCCAATCTGGAGAAACATTTCGATCTAAGGGAAATATTTAGAGGGATGAAAAATGAAAAAACAGGGAACTCATGCCCTATATAAGAAACTATAAACCTAGGCACCCCTGAGAATCCCAAGAATGTCAACCTAGGTAAGGTAGTATCCAAATAAGACAAGAATGGTTATATTAAACTATTTAAATCATATCAAGATGTTTTTGCTTGGTCTTACCAAGAATTGAAAATGTATGATACTCGCATTATCCAACACACAATCCCATTAAATTCTAGAGTAAAAACCTTTCAACAAAAACTTAGTAAGTACCACCCATCTATGTAACCCCTGATGTATCAAGAGTTGAAGAATTTATTAGATTCCAAGATTATCTTTTAGGTAAGATACTCTGCATGGGTATCCAATCTGGTGTCTGTCATAAAGAAGTCTAGGGAGATCCATTTGTGCGTGGATTTTAGAAACCTTAACAGAGCATCAGAGAAGGATAAAAATTCGGTTCCACCCATGGAACAACTCCTACAAAAAATATCCGAATCTAAAATGTTTCCCCTTATAAACAATTTCTCGGGGTATAACTAGATCCTTGTTTCAGAAGATGATCGATTAAAAACTACCTTTCGGACCAAGTGGAGAACTGTTTCTTATAAATGCATGCCTTTTGGGTTGATCAACACAGGAGAAACCTTCTATAGATCCATGGAGGTATCTTTTTAGGGATTGATTAACAAGTGTGTGGTATTCTATTTAGATGATGTAATAGTATACTCAAAAAATATGGAAGACCACATTCAACATTTGACTCGGATCTTTCAAAGGTGTAGGAAGTATGGAATATCTTTGAACCCTAAGAAAACCATCTTTGGTGTAGAGGAAGGAACATTATTAGGTCATATCATATCTCAGGAAGGAATCAACATCGACCTCGAACAGATAAAAGAGATAGCTCAACTCTCTTTGCCTCACAATAAAAAGGCCATGCAATCATTCTTTGGAAAAATCAATTTTGTAAGAAAATTCACTCTTGATTTCGTTGGAACCATCAAGCCTTTACAAATAATGATTCGCAAAGATGCATAGTTTAAATGGGATGAAGAGAAGAAAGGGACTTTCAATAACATCAAAATTTCCATCTCCCAAGCACCAGTGTTAAGAAACCCCGATTTCAGTAAATATTTTTCCTTTATATCTTTGCTTCTAACCAATCCTTGGTTGCAGTACTTACTCAAAAGGATGATGAAAAAAATGAAGCACCAGTATCCTTTATGAGCACCAACCTCCAAGGATCTGAACTGAATTACAATGCTATAGAAAAATAGGCTTACGCAATATATAAAGCATTCAAACATTCCATATCCTACATCCTGAAGAATCACACTAAAGTCATAATACCTCATCCAGCGGTTCGATCTCTGTTCACTCAACAAGAGATGGGAGAAAGAAGGGGAAATTGGATGGCATTCATCCAAGAATTTTATCTAGACATAAAACCTACCAAAATAGTCAAAGGTTAAGGATTGTGTAAATTGGTCGCTAAAGCCCAAGATATGATTAATGCAAAAGACCCCAGCTGGGAAAATGAGTTGTCATTATGGTATGACAAAGCCTTATATGTACCTCCCGTGTAAGAGTCCTGGTATGGAAACTTGTCTTATCTCCTGCATCATGGAACTTGTCCGAAAAACCTAAACCTTACAGAAAGGAGAGCCCTCAAATTAAAATTCGTTCAATATCGCCTCATAAATTCTATTATTTTGCACATAAATTATGATGGAGTACTCCTTATATGTATTGAACATGATGATGCAGAAAAGGTACTCAAAAAACTCCATGATGGACCAACAGGTGGACATTTTGCAAGATAAACCACAACCCACAAAATATTAAGGGTTGTTTATTATTGGCCTACTTTGTTTAGGGACACTCATGCATATTACAGGAAATGTAAATCTAGTCAAGTGAGAGCCGGTAGGGAAAATAAAGTAGCCATTCCACTCTATTCAATGACCATATTCAAACCTTTCGAGCAATGGGGAATAGATGTCATAGGAGAAATTACTTACAATTATTTGAAACAACATAAGTATATCTTGAATGCAACAGATTATTTCACATGGTGGATGGAGGCTATCCCTCTCATTCACATTAATGAAAAGGTAGTGATCCAATTTTTAGAACAACAACTAATAACAAGGTTTGGCATGCCCTCCATCCTTGTTTTTGACAATGTTGTCTACTTTTCTTCCACATGCTTGAAAGAATTCTCCCTTGATAAGGGGATCATAATAAGATATTCTGCAAACTATTATCCACAAGGGAATGGGGTAGTAGGGTCAACCAAAAAAAACCTGGTGAGAATTTTAAAAAAGATAGTTGTTGAAAATCAGAGAAATTGGCATAATTTACTTCATAATTCCCCGTGGATAGATAGATTAACACCTAAAGAATCCATAGGAAACTCTCTATACTTTATGGTATATGGGCAAGAAGCCATTCTTCTAAACGAATTGTACCTTCCATCTTTACAACTTTCCTAGGCATCAAGAGGTCAGCCCTCATCCGCTCTACAACAAAGGATTGATATGCTTCTCATGTTGGATGAAGAAAGAGAAAAGGATAAAGTTAAGTTCACCACTCATCAACATGTGCTTAAAATATGGTTCGACAAAGATAAGGCCAAAGAGAAAAATTTCGTAGGAGACCTAGTCATGAAGTGGGATAAACAAAATGAGTCAAAAGGAAAACACTCAAAGTTCCAAAATATATGGCTCGAACCTTTTCAGGTGGCTGAGAAGACTGGGGAAGGCACATACTGGTTGCAAAATATGAGGGAAAAATCTTACACTCTCTTGGTGAATGGCTAGGCCTTAAAACAATACTTCTCCTAGAAAAAACAAAAAGGTGTCTTTTGGTGTTTTGTTTGAGTTTCTATTTATTTTTAGCATACGTTTTGATCAGGATAAGTGTGTGGGTTTAGGGAAGACCAACTTTAAACACCTTTTCTTTTATTTATTTTTCTTGTTATTTTCTTTAATTAAGTTGTGTTTGTAAATCAATGGTTGATTTTAATAAATATAGTAAAACAAACTTTGCTTCTGAATTACACTGACATGCAATAAAAGAGACATTGGGAAAATACAAACTTTCTCAAATCATATTTGTCTTTGTAAGCATACTACCTGGGGAAGCAATGAAATATCTTCTTAGTGGCATGGTAATGCTCAATGGAAATATGGATAGATGAAAAGAATCACATGTACCTATGGACAGATCTAGGAAAGGCCCCGCCTTAATACTTTCACCTTGTCAAAATCAAGTATCCTCCTCTCTGACTCACTCTTGGCATTTCTACCAAAAGAAAATGATCTATATAAAAAGAGTGTAAATTTTGATAGGGTTTTCAGATAACTCCATCAGGATATGGATGCTCGCTGGTAGCGGAGAAAGGTCTGTGATATCGGGGTGACTTCGTCGGGGCTATGGATGCTCCCTAGCAGCAGAGAAACACCATAAGAAAAGGAATGATAGATAAAAGGCCTCACACCAATGGATGCCATACCTGGCTCTTGTCTACAAAGGACATAGATTGAAGTTAAAAGGAAATAGGGTGGTGTTAGGGTCCTATAAATTATAGGAAATATGATCATTCAGTTTTTCATTTGTTGTTGCCCTCATGACGAAATCCCTTGGCTCGATGGTTTTCTCGATGATGTTTCCTCTCCCTCCATCCTTCATTCATCATCCTACTGCACCATTCATTCACTTATATGCCAATCACTCCTGTGTCCATTCATCTTATTGGCCACATCTCAACCACCACTCATTCCTGCACAAAATTAATGTTAGACAAGCTTAGGGTAAATGAAAAAAACAATAAGTTAATAATTATTAGTAAATATTTTTTAGGATTAATAATTAGTAAATTAGGTTACAAAGATAGTAATTAGATTAGGGTAATATGTAATATTTTTAATGAAACATTAAAATAATTAATAAATAAATATTTTTAATAAATAAATAATTAATTTGGAATAAATAATAATAATTTTAATTAAAAATAATTATTACTAAAACAAACATCATTAAAATAAATAAAAAATTAAAATGCAAATTTAATCAATGGTCGTAACATTATTTCAGACCCCCCTGTCATCTAAACTTTAACGAGAGGGCAGGGGGGTACGAAAAGTGGTTTTACTCCTGCCACATGTCACTCTCCTATGAGTTTGGACCCCCCTCCCTAAACCACTTACCACTCTATCCCCCCTCTGAAATACCACTTTCCCCCCTCTGAAAACCACTTTCCCCAATTAAAAAAACGTTTTTGTCCATTTCGAACACCCATCTTCTGAGGCCAATTTTGGGAAAACCAGGATGAAATTTGAGAAACCAAAAGAGGGTTTTTCTCAGAACAGGAAAAATAACAATAAACTCTCCCATATTTCTCATAGGTTTTACAGATTGGGAGAATAGAGAGCATATTTGAGCCCTATTGTAATATCCCTCGGTCGAACCCAATTGTAAATGTAATGTAAGTGTACTTAAGCTGGTGAGTTGTTTTGAAATCATTTGTGTAATGCACCCTTCATGGCATAGTGCGCACATGTACTGCATAGTAAAATGATGTAGTGTGCATGTAACCGGATACCGCGCACAGTAACTAAAGTGTGTGCACTATGGGGGTCAGCGAACCTCGTGTATATGATATGTATTATAGGTTGGTGAGCCAGTTATTATAAGATGGGATGTTTATATTTTAGAATTATGTTAGTGCACCTAGATGTTAAAGGCCAGTGCACCTATTTTGTATATGTCTCATGATTAATATAAAATACATCGTTGCGCACAGACCGACCATGATAAAAGAGATGGGGGACTAAACTTCACCAGTGAGGGAAAGGGAGGGGCCAAAAGTTAAGGGAAAGGGCTAAGCTAGAGAGCTTAAGCCAAAAAGGAATATTATATTAATATTTACTAAAACCTAAAGTATAGGTAATTATTTTATCCTAAGTTCTAAAGTTGGGGACAAGTGGACCAAAGTAGCTTCCAACATGACAATCGTCAATTTGGGGACATGCACACATATCGTGGGGACTTAGCTCTTTGGACACTTGCACGATCATTGGGACAATCATCCTTACCATCATTTGCACGATGATTCTTATGATCATCTCACCCAGGATTCCTTCTATCATTCAGTCATCTAGTCAATGATTCCATGACCAGTTTTCACTCAGGAAATCAGTTATCCTTGGGACATTCATTTCACAGTATCTGATCTTGTTTCCATAACCATTTCCTGTTGGTGTACCTGGTTAGCTTGGGAGCGGGATTGAAGAGGCGATTTGTCAAGCCTGTGAGCAATTCTCTGAGTGAGATAATTGCTGGGGAATTGATTCCTAAAGGTGCTAAACTACAACTACAGTGCTCTGAGACTTCCTGTCTGGACTATTGCTGAAGCCCTAGAAGGGAAGTGGGGCAGCCAAGGGAATGTTGAGCAGAGAAGGGGCACACTTCCTTGGGTGGGACAAGCATGTGGGGAATGAGAGGATGTAGGATGTTAGTTGAGTGAGCACCTGAGATGGAGTCTTTCATGTTGTCCATGAGCCATGTCTGTTTTTACTAGTATTTCCCTGTATATGATGCATGTCTGTTTTTACTGGTATTTCAGTATGAAATCATATATTTACAGAATGTAATTGTTTTTTTATGTTATATGTAAAGATTCTACAAGAGTGTTGTATGTATATGTTATAATTGCATGCAGTTTGAAGAGAAAATTTATGTGGCATAGCTCACTTGAATACTAGGTATGTTACAATATGTTCCACAGCGAGAGAATGTAAGTGTTCCCTCATGTAGCCTGGCCTTTGTAGGTTGGGAATGTTACAAATATGGTTTCAGAGCTAAGTAAAGCATATGAGGAGTGGCATGCCCAACTAGTGTGAGGCTGAGGGTGTTACAGTATGGTATCAGAGCTTCAGTTCCAGCACTGATACTAGATGGGCCGGAAAGGTTCATTTGAAGTGAATATTCACAGAAGATTAAATTTCGAAGTGGCCAAATTTTCAAGTCACAGAGCATCCAAAGAAAATTTTGGCACCGCGTGGAAGATGTTGGCATGCAAGTGTGCGCGGTAAATTGTGGCGCTGCACGGAAGAGTATTGTGTGCAGATGTGTGCGCCAAATTTAGCATTGTGCAGTGAGCACACACATAGTAATGTGCACATGGTGTGCACATCATTGAAAAACACAGAGGAGTTTGGTTGGTGTGCACATAGTATGAGTATAAGTTATCCCGCGACAGTGTAGTCGATGGTGCACACAGATTATTGTGCGCGGTCAGGCATATTGAACTTCAGCATGGCGCAATGCATAGGGTGAAATGCATGTGGAATATCAGTTTGCAATACCAAAATTGTGCATAGTGGATATTGGCGCACAACGCAAAAGTAGTGCGTGCAATTTATTGGCGTGACAAAGAAGAAATGCATAGGGGATATAGGTGTGTGGAAGCATGATTTACCTTGTAGTTTTGTTGTGCATGATAAATATGGGTGTACAGGTTGACTTTTTGTGCATGCAAAGTTATTTGGAAGGCAATGAGTCTGAGTTAATAGAAAATTTGCATGATATTAGAGGAAAAATAAAAACACAACCGCATCGGAGCATTATTTAAAATGAATTCAGAGTTGGTAGTGAAGAAATAAATACAATCTAAATTGTTAAGTCGAGAGCATTTCAGGGAAGAATTTCGATCTTTATATTCCTCCAATTCAGACAGATGGAAGTGAAATATAATCTTACAAGGAAATCATACTATGAAATAAAACAAGACTCATAACACCACCAATTAGAATCTTGTAATAAACAATCCAAAGTCTGCTTCTGCATTTATATAATCGTATTAATCCCAAAATTACAAAAAGGGAATGATAACAGTTATCATATTGTAAAAGGACCATTTAAGAACAGTTCTATCATCTCTGGAGTCCCTTACCTCTGCTAACCCCCTGTTCCAAAATTTGAATATACCTAATTTTAGTTGAGGACTCGTTTCAGCTTAGCGATCTCCTCCTTTAAAGAATCTAACCAGACCGGTTGATTCTCTCAAACACTTTCGGTCATTTCAAATGTGGTTTCCTTCTTCTGTCACTTGCTCCTTTTCTTCTTAGGAGCTAGCCTATTGATGACTAAATCCTTCATAGTGGGATTCAACCTGACTTCCAACTGTGAGTCTATAGTCGGCTCTGTGTGGAATTTAGTCACTAGAATGTGAGCAAGTACCCTTTCCTCCTTATTCGCAGGAAAGTATAGCATGTTACCCGAATAACCAGTCTCACTGGATTTAGCCTTGTCCATGTACCTCAGTTTGTGGATATCGAAATTCTTTTACAGAGAGAAGAACATCGAGCAATTTCAAGATTACTCTGTTTATGGATAAACTGATGTCTCCATACTTGAGGATTAGTAGTTATAGAATCCCAATTATGGAGCACAGACAGACTACTTACAAGTGCATTGGGTTTCCATTCTCGGCTAATCCATTTCAAATGATTATCTTTTGAATTCATTATATGGTGGAGTTCATCTGACGTCATATAGCTGTGAAGTACCAAATGAGTGAAATGGGGTGATCTAACTAACCGTCGCCCATTCCACGAGTGGTGGTTTTGACATTTTGAAATACGTGATACCACGTCTTGGAGAAAGTGGTTTCAACAAACCACCTTTTGCCTAGATGTATCTCTGAAGGCATCGTGCGTCTATGTTCTCAAGACTTGGGTCTTATCAATAATTGTCATGGTGATAACACTAGGAAATCAGGAGAGATAATTCTGATGTATATATTGAACCAAAATGGTTCATATTTTTCATGAATTGTTTAATTGTTAACTTGATAAGTTTTGATGGATGCACGTTTTGCAGAATTAACAACAACTAGATTAGATCAGATCAGTGCAGAGTCCATAGGAATGGAAGAGGCACATGAGAATTATAGCCAGCTAGATGAGAGCAAAGGGATGGATGTCCATTTGGGCATTGAAGGAACAAACTCCAATGGACATGGAGAATAAAGGAATGAGAACATGAATATGGCAGAGACCATTAAAAATGTGTAGAAGGATGTCCAAAGCCATAAGGATGATAATGAAAGGCTTATGAGAGCCAAGGAGTAGCAATATGACTTAAAAAAGAAGCTATTGGAGTGCTTGAACAAAATAGAAAAGAAATTTGTTAAGGAGAGTGGCTCAAGAAAATCTGGAAGTCACAAGTCTTCAAATGAGAAAAGAAAAGCAAGAAGTGTTAGAAGACACCACCATCATTCCCCAAGGCATTCCAATAAGAGAACAAGTGGTAGCTCAAGTCCATCCCCTATCAAAAGGCATAAGAGGTCTAGGGGGGATGAGCTAGGAGGAGAAATGAACAAAAGAAAACCTCCTACATTTGATGGTGATCACAAGAAGGATGAAGATGCAAAAACATGGTTGTTGGGCATGAGAAAGTATTTTCAATTGCATAATTATTCTTCCCATACAGAGGGTAGAATTTCTATCTATCAACTCAAAGTAAAGGCATCCATGTGGTGGGATCATCTTGTGCAGGTGCAACACATTAAAGATAAAAGTGTTACTTGGGGGGAATTCAAGAAGTATTTTGAGAAGAAATACTTGACTAAGAGATACTACGACAATAAAATGAAAGAGTTATTTGAACTCAGGATTGGAAGTATGACCATAAATGAACATGAGAGAAGGTTTCTAGAACTGTTGAAGTATGTCTCATTCATTAAGGATGAGACAGTCAAAATTCAAAGGTATTTGAGTGGATTTCCATCATTCATCAATGACAAAATACAGTGTGATGAACCCAAGACATTGGAAGAGACCATAAGGTGAATTAAATGCCTATATGATCAGCAGAAAGCAAGGCTAGCTTTCCAAAAGGCTTGGGAAGACAAAAATAAATTCAAGATGGATTAGTGGAAGAAGGGATCTAAGACACCATTCTTAAGAAATAATCCACAAGGACAAAAAAATCCTAAAGAACCTAGAACGATTGACATAGGGAGTCAAGGGCCAAGACAACCACCTATTCAATGTTCGGGTTGTAAGGGAGATCATAGGTTCAGCGATTGTCCTCATAGAAGTGAAAAAGGAAGGGTTGTTCACAATGTACAGTAAGATGAAACAATGGAGGACATGGGTAGATATGTGCCAAGGATCTATGCAGCCCTGGATAACAAGCAAGCAGAGTATTAGTCCCACATGATTGAAGTGAAAGGTATGATCAACAACCAAACCATTGCTATTTTAATTGATTCAGGAGATATTCATAGTTATATAGACCCAAATATGGTGGAAAGTTTTCATTTTCCAAGAAGCAAGAATGGGAAATCCTAGTTGGTGCAGCTAGCTATAGGATCCAAAAGAAAAGTTAATGAGATGGTTAAGTCATGCCTCATGGACATGAATGGACTGAACACCAAGGTAGATTTGAACATCTTGCCTTTAGGTTCCTATGACTGTCTAATTGGGATGGATTGGTTGGAACAACATCATGCTCTCTTAGAATGTCACAACAAAGCATTTACTTGCTTGGATGAGGAAGGGAAACTAAGGAAAGTGTAGGGAATTCCCGAAACAGTAACCATTAGAGAAATTTCAGCATTGCAGCTAAAGAAATGTTACAGAAAAGGATGCCAAATATTTGCAGCTCATATAGAAGAGACACCTAAAGATAAGGAGCCAAATTTGGAAGATTATGCATTGCTGGAAGAATTTGAAGATGTTTTCAAGGAAGTACCAGGACTACCCCCAAAAAGAGACATTGATTTCTCTATAAATCTAATGCCTCGAGTAGCACCAGTGTCAAAGACTCCTTACAGAATGAGTACACCAGAATTGAAGGAGTTGCAAATGTAGCTTGAAGAACTTCTAAAGAAGGGGTATATTTGCCGAAGTGTGTCACATTGGGGTGCCCTAGTCTTGTTTGTGAAAAATAAAGATGGAACATTAATATTGTGCATTGACTTCAGACAGTTGAATAAAGTGATTGTTAAGAACAAGTATCCTCTACCAAGGATTGACGATCTCTTTGATCAATTGAAGGATGAAAAGATATTTTCAAAGATAGATCTCAGATCAGGATACCATCAGGTACAAATTAAATAATAAGATATCAGAAAGACCACCTTCAGGACAAGGTATGGTCATTATGAGTTCACARTGGTGCCATTTGGGTTGTCAAATGCACCAGTTGTTTTCATGTGCTTAATGAATGGTGTTTTATGAGAATATTTAGACAAGTTTGTCATTGTCTTTTTGGATGAAATTCTTATATATTCTAAGTTAGAGGAAGAGCATGAACATCATTTGAGGATGGTGTTGCAAGTATTAAGGGAGCATCAGTTGTATGCCAAATTGAGCAAGTGCTCATTTTATCAGAAACAAATTCATTATTTGGGACATATCATTTCAAAGGACGGGATAGCAGTGGATCCTAAGAAGATAGAATCCATTAGAGAATAGTCATCTTCGAAGAATGTGATAGAGGTAAGATCATTCATGGGTCTTGCAGGATACTATAGAAGATTTATTGAAGGATTCTCAAAGATTGTACACCCAATCACTTCCTTGAAAAGAAAGGGAGTGAAGTTTCAGTGGACACTGGTTTGCGAAAAGAGTTTCCAACACTTGAAACAATTATTGACAAGTGCTCCAATATTAAGGATTGCAGACCCAAATGAAGACTTCAATGTATGCACAGATGCATGTAATGAAGGAATTGGTGGAGTCCTCAGTCAAAATGGGTTTGTCATATGTTATGAATCAAGGAAGTTGAAGGAGCATGAAAGAAATTATGTCACTCATGATTTGGAGTTGGCATCCATAGTGCATGCCTTGAGTAAATGGAGACGCTACCTCATGGGGAAGAGGTTTGAGCTAAGAAAAGACCACAATGGTTTGAGATATTTATTTGATCAACCAAATCTAAATGATAGGCAAAGCATATGGTTAGAATTTCTAAGCAAATATGACTTTGATATAAATCATATCAAGGGGAAAGAGAATAAAGTGCCTGATGCACTCAGCCTGAGGGTGCATGAACTACATGCTACATCCATTAGCATGTATCAGACTGATATTAAAATAAAAATTTTGGAGGCTGCAAATGCAGATCTGCAATACAGAGAATTGGTAGCAGGGGTGATTTTAAGAACCCCCCCTAAATTTATATGTATAATAAATGGGTGAATCCCCATGATACATAGGAAAAATTCAGGGCTATTTTATCAATAATATAAAATGTATATATAATTTTTTGGCGAATATTTTAGTCAATTATATAATCTTGTAAAATATTGGCGAATATTTCACTAAATTATAAAATCTTGT
>JZKD02S1190202.1:1234736-1254848 GCA_000966675.3 Picea glauca | reverse complement strand
GTAGCTACCCAGTGCCCATACCACAAAATCTGGGCGAATTAAACCATAAACCTCGATTTTACCAAATGCCTGGGCGAAGAAGCTATCAAAAATTCCCATACTTCTAGAAATTTGGATAATGGAAGCTTGTCCCTCCAAATTTTAGGGGCAAAATATAATATTTTTTCCTCTATCTACCCTAAAAACAAGGGCTAACCCTATACACGATTTTTCCCCTAAAATAAATTACGGGCTAATGATATAAGTCTTAAAAAATCACTTTAATACAAAAAATTCGCCCAATAAAAAATTGGAAGCCCCTAAATTTTGCCCATGGGCAAAATTTCGCCCCTAAAATCATCTATGATTGGTAGCAAAGCTACAACAGAGTAAGATACCACAAAATGTGGATAATTATAATTTGGGAATAGATGGAATATTGTTGCACAAGAATATAATTTTTGTTCCAAATGTCCAGGACTTGAAACGTATGATTTTGCATGAAATGCATAATGTTCCTTATGCAAGGCACCCTGGATATCAGAAAATCATGGCAGCAATCAAAATCCATTACTTTTGGTCAAGTATGAAGAGAGAGATCGCTGAATACATCGCTAGATGTATGGAATGAAAGAAAGTTAAAGTTGAACATAGGCACCTAGCAGGGTTGTTGCAACCTTTTCCCATTCTTGAATGGAAGTGGGAAGTTGTGACAATGGATTTTATTACAGGATTGCCCAGAACAACCAAGCTACATGATTCGATCATGGTAGTGGTGGACAATCTTACAAAATATGCCCATTTTATTCCACTGAAAACTAATCACAAGGCAACAGATGTTGCTGACATTTTTATGAAGGAAGTGGCACGATTGCATGGAATTCCTAAAACAATTGTTTCCGACAGAGACCCGAAATTCACCTCAAATTTCTGGAAAGGATTTTTCAAAGGATTCAGAACGAATATGAACTTTAGTACAACTTATCATCCTGAGTCTGATGGATAGACAGAGAGGGTGAACAAAGTGATAGAAGACATCCTGAGAATGTATGTGATGGACAAACCGTCGAAATGGGAAGACTACCTACACTTGGTAGAATTCGCTTACAACAATGGGTATCAGGCATCGTTGAAGATGAGCCCATTTGAAGCACTTTACGACATAAAGTGCAATATTCCAATGAGTTGGGATAATCCAGCCGATAAGACAGTAGTTGGGCCAGAGTTGCTCAAGGAGATGGAGGACCAAATGATAAAAATTAAGCAGAATTTAAAAGCTACCCAAGACATGAAGAAAATTTATGTCGATAAGAACAAAACCCACAGAGAGTTCAAAGTGGGTGATCATGTTTTCCTGAAGGTGAAATCTAATAGGAGTTCAATGAAGTTGGGAAGTTGCGCCAAGTTGGCAGCCAGATTTTGTGGGCCATTTCAAATGCTAGAGAGGATCGGCCTAGTTTCTTATATGATTGCATTGCATGCATCTATGTCTATTCATAATGTATTCCATGTATCATTGCTAATGAAATATATACCTGATGCTAATCATGTTATTGATTGGAATGTGATTCAGGTGGAGCAAGAAGGCGCTTTTCAAGTGCATTTGGTGCGCATTATGGACCAGAAAATCAAGCAGCTCCGGAATTGAGCCATAGGGCTTGTAAAAGTCCAATGGACCTGGTACGGTCCTGAGGATGCTACTTAGGAGCATGAAGATGCAATGTGGACATAATACTCGCATCTTTTTTAGGATTTTTAAAAACTTTGTTGTATATGGGTATATGATGCACTAAGGCCAGTGCATAAATAAGGGGAGGGGATTGTAATATCCCTTGGCCGAACCCAATTGTAAATGTAATGTAAGTCTACTTAAGCTGGTGAGTTGTTTTGACATCATTTTTGTAATGAAGCTTTCATGGCATAGTGTGTGCATGTATTGTGTAGTAAAATGATGTAGTGTACACATAACCGAATATCGTGCACAGTAACTAAAGTGCACGCAGTATGGGGATCAACGAACCTCATGTCTATGATATGTATTATAGGTTGGTGAGCCAGTTATTATAAGATAGGATGCTTATGTTTTGGAATTAGGCCAGTGCGCCTATTTTGTATATGTCTCATGATTAATATAAAATACATCGTTGCACGCAGACCGACCACGATAAAAGAGATGGGGGACTAAACTTCACCAGTGAGGGAAAGGGAGGGGCCAAAAGTTAAGGGAAAGGACTAAGCTAGAGAGCTTAAGCCAAAAAGGAATATTATATTAATATTTCTTAAAACCTAAAGTATGGATAATTATTTTATCCTAAGTTCTAAATTTGGGGACACGTGGACCAAAGTAGCTTCCAACATGACAAGTGTCAAGTTGGGGACATGCACACATATCGTGGGGACTTAGCTCTTTGGAAACCTTCACGATCATTGGGATGAACATCCTTACCATCATTCGCATGATGATTCTTATGATCATCTCACCCAGGATTCCTTCCATCATTCAGTCATCTAGTCAATGATTCCATGACCATTTTTCACTCAGGTAGTCAGTTATCCTTGGTGAATTCATTTCATAGTATCTGAGCCAGTTTCCATAACCATTTTGTATTGGTGTACCTGGTTATCTTGGGAGCGGTATTGAAGAGGTGGGTTGTCAGGCCCATGGGAAATTGAAGAGGTGGGTTGTCAAGCCCGTGAGAAATTCTCCGAGTGAGAGAATTGCTAAGGAATTGATTCCTGAAGGTGATAAAATGCAACTACAGTTCTCTAAGACTTCCTGTCTGGCCTGTTGTTGAAGCCTTGGAAGGGAAGTGGGGAAGCTAAGGGATTGTTGAGTAGAGAAGGGCCACACTTCCTTGGGTGGGATAGGCATGTGGGGAATGAGAGGTTGTAGGATGTTAGTTGAGTGAGCACCTGAGACAGAGTCTTTCCTGTTGTCCATGAGCCTTTATCCTGGTTAGGAACCCCTTTACCCGGGTGGATTTTAGTCCCAGCTCAGGGGTGACTCACTGTTGAGAGTGATGAACAGTGTATTCTAAGGCTGGGAGGTTTGTGGACAATTTGCACGTAGTTGGTGACAATCTTTCCAAGATATGTACTAATCATGTGATAAATTTACTTGATGCATTGTTATTTACGTGCTTATGTTACAGTTTATCATATGCATGATTATAACTGTCTGTATGTTTATGGGTATTTACCTGTATATGTTGCATGTATGTTTTTACTGTTATTTCAGTATGAAATTGTATATTTACATAATGTAATTGTTTGTTTACATTATATGTAAATATTCCGCAAGAGTGTTGTATGTATATGTTATAATTGCATGCAGTTTGAAGAGAAAATTTATGTGGCATAGCTCAGTTGAATATTAGGTATGCTACAGTATGTTCCGCAGTGAGAGAACGTAAGTGTTCCCTCATGTATCCTGGCCTTTGTAGGATAGGAATGTTACAAAGACAATTTTAGAGCTAAGTAAAGCATCTGAGGAGTGGCATGCCCGACCAGTGTGAGGTCGGGGGTGTTACACCTATATTTCAGGATTCAGGATTTTCCTGTCGGAGACATATTTTTCAAACCCATATCTCGGATAGATGGAGAGGAATTTCAAAAAACTGAGAGAGTTTTTGGTCAGAAAAAGATGATATACAAAAACACCACCCAGATTTCACATAGCTATATTAGAGTGGGAGAATCGAATACTTCTTTGGACCTCATTTTTCATAATTTTGGGAGACGAATAATTCAAAATGACCGGGAAAAGAGAAAACATTGAAGAAACAGATCATCAAAAACTCCCATCAAATTGGTTTCCAGATGTACCTGAAAACTAACCACAACCTCAGATTCTAATTTTTCTCCAAATCTATGATCTTTTGTCAAATCAGATGTACTTTTTTTAGTAAAGTTGTTGAGGATTGGTTATCCATTAATGTAACCTGATCCATGATTATAGGCAGCAGTAATTGAACTCTTGTCATCCTATTGTGGTGATGGGATCTTATATATTTGGAGTCCTTTTTTATGTAAAGTGGGGAATTGTTGCCGATGGCTATTTGGACCGTATCATTTTCCTGAATATTTTTATGAATTAATACAGATCCTGGTACTCTCATCAAGCAAAGATTCATCATGGTGATGTTCTAAGCATGTCTTTCTCTGTAACTCACATTTCCATTAATGTTTATTTCTTCCAGTATTTGACTGTGAGTATATGTTTGGAATTTATCTTTGATGCTCCATTCTTGCAGTAAATACTTTTTATGTTTAAAGGATTTTTGGTTCATGATTCATCTGTATTTGGTGCTTTGTCTAGAGTAATCTATATCTTGTCTACTTTCCTTCTAAAGTTACATTGAGGATTCTTAATTTCTCTCACTGTGATGGAATGTCTTGTTCTCTTTTCGGCTGTCATCTAAACACTATTTGTTGAAAAACAACGCCTACTTTGCATTTGTTTTCAAAGAGTACCCATTTGTTATTGACTCACTATCATTAATCTTTAGAATTTGACTTCCTTTCCCAATGGTATTTTCTCTTCTGCCTGTCCTACCATCCTTTTTTAAAAACCATACAAAACCCATCTTATACTAGAATATGACTTTTGTGAGCTAATTCCCAAATATTTGAGTATTTTTCAGTTGTGAGAGAGCTCTCTCGGGTTGTATAGGTTAGAATACAATCCAAAGCTGATTGAAATAGTTACCTCTGTCCATTTCTTTCTCATCCTTAGAAATTCCAGAGCGCTAACATTTTGGCGACCATACTGGGGAAGAATTTTGATCTTCCTTAGAAAAGTGTATCAAGTTCCAGATCTTATTACTGATGTTGAACAGTGATCAAACACAAGAAGGCTAAATTATTCACTTGGTGACTCCATGTTCAAAGTATCCAGAGCTTCAAAGTTTTCAAAGAGACTCCACTGTCAAAGAATCCAGATTTTAGAGCAATCATGGAAAATCCAATACATTTGGATCATATTTCTTGCAAAACAAGATGAATGGGTATGTGGAAAATCCTCTATATTGTGAAGTTTTAAGTGAATTCAGGGATAAGTTAGTATAGTTTCCAATTGATGAAAAATTTTCAACAACCGTGTTTCATTGTTTGAAATTGAGCAAATTTTCTCCTAAGGGTAAAATTTGTTTTCTTGAGTTAGTTGTTGAAATATTTGAGAAGGATATTGAACTTTTGGATTCTTAGATTCAATCATATAATTTCCAATATCCTAAACAATTCTTGGAAGATCTTTCTCCTCCAAAACAAGAAGAAATTGTAATAACTTTTTATTTGCAAGTTGATGAGGATTATGCTTTCAAGTGCAAGACTGAAACCACAGAGTTAGAATCGGGGTTTAACCTTGAGGATATAGTTGATGATGAAATCATCCATGATCAACTGGTCATTAAAGGCCTGGAAGACCAAGTAATTAATCATGCACTTATTGATCCTGTAGCAAACTCCATGGAGGATTTTTTCATCTTAAATGATAAATCATGTTTTCACCAGTTGTCATTACACATTACAGCTTTGATTTTGTGGAAAAAAGGTCAAGTTGTCCTTTTGATTGTGCTAACAAGAAGTAAAGCAATCCAGTTGTTTCAGCAGATACTTGACTGGCTTCATTGGAATTTTTGTATTATTTGATTCATCATGATTTTCAGCAGTGTAGGGTAGGTAGTAGTGTGAAAATAAGCTCAGTTCCCTAAGCATTCCTTTCAACAATTTTTTCAATCTCAGTTTTAGATTGTAGTATAGCTTTTAGTTTAGCGTGCATTTCAAATTTCAATTTTCAGTTTGATTTGATTTTAGTTGAAGGATCAAAACAAGTACAGGTTGTCGAATAAATTTTTGGGATCAACCCAATGGATCAGGATACTAATATAAGGTGTTCTTGACACCTCTTAAGGGAGATGTCATCCCCTATTGGATCCTATGTTAGGGTCCTATAAATTATAGGAAATTCGATCATTCAGTTTTTCATTTGTTCTTGCTCTCATGACGAAAGAAGATGGCTCGATGGTTTCCTCGATGATGTTGCCTCTCCCTCCATCCTTCATTCATCATCCTGTTGCACCATTCATTCAATTTTGTGCCAATCACTCCCCTGTCCATTTATCTTATTGCCCATATCTCACCCACTACTAATTCCTGCACAAAATTAATGTTAGACAAGCTTAGGGTAAATGAAAAAAACAATAAGTTAATAATTATTAGAAAATATTTTTTAGGATTAATAATCAATAAATTAGGTTAGCAAGTTAGTAATTAGATTATGGTAATATCTAATAGTTTTAATGAAAAATTAAAATAATTAATAAATAATTATTTTTAATAAATAAATAATTATTATGGAATAAATAATAATAATTTTAATTAAAAATAATTATTATTAAAACAAACATTATTAAAACAAATAAAAAATGAAAATGAAAATAGTAAAAAAAAATTAAATAATTAAAAAATATATATATACCATTATTAAAACAAAATAAAAATAAATTTAAAAACAACAAAAATTAAAACATATAAAACAAAAACAAATTAAAACGAAAATAAAAAACACGTAAAAACAAAACATTAAAAAAGAAAAACAATAATAAATAAAAACAAATAAAAATCAAATTTAAACTTACCTCCCATACCTAGTACCTCATACCTCATACGTCATATTCCAGTCACATTATCCCATCCTAATGCAAATTAAATAAATGGTTATAACATTATTTCGAACAACCCTGCCATCCGAACTTTAAAGAGAGGGGGGGTCTGAAAAGTGGTTTTACTCCCACCACATGTCACTCTCCTATGATTTCGTACCCCCCCCCCCATCCATAAACCACTTACCACTCTACCTCCCCTCTGAAATACCACTTCCCCCCCTCCGAAAACCACTTTCCCCGATTTAAAAACTAGTTTTKTCCATTTCGACCACACGGCTTCCGAGGCAAATTCCGGTAAAACCATGATGAAATTTGAGAAACCGAAAGAGGTTTTTTCTCAAAAATGGACAAAAAACAATAACCTCACCCATATTTCTCATACCTATTAAATATTGGGAGAATCGAGAGCATATTTGAGCCCTATATTTTGAGATTCAAGATTTTCTTGTTGGAGACATCTTTTTCAAACCCAGATCTCGGACAGCTAGAGATGAATTTTAAAAATGGGAGAGAGGTTTTTTCTCAAAACAAGTTGATATAAAAAAATCTCCCCCATATTTCACACGACTATCTCAGAGTGGGAGAATCAAATACTTATTTGGACCTCATTTTTAAGAATTTTGGCAGGCAAATAATTCAAAATGACTGAGCAAAGAGAAGACATTGAAGAAACAAATCATCAACAAATCCCATCAAATTGGTTTCCAGATGTACCTGACCACTAACCACAACCTCAGATTCTAATTTTTCTCCAGATCTATGATCTTTTGTCAAATCAGATGTATTATTTTTAGTAAAGTTGTTGGGTATTTGTTCTCCATTAATGTAACCAGATCCATGATTATAGGCAACAGTAATTTAACTCCTGTCAAACTATTGTGGGGATGGGATATTATATATTTGGAGGCCTTTTTGATGTAAAGTGGGGACTTTCTGCCAGAGATAGCTATTTGGACTGTATCATTTTCCTCGATATTTTTATGAATTAATACAGAGCCCAGTACTCTCATCAAGCAAAGATTCATCACGGTGATGTTCTAAGCATGTTTTTCTCTGTAATTCAAATTTCCATTAATGTTTATTTCTTTTGGTATTTGATTGAGAGTATATGTTTGGAATTCATCTTTGATGCTCCATTCATGCAGTAAATACTTTTTATGTTTAAATGATTGTTGGTTCAGAATTCATCTGTATTCGGTGCTATGTCCAGAGTAATCTATATATTCTTTGTTTTCCTTCTAAAGTTACATTGAGAATTATTAATTGCTCTCACTATGATGGACTGTCTTGTTCTCTTTTCTGCTGTCATCTAAACATTATATTTTTTTAAACAATGCCTACTTTGCCTTTGTTTTCAGACAATACCCATTTGTTATTGACTCACTATCATTAATCTTCATAATTTGACTCCATTGCGCAATGGTGTTTTATCTTCTTCCTGTCCTACCATCCTTTTTTTTAAACCATACAAAACCCATCTTATACCTGTTGAAATTACTAAGACAGCTGAGAGGGGGGGGTGAATCAGTTGTTATTGTGCTTAAACAATTTTAAGTCTACTAAAACATTCTTAATATTTCTTCAAACGATCATCAATAGTATACAACATATGGACAACATAAATAATGAGAATTAGTCACACATAAGATATATATAGAGACATATTTTCATGAGGAAACCCGTAAAGGGAGAAAACCTCTTTTTCTTCGAAATGATAGGCGGTCTTTTAAGTTTTGTACATCATCTATAATTGAGCACCAACTCAATGTGATGCTACTACCTCTGTTTTACAAGCTCCAACTTGTTTGAGAGCACCAACTCTCTGGTTTCTCTAGCACCAACTAGAAGGAAGCACCAACTCCCTGAGTGTTCCAGCACCAACTGGATGGAAGCATCTACTTCCACTTATACAAGCACCAACTTGTTTGAGAGAACCAACTCTCTAGTTTCTCTAGCACCCACTAGAAGGAAGCACCAACTCCCTAAGTGTTCCAGCACCAACTGGATGGAAGCACCAACTTCCAATTACACAAGCTCCAACCTGTATAACAGAGAACACTCGTTCTCCCTTGCACCACCCTGCCACCCTGGTTTCTCTGGTTGCAACCAGATGGAAGCTACAACTCCCTGTGTTCAAGCACCCACTTGAACCTCTGAGGACAACAGTCCTCCCTAGCACATCCCTACCACCCTTATTACAAATAAATGATTGAATAACCAACAACACATATAAATCAATTCTTACTACTTCTTCATTGTTCTGCAATTCTTCTCTGCTACACTATTCTTCTGCTCTGTTCATACTTGGCTTGACTTGCTGTCTCTTTCTATCTATTCTTTATTTGTCCTTCTCATGCTCTTTGATATGTGCACATTTTTCTCTCTTCACATTTTCTCCTCTGTTCAGCTTGTATTCCTTATCTCTGAGCTTTCTTCACACTGCGCATACTGTAATTTTACCTTTCTACAGTTCAACTCATTTTTTTTTAGTTAGAACAACCAACTTTGCACAGTCATCTCATATCTCCTTTTATTCACACACGCCTCAACAACTGAATCGCCAACCATCCAAGAACCATGATTCCATTCTGATAACTGAATCATAACTGAACAGTTAATCATGAAGAGAAACAATAACCCTTCGATCATATTCCTGATTAACCTACACCATTGGATTATAAATGATGGGTCTCGTGTTTACTCCATATTCCCACTGGCTGTGACCACGGGCCTAATCAAAATTCCTTTCGCATTTCGTCATTTCGACAATTCTTGTGATGAGATATCTTAACACTCCATGTCGCGATCCCCGAAACTCCAAAAAAGGAGCTTAGCTGGACTAGCTTCGATCATTTCGACATTTCGCATTTCGTGATTTCGTGATTTTGCATGTCGCAAATTCCTGTTGCGAGGCATATCGACTCTCCAAGTCGCGATCTACAAAATGGAGTTTAGTTGTTATTTCCTTTCGCAATTTTGCATTTCAGCATTTCGCGATTTCGCATGTTGCGAATTTATGTTGCGAGGCATCTCGACTCTCCAAGTTGCGATCTCCGAAATGGAGTTTAGTTGTTAGTGCCTTTCGCAATTTCTTATTTAGGCATTTCGTGATTTTGCAACTTTGGAACTCCTGTGATGAAGAGTCTCGACTCTTGACTCCTCCAACTCTCGGTATCCGAAACTCAGAAACGGAGTCTTTGTTGATGTGTCTGTTTCAGGATTTCGACGTTTCGCATTTCGCAACTTTGGGACTCCTGTGATGAAGAGTCTCGACTCTTGACTCCTCCAACTCCTGGTATCCAAAAATCTGAAATGGAGTCTTTGTTGATGTGCCTATTTCGGGATTTCGGCGTTTCGCATTTCACAACTTCGAGACTCCTGTGATGAAGAGTTTCGAAACTTCCAACTCCCGGTATCTGAAACTCCGAAATAGAGTGTAGCTTATGATACCCAAAATGGAGTTTAGCCTCTGATCTTGCCATGTGATCAATGTTGTGTTGTTGCTCGTGATCTTTTCCATCAATGAAAAACAAGCATACTCTGCCTCTGTCTGAAAACATGCCAACAATACCAGAATCTGACCTCTGTGAGCTAATTACCAAATCTTTGAGTATTTTTCAGTTTTGAGAGATACCTCTCAGGTTGTATAGGTCAGAATACAATCCAAAGTTGGTTCAAATACTTACCTATGTCCATTTATTTCTCAGCCTTAGAAATTATAGAGCACTAATAGGTGGAAAAGCATAAACCCCATAGGCAGATCTGGATTTGTAAACCCAGGAACGTGTGTACACATTAATAGAAAATTTTCTGTTGAAAAGGAATAGAATAAGGCCAGTTGGTTTCTCAACCTATTTGCACAGGCTACATATAAGGGAAGGAGAAAATAATTTTTTTTCACCCAGATAATCGTGATTTGTTGAGAACTCAACACACCCTAAACGTTTTGTGAAGTTTTTTCTTTCTGGGCACCATTTTGTCTTTTTGAGTTTACTCAGTTGTGCAGGAACCAATGGGGTTATATGTTGATTATGTTTTTCCATTGAACATATTCAGCTTGGTTTGGAGTTATTTAACAAATTGAACTCTTCTCTAAGAAAACTTGGCCTTTTAACTAAGTATACACAACTAAAATTTTGAGCCACGTTCCTATTATCAGTATCAGCGCAATTCAGGCAGTAAAATGACCACATAACAATGATAATCATCAACACACCAATGGCATTGGAGAAATATTAAAGGCCAACCACTAACATAGGCCATATTGAACCCTTGATCATCGATCGTCGATACATTTTTTGGAGTCAGTGAAATCTAAAAGAACAAAATTGCGAAATAGTAACGATCAGCAAATCATTGATCATCATTTGCCAATACATCATCTGCATTGGCAGGATAGGATGTAGTAGTCAAGTTTGTGTGTCTAAATAAAATCATCCATGCCTAAAAAAGGGAGTTTCTCATGTAGAGGTCAAAATCAATAGCCACGTGTCTTTGTTGCGTAAGTAGTCTGTATGACTAAGTATTTTTCCCTATGTAATATCTGTACATCCATGTCATCATTCCCACATCAACATTGTACGATGGTTATGGTCAACGTCAGAACTTTTTCCTAGATGCACCAATGAAACAATGACAAAGTCGACCCGTCGATGTCGATACTCTCATTTACTATCATCTTGTCGCTAGAATACCGAGCTCCTCGTCTTATTTTGAACTTTCACCCATCGATACCAACATCCCTAGTTGATATGTGATGCACCATATATCCTTGATACTAATCATTCTAGTACATGCAAAAAGGGATTGGTAATTTGATGGGACACCTTCGACTGAGATGAGACAAAATTTTTGCAATTTGATGGATAAGTTAAATTTTCATGTAACCTATAACATGACCTCGCGCACAGACCAAAAGTCAAAATTTGAATTCGTCAATGAACTACAAAGTAACCCTTTAAATGTGTTGAACCTGCACAGAATAGATCTATCTAGAAAATACCACACACATTTGCAGAGAGAAATTGAGAAAGAAGAAGAAAGAGAGAAAGAATGGAAGAATTCTCATTAATTGTATTCCACACTCAAAGAGTGAATAATTTACATTATATATAAGATACATGAGTAAATAATGATCCATAATTGTGTTCTAGAGTGATCTGGACACACACCAACTGTTACGGGAGTGAACTTCCACCTAGTCTAGTCTCTCAGGCAGTTACGAGAGTGAACTGCCACCTAGCTGAGTTAACTAGTCAACTAGTCTTCAGTTAATTGACTGAACAAAGAGTAGTGAGGAGTTAACTTAGGAAATAAAGGGTAACGTTCCATTCTGGTGATGATCCCAAGGAAAGTGTGCATTAGTTGGTGATGGTCCCAATGTTGCATGGTGACAAAACCAATGCAACATCTAAACTCAACTCAACTAGTCAAACTGAAGTGTCAACTGAAAGAGAATATTATCCATGTGGAATATTCTCCCCTAAAATATAAGAGACTAGATAATGACTAATTATGACTAATAAACAAGGAAAAATGTTAGGAAAAATAAATCCTAGGTGTGTGTGAAGTAACTCCAACAAACCCGCTCTTCAACCGCCAGCCTGCGTTGCATTTAATCCTATGCATGATGAAGATTTTGTAATAGATTTCACATATCATATTTTTACTCCCGAATTGAAGACTTGATGTGACAAGGTAAGTATGCGTTCTGTTTAAATTTACAAGGTCATACCCAAACATGTTGTTTCATTCACAAATTGCTTATTCCCCAAAGAAGACAAAGAAGAAAGAGAAAGCTTCGAGGAGATTACAGCCAACTCTCTGACTTCGATTACCAGTAAGACCAGGTTAATTTCTTTCAAGAAATAAGGATAAATGCCTCCAATAAATCCAATGACCAGGCACTCACCAAGAACTCCCAAAAGGAAGGAAATAGAGGTCGATGAGGGGTCTACACCGAGCACTACAAGAGAGATTTTTGTTTTCTCAAAGAAGGAACCAATTATCCACACATCTACCAAAAATGAGTTTTCCCATCCTTTGGTGTTGGGCGACATGGAGGCAAGAACTGGATCTAAAATGGTGCTCCCACATTGGGGAGATCTGTTTAACAGGATCAACTAGGAAGACTACCCGTATTTTATACCACGCAGTGACCTGGACGTCAGAATGTTGGATGACCAGGTCTTCCCAAACATTCGGTGATCAGGCCTACATATGGTGGTCTGTCGAACCTCATCTTTTCCTTGCATCTAAACCCTAGGATGGATAATTGACCACACGGACACGATGAAATGCATAATCAATAATGAAAATTGTGAATGTGTTGGTGTTTTTCTTCCAATAGAGGTCCAAAAATACTACAAACTCAAAGACCCACAGGAAAGACTAAATACATAGTTTGTGATCAAATTTTATGAGTTCCATGACAATAACAAGTTAATGGCCTTGTGGTGGAAATAAGACAATAAATTCAAAAATAGGAGAAATGGATGGTATGGCATGGTAAACCTCAAAGAGTCATATATTTATCTAATGGATTTGATCTATCGATTATATGGAGAAAAATATTGCTCCAAGTTTTTGGAAGCATGGATGCCCCTGGCATATACTGTGGAAATCTTCGGGACCGGCTTCAACTGGGGATCCATCATTTCCAAATAGTTAAGTACTAACATCTTGCAGGCTCAAACACCAAAGGATGGAGAAACACCAACTTTTCACATGGCATCATACCTATTGGATGTGATCTATGCAAGGAACATTTTCTACATGGCAGGAAGCCTAGGAAACACTTTGACCTAGGGAGATCAACATATTTCTGAACCAATAGAGGAAATTGTTGATATACAAGCAATCGCTTATGATAGAAAAAGATAAGTTGTGATGAGAAGAAAAACCAAGAAAAGAAGGTGCACGCTCAATAGAACACTTCATGTCACCATAGAGGAGACACTACTCGACACAAAAAATGCTAAGATGACTAAGCTAATCGGAGCAGGTAACACTATAATTGATGCTACTTTGGATAGGGAAAGAAGGGATGAAAGGGAGGTAGTTTCCATGAAGAAAGAGATAGACCATTTGTTCCATCAAGCGGAGTATTACCAGAATTCAACACAGACAATAGTACTCCTAAACAGTGAGTTCCTATAAATGTATGCGCAATTCACAAGTGAAAGAAATATCTTCACTTCTTGCATAGACGATTTTCAAGATACCCTCATGGGGCTGGAAACCTGTAAATACATGCAGAGATGGTATGAAAAGGCACATCAGGCCTTGGAGCGGATCGACTACATCAGCAAAGTACAGAAAGATCGAGACACAAAATATTATGGCATCTGAGTGTTGATGGATAACAACATCTCCCGAATTAGGAAGGAAGATGAATATTGGGTAAGTATGGTCAAGGAACCTCAGCGAAAGATACATGAAAGATGGGGAGAGTGCGAGAAAATTTGAGAGAAAATCAATTGGGAGATGAAAAACATTGACCTATTGGAGTTTGGTCCACCAGAGGATTTTGTCGATTTTCATGACATAGTCAAACGAAAAATAGAGCAAGACTTGGCATGGGAAGCAGATATTTTGCAGATTTCAAGAATGACTCAGGTCAAGTGAATAATTTCATGGAACACCCAATCAAATCTCTCGCAATCCTACAATACTTAAGTGTCAAGATAATCAGGTATAAGGAACGGGCAATGGAGATAAAGGAGGTCTTCTCCGCCCCAATGGATCAACACAAATTTCCATATGAAAATACATGTGAAGATCTCTTCATCAAGTGGTCATAGTATGAGAAGAACAATCCACTTCAATGAAACCATTAGATGAGCAAAAGAGAATAGATAGATAAAACTGCCACATGGCGTTTTCTTTATTCAACACAAATTTAGAAGCTATTTTTAGTTTAGTTATTTTTTTTTTTATAAATAAGGGCATCGACCTGGGACAAAGGGTCAATGGTTTTGGAGAGAAAGACTTTTATGGAATTTTGTAAGAGAATTATTTATGTGCAAATTATTTTAATTAAGAATTTTTGTTTAGAACCAAAGACACTTCTATCATCTAAGGCATGAATGTGATTGGATCGAGGGGGGATTATCTCTATCTTTGAATTCAATATTTGTTGTTGTATTGATTAAGAGTTGTTTTATCTGTTATTTAAAGTTATCTGATAATGTTATAATATAGTTCTTTTATTCTCTTTGATGAATAGAAATTGGTTGTGTTAAGTTGTGATTGATAATAAAGCATCAAAAAATACTTTTTTTGCACTAGGTTCTTGTCATGTGTATGTTTTATTTTATGTAACCGTTATCTCAGACAATGTTGAATTTCCACTAATAAAAATGGTATTAATGTTGGTTTGAAGTAGTTTATATCTTATTCATCTGCATGCTAAGGTATAGAGGTTATCCTAAGAAACCCTGGCCTTCTCTAAACACACAATTTAACTTCCCTCTGCCATTTAGATCAATCTTTATCTTTCTTTGTTATAAATATTAGAAAAAAGAACCAAAAAGAGAATTTCCCAGACTGAGGAAAGGTTTCACAGAAAAGAAATATCTTTCAATCACGATTAAATCCCATCAATAATTCCATCTAGATCACGAATATTGAGAACCTTACCACTCATCAAATGCTTACGAGTCTAGATGGGCCTCTTAAGCAGGTTTGGTTCCTGGTGTTGAGTTAAAGGGACCTCAAACCCCTCAAAAAAATCTATTCACATCATCGTATTCTATGTGGTATTCCACATTGGTGATATTATCTGAAGTTGGATTAATGTACTACTTCCATTTTTATAATTGTTATCCTTACATCCCTTACTAACTACAATCGACAAAGTTTCTTCAGACCTTAGAGATGCATAAGGGGTTGTGGGTTCAACATAGAGTCTGGATAGAGTGGGATCTTCTTCCTTTGGACTAAGTTGACCTTCTATGTGCGGTATGATATAGAGTATTATGCCAGTGTCTCTCTCTTCAAAATCATTGTGCTTCTCCTCTTTATCAACCACAGTCATCTTCTTATTCAGCCTAAATATCTTACCACTGCGCAATACCCCGATCTCTTATTTTTTCGCTTCTTCTCTCGGAATAATTGGCCCATTCATTCCTCATTCATTCTTCCTTGCAACACTCGTATCATTCCCTAGTCAGCCCCTAGTCCCCCCTTATGTGTGAAAGCGCTTAGCTTCTAGGGAAATTAGATTGCATCTTCATAACCCCCTTATTACACAACAACATCTTAATCCAAGTAGATAGTGACTTCAGGTATCTTCCATGTGGTCCCTTAAAAAAATCCCTTTTAGTAACATCATACGATTGAGTACAATCTATAGAAAATTAGATAATGTAACCTCCTAGTATAATATCCAACCAAAAATTAATTATGCGTGATACCCAATTTCTTATAGTATTTACTTTCTGAATTAACCATGTAGTCCAATTTTTCAAAACAATAGTGAGAAATCTTTGGATTTATTCAACTAATCTCTGGATCCACTCTACTAAAATATTTGAAAAATAATCAAAGAAAATTTCATGCAAATATATAAACGCATACCTTTGTATCCATTTCTCTACACTGATCTACAGATCTTTATTCTGATCTACAACAAACTCGATCTCCTTTGTGTCCAACCATTGTCCAATTTCCTCCTTAGTAGGTTTCCACATTCCCCTCAATCGCAAATCCTGGTCCCAACAATGAAACCATTTGTTGGCACACAGTGGGAAGACCTGAGGTTCAACGTTAAATCACCAACAAAACCCTAAATATACTGGCCCTTTCGGAATCACTCGCAAGCAAGTGAAGTATCACCCGAGGTACCTATGGGGACTATAGGAACTAGGTTTCTGCAGACATGGGGGAATAGGATACATTCATCATATGTGTCATGCTTAAAATTCATTCATTAGACCATTCATCATATGCGCAAAACCAACATATAAATTATTCATATTAATCATTCATTCATTAGGTGTGTCATAAACATAACAAAAAAGAAACACATCACAACACATCATACATCCTAACACAGAGATTTAACATGATTCATATATTATCATTCATCATCATCTCTTACAAAAGGTGTGCACTATGCTCATACAAGATATCTCAGTTATAACCCAACATTCCCTTACCATTCACGCATACATTGCACACTTAGATCAGAACTCACTCCTCACACCTATTACTTGATTTCATTCTCCAAACTTACATTCTACTCAAAACCCATACATATTTATACATTAACACTAGGGCTTAGCCCATTACAAAATGGACTAAAAGGTCTAACTACTTCTAACTAAATTTCACCTTATGTGTGCGTTGATCCCTGAAAATGCACTAATTATCTTTCTTTCTTCCACACACTGTGTTCCTTAGCTGACTTGTCATGTGGTTTTCTCTCGTGCGGTTCCCAAAACTGGTCCCAAAATATCCTACTCCAATAATATATATATATATATTCCAAAGGGGAATCGATCACCCATTAGTTACATGAAAACACATCCCTTTAAGGTATTTCATGAATGAGTTCCATATTTTTGTTCACAAAACCATTATGTGCAAACCTTGCAATCATAGCCATCCAGGAGACAATATCTCATTGGTGAATTTTTTCAAACAATTCACATGCCCTCTCTACACAATGGTGAAAGCATATGAACTGAACCCATCTTCAAATAGCCTCACTTCCTTTGCATATTATCTTCAGATCTGAAGCAAGCACCTTTGTGCATGATCGTTACCAGCAAAAGTTGAAACTCATTCCCATGTGTATTGTTGTTCATCAGATTTCCTCTCCCAGATCCCTTAGAATTGACTCATGGGCCTAGAGGTCATCATAAACCCTTTGAGAAATATTGGACGAATGGATTTGTCAACACATGGCCACACAAATCCTCACTCTCCTTTGGAGCACTTCCATGAAACTCTTGATAACATTTCTAACCAATAATTATAAGTGGTTGAATTTATTTGGATACAAGAAACTTTTTACGCTAAAGGCGCTCTTTTAAGGGAGGGTTTTTTTCCAAGGTTCATTGTCTATGAAAAGTGTATGAGAGGCTACCATGTTTCTACTTAGGGATAAGGATGCACATTATTTTAAGGAGGTACATAATAGCTTATGGATAAGGTTGAACCTGCCACGTTCCTACTTACGGATAAGGTTGTCAGGTAAGTAACAACTTACCAAATTCATTAAAAAAATTTGAGGCTGGTGTGGTTAATGAATTTGACCCTCTTTCCCTTTGTTCAAACCACATCATGTGGTTGAGTTTTGGTTGATGGTCTCATGAGCACTACTGTAGGCCTCTTGATATTTTATTTGCTACTAGGCGTCTCCACCATATTTGGGTGAGGAATAAGAATTGTAAGACCATGAACAAGGATTCGTGAGGAAAAATGGGGAACTTATGAAGTTTTCAGTGAAACCCAACACCGATGCAATTTGGTTCAGCATTCAAGAGATCAATGTTGCAAATGATCATTTTATTGATGTCAATCCCATAGGTCAAGGAGACTATGCAATGAAGTATAGGGGAGTGCTTTCGAACAGTCAATGGATTATTCAAACCCACACCTCCTCTTGGGTAGCATCTTATTGTAACCAAAATAAACAATCATCTGAAGAAAATAAATATCTTATATAAGATAAGGGATTTTGTTTTAGGGAAACCTGTTCTTCACTTCTAGAGGCTGAGAGCAGTGATGCTTGTTCCGTAGCCAAAGAGCTTGATGTATATTCAGTATGTATGTCACTAACCGACCTACGTATTTGATTGTATTTAGGCATCTGTAGATCAGTTTGTTACGGCTTCTGTGTGTTTCCCTATATAACCTTTATCATAGGGGGCGAACCAACAAAAGGAAAAATCCCTTTCATGGAATCTCGAGGTATATGTTATTTACTCTTTTTTTGGACATGGAATTGTCATAGTGTCCTACTTATCGGTGGGATGTTTTGGTAGTGTTTGCTATAAATATGGACACATAATAAGATCCATTCGTGAGGTCGTGGAGACATCAAGGTGGGTGCGTGTGCTAAATTTTGTACCATAAATAACCTCCATACAAACATAATATTAATATACTGATCCCCATATTTCTTGTCCATTTTTCTTCTTGGTTTTTTTCTTGGTTATATTAATTACTTGAGTTTGTGCACAAGTTTTTGGTATTCAAGGCTTGTGTGGGTTTATTTTCTTTTTCCTTTTTGGAATATTTTTTAAAATGTATTGGGTGTTTTGGTACCAATTTCCCAATTCTTCGCAGGATGCATTGGGAGCATGCTTGTTGTAAATATGGATAGATAATAAGATCCCTAACCCCCTTTAGAGGGGGGTTGTGGTGACATTTAGGTGGGTACATGTTTAGCTATCTTGTTCCTATAAAGGATATCCACACATTTTCATACCCTGTAATGTGACATCAATGTAGACATAGTAACTCCTCTATTGGTCGTTGGATAAGGTATAAGACCATATTTGAGAGTTTTTATTTTTATTTCTTTTTTGCAATTGTTACTCGTACAAGTGTTCCTAAGATGGCACACAATGGTATTAGGCTACGATTTATGCTTGCAAAGTGAAGTTTGAGGAGGTACCTAGTAGGTTTGATTACACCTTCGTAAAATTATAAAATTCTTCCAACCCCATCGAGTTCTTTGCAACCATTGCAAATATATTACTTTAGATGTAATGCAAAGAGTTTGTATGATCTCCTTTTATGCACTTTCATCTCAATCACCATCACCTCATACTTTTTGAGATATTTATGAAGCCGCAAAGGACTACTACTTTGTGATAACATCTATGGAAAATATGAGAGGTTTCATGTGTTAGCATTGTTATCCATCAAAGTTGCGCTGAGATGGACTTCCTACGAGCCGCCAAAGTTTGAACATCACTTGTTCAAAATTCAGAGTTCAGAAGTTCAGTCAGTCATAAAGACCACCCTGTTACTCTACATTTTCCATAAAAAATTGTAATAAGAGGTGTTTTCATGATGAACTTGTAAAAGGTCTTAKCCACCTTAAGTCCTAAGCGTGAGTTATACTCTGGAGTATTTTTTCACTTACTAATTATATTTTTCCGTTTTCAGGCGATTTATAATTTATGAGTTTTTTCACTCAATCCCTCCAGAGCTGGAGTATATGCTCATGGCTAGGCTTGATCACGGATCTAAGCCTAGTGTATAATGTATATTACCATGATAAACATCCTCCTAGAGTCTTATGGAAATGTATTAAGTCCCCCCTAGGAGTTTTTAATTTTTTCAGTTAATTAAAAAATTGCCAGAATTCGGCAATTTTTAATTAAAAAATAAAGCTACATTAAAAAAGTGGTATTTGGGCACCAAATAGGCCATGGGGATGCTCATTTTTGGACCTAGAGCACCCATGTTACCTAAGTACCCACTTATTTGAGTAAAATTAGTGATTTTA
>JZKD02S1190202.1:1188150-1200687 GCA_000966675.3 Picea glauca | reverse complement strand
TCCTGTTCCATCCCTAGGTAAATCTGTGTATTATGTTTCATTCATAGATGATTTTTCAAGGAACACATGGATTTATTTTCTTAGAAAGAAATTTGAGGTATTTGATAAATTTAAACAGTTTAAGGCTCTGGTAGAAAATCAGACAGAGAATCAAATAAAGATATTGAGAACAGATAATGGTGGATAATTCTATGGAAATGAATTCGAAGAATTCTAAAAGAAGTGTGGTATAGAAAGGAAGAAGACTACTCCATATACTCCTCAGCAGAATGGAGTTGTGGAAAGGATGAACAGGAAACTGATGGAAAAAGAAAGGAGCAAGCTCAGCGGTGTCGGGTTAGGACAAGAATTCTAGGCAAAGGCAGTGGGTACAACATGTTACTTGGTCAATCAATCACCTTCATCAACATTGGATGATAAAACTCCACACGAGGTATGGTATGGAAAGAAACCCTCTCTTCAACATCTTATAGTGTTTGGTTGTGATGCTTATGTACATGTTCCAAAGGAAAATAGGAGTAAGATGGATAAAAAAGATGAAAAGTGTATCTTTATTGGTTATAAAGATGGTGTGCAAGGTTATAATCTTTGGAACCCCGAAACCAAGAAGATTGTTTACAGTCGAGATGTTTTTTTCAGAGAGGTAAAAGATGTGTCCAAACATGAATTACTACCAACGAAAGAAAAACCTAAGAAAATGGAGCTTGAATTGGATGATGCAAAATCTGAGTCACCTGAAGAAGGGGAATAAAAATAAGAAGAAGAAGAACCTCATACCCCAGTATTGAGGAGATCAATGAGACATAAAAGGAAACCAGAAAGGTATAGTCCATCTGATTTATGTTCCAATTTTGCTTTATCTATTACTGATGATGATCCCATAACTGTCAGGGAAGCAGTGAATTCATAGGATAATAAACTTTGGAAGAAGGCCATGGTTGAAGAAATGGATGCCTTGGATAAGAATGAGGCATGGGATATAGTTAAGTTTTCAGCTAGAAGAAAACATGTTGGTAGGAGATGCTTGTTTAAGAAGAATTTTAATGCACAAGGTAAAGTGGAGAAATACAAAGCTCAGTTAGTAGCAAAACGTTATTCCCAAGTAGAGGGAATTGACTTTGGTGAGATATTTTCTCCTGTTGCTAAGTTAAATTCTATTAGATTTATTTTATCTATTGATGTTTCTTTTGATCTTGAAGTGGAACAGATGGATGTGAAGAAAACATTCCTACATGGGGATATGGAAGAATAAATCTACATGAAGCAGCCAAAAGGCTTTTTAGTGAAGGGAAAGAAAGAGTTGGTATGTAAGCTAAAGAAGTTACTATATGGTCTAAAGCAAACACCTAGGATGTGGTACCAAAAGTTTGACACATACATCCTTGGATTGGGATTTTTAAGAAGCAGGGATGATCATTGTGTATATTCCAAGCACGGTGGTAATCACTTCATTTATGTATTGTTGTATTTTGATGACATGTTGTTGGTAGGAAATGACATGGATGTTATCAAGGAGGTGAAATCGCAGCTATCCTCCAAATTTGACATAAAGGATCTCGGTGTTGCTAACTTCATTCTGGGAATGGAGATTAAAAGAGATCATGCAAACAAGAAACTCGGGTTGAATCAGAGAAAATATGTTGAGACGATATTGCAAAGGTTTAATATGCATGGAAGTAAACCGGTCAAGGTTCCTATTCCTATAGGTGTAAATTTATCTACAGATCAGTGTCCCAAGACACAAGAAGAAGAAGAGGACATGTCCCATGTTTCATATGCCAATGTAGTTGGCGGTTTGATGTATGAAATAGTCTGTACTAGACCGGAAATTGCACATGCAATGGGAGTTTTGAGCAGGTATATGTCAAAACTAGGGAAGTAGCAATGGACAACAGTAAAGAGGGTCTTCAGGTATCTTCTTGGCACTACCAGTTATGGATTGTGCTACCAAGGAAGACCACGATTGGATAGAGTTGTGGACATACATGGCTTTGTTGATGTAGACTGGGCTGGAGATCTGGATTGCAGAAGATCTACAAGTAGGTATGTGTTTAACCTATTTGGAGGAGCAATCAATTGGATGAGAAAAAGACAGGTTGTAGTGCCACTCTCAACTACAGAAGCTAAATACATGGAAGCCACTCATGTAAGCAAGGAAGCAATACGGTTACAAAGATTGTGTCCAGGTATTGGGTTGGTACAACAAGCAGTGAGATTAGATTATGACAGTTAGAGTGCAATGTTCCTCACAAAGAACCCATATTATCATTCAGAGACAAAGCATATTGATGTTTAGTATCACTTCGTGAGAGACATGGTTGATGAAAAGAAGGTGTTGCTGGAAAAGATTGACACTTTGAAGAATGTTGCATATTCATTGACAAAGTCTGTGAGCATAGAAAAGTTCTCCTGGTGTAGCATAACAATGGGCATTGTTGCCCTAGATTGTTGACTATATAATCCCCTGAACCCTTGGATGAAAATAAAACAACACGTGGGAGAATGTTGGGTATGTGTTATATTCTTTGCATGTGTGTGTGTGGGCGCATCAAATTCGACAACTGCATCTGGTGATCCCTCTAGTAGTGATCGTCGTGTTGTGTGCACCGAGCACCTTCCTAGGGGGGTCCCAAGGGGGGGCAGGTATGCCCCCCCATGATTACATGCATCGTTCAACATCGGGCATTAGCCCGGGGCCGACGGGGTTCGGGGGAGCACCCCAAAATTTGTTTTTTGGGCGGTTTTTGCTATTTTTAACGGATTTTGCTATTTTTAGCAGTTTCCTAAATTAATCCCGAATTAAGGGATTAGGGTTTTGGTATCTACGGAATACCTAAAAACATTGTATATATTGTATGGTGATTGGTGAAATTCGATATAATGAATATAAGAAAGGTTTTCCTAGTTGAGGGTTTCCGGTATAAAATCTCTGTGTACTTTGTGTATGAGCCATTGATTAAATTTTGTTTTTCTTAAGAATCTATATGCATTGCTTTACTTCATAGGTTTAAAAATTACAAGCATGAGAGATATGACTTCAATATTGCATCAGAGTGTTTCCATCAATTCCAAAGGGGGAGATTGTTGTTATTTGGGTTGGTTGTCATTGATGTCAAGCCTTGGAGAAAGTCCATTAGCAAATTTTGGTAGCACAAAGGTTTGGGTAATGGACCCAAGTTTGTTTGATGGATAATGGTATGAGTTTTGAGATATTTGCAGGTAAGACTATTATATATGTCAAGTTTGATAAGACCAGGTTCCTTCTTAGGTTACCAAACAAAGGTACCGAGTAGTCTAGAGCGCTGGAATTTTCATCTCCTTCGAAGAGAAGAAGTCTCACCCGAAGCGTTGTTGAGACAAATAGATAGGGAAGGGAAAGGAAAAGAGTTAGGAGGATTCAAATAACCTTCAAGATTCATCCCTATCTTGGTAAAAACATCTAACTACCAAAGAGATCTGAACTCATGTGTGCAAGAACTGAACCTACTTATGTTGCAAACAAGAATTTAAACACAGAGACATCATGCAGAACTTATAAACCATAAATAAGTATTGTAATGCATAAGTAAAACACAGAAAGACACAACATATTTTGAAAATTTAGATCCTTCTTCATATTATCTTCAGATCTTTCTTCATTTACAAACTCAGAGATACACAATAGCGCTCTGTTATAGACTCCTGGCTTTGGACTCAGGTCGTAGAGCTCTAACTCTCAAAATGGTGTACATATTACATTATAGACTCAGAACCTGACTTGAACCAACTAACAACAACCTTTTACAATCATATTCAAACCTATATATAAGCTAGGTTGTGTATTTTGTCTCGGCTTTCACGCTTTCTTGTTCGGTTGCAACCGCTTTTTCTTTGTTGGCGTTAAGCTATCCTTTTCGCAACTGATTTTTGTTTCTTTTCCTTGCTCTGATGTATAGCTTCTTCTTAAGCTTGCACAACTCGTAATAGGCCAAAACTTGCACAATTCCTTATCCCAAAAATGAAGGTCTCAATAGGCTCCGACCACAAACCTTGACACGCCCTCGAGTCAAGTACTTGGCTCTTCCACATCTTCCAGGAGAAACTGTTGTTTTCCCTTTTCCTCCTTTTCCTCTTTATTTTTCTCTTTTTCTTGTTCTTTCTCTTCTTTTTCCTCTTAAAACGAAGGGCCCAACTCTAGGACCAACTCAAGTCTCGCTTCCTCACTCCTTGAAAGCTTCCAACTTTATCTTGCCACTTCCTGGCAAGGAGTGATGCCTTTGCTATGAACTGTTGGGTCGCCTCTGTAATACATCCCTTTGGCATGGATACGACCAATGAGTTCCACTCAAAATCTGTTGTTGCATCAACTTGATGCATCTGCATGTACATTTTCTGAATGACAGGCCGAAAGTAGCACAACTCCTTCTTTTCTATGGATTAAACCTTAAAGAGGGAATTCAGTTCACTGTCCACCTGCTGGATCTGATCGAAATTCTGTTTTTGCTCCAATGGATCCATCGTGGATGCAAATTCTTCATTCAACACCTGGATTTTGGTGTGCACGTCCTCCAAGGTTTGGTTTCATCTAGCTATGATGCCCATCCAATCGTTGACTTCCATAAAAATCCTTTTGCACTTAGTTGTGCACTTATGTAGTTTTGCTCGGGCATTGTTACCTTCTAGCACTACCTTTTCCATCTGCTCTTGTAGCTTTCTGGGATGTTTCTCTTCTTATTCTAGATTCTTCCACAACCGCACTTCCTGATTCTCAACAAAAATGGCCAGTTGTGACCATTCTCCTTGGAGAAGCTCAATCTGATGCTTTGGCTCTCCTGTATCCCTGGCTTCGGGCAGTTGGGGTGGAACCTTCTGAATTTCCATCTAGGCTTCAACAAGCCTTTCCTGCACTCTTTTGAGTATGCGCTTGACTTGGATATTTTCATGTGATTCTTGTGTCTTGCATGCATGAACAAGGAGTGCTTCTTCCCTTGCGTACTTGGAATACCTCTCGGCCTGTTGGAGCCTCTGTTCTAGTTGATCAGTGGATGCTTTGATCAGTCCAACCAAGTGTGTCATTGGCCATCGTGCAAGGTCAGTGAATGAAGGGGATGCATCTCTGGGTGATCGAGTCTGCATTGGAATTCCACTGGTTGTTGAATGCTCCGAGTGAATATCTACCTCCTCCTCTGTTGATGGTCCTGGCGCAAGCCTCAACCTTAACACTGAGGTAAAGAGTGTTAGAACCTATTTTTTGGCCAGGAAGAGTTGCAACAACTCTACACACTACTGAGGGTTTTGTAGAACCATATCCATCTGTTCTTGCATGAATGTCCCGCTCTGCCCGGAAGTTGACTCAAGTTCCTTCTGAACATCTAGTATCTCATTCCATTTACTTGTGTTGACTCCTTGCATTGCAATTCCCTAGCCACCCTCAACCTTGGTTGTTGAGGTGATGTGATGGGTACTTTGAGCTTGCGGATCCTCCACCATTTGGGTGTCCTTTTCCAGCAAAAAAGCCACAATCTGTTGTTCCTAGGTGTCTGGGCTCAGACCAGTCAACTGTAGGCTCTTATCTGGTACTTCAAGGTTTGGACCAGAAGCTTCTGGTCTCATCTAAGGAAACTCCTAGGTTGTTTCTAAGAGTTCTCGCTCTACTTTCTCTGGGGGATCGAGATGCATCGGCTCTGGATCTATGGTTTGGGGTGGACTAGTTATTTCTGGGGTTGGTGAGGAGGGTTTTGGTGGTGATAGAGGGTGTTCGGTGATGATGGTGGATGGAAAGGTATCAGGCTCAGGTTCATCCTGAATATGGATGATGAGGGTTGTACTGATCGCTAAGCGAGTGTAGGGAATAGTAGATGAAATGAGTTGGGGGTTTATTACTTTACTCGGCGAGACCCTAGTTATGGGCTTCTTCTCCACTGGCTCTATGATGAACGCAACACTCAGGATATTGTTGACATCCTCTCCTTTCAACACGGCTTTCTCTAGAAGCTCTGGGAAAACTGGCAATGTTCTTTTTGTGCGTTCCAATGGATGCGTCGTGTCTTCCTCCTTAGAGTCTGACTGTGCCTGAGATTCCTTCTTCTGGGCCTTTGGTCCTGTGTTTGATCCTAACCCTGCTTCTTTTCCTTTCTTCTTTAGTGGTTATGTAGGAAAAATGTAGTGCATCCTCGACTAGCGAGCATTGCATTTAACTGTTGGCCATGACTTTGTCGAAGGCCTCCTCATCCAGGTAGAATGACAATATCCTCAAATGGAATTATTCCCTGTTAACATGCCTCGGCCATACAAATATATGATGTCAGTTCATGCTGAAAGAAATGTTCCTTGTGTTGCAGTTGAGGAGCTCTTGTGGAATGCAAAACCTCTACATTGCATCAATCATTTCATTGTACCACTTGGATAATGTCACATTGTTGAAGGATGTGTTCTTTGAGTCTGCTCTGGTGTGCCATGCCTCAAACACCTTTGCCATGTGCCCATTTTTGGCTAATGCCAACGGTCTTCCAGTGAGTGGTGTCCACTTGAACATTGTGAATGCCACCAATAGGTAGTCATATGTGAAGGTTCCTCCCTTCTCCTAGGCTTCCTCGCAAGCCATGAGCAGTTCCTCCAACATGTAACTGCACCATCTGAATACAACGCCATTGGCACAGAAGTCGACTACTGAAAATGCATACATCGTGCATTATACCTTGTAGTATGACTTCATAACCTTGTTGGCTATGATGTAACATCTAGTCCTGACTGTCTCTGGTAGTATGGGGTCAATTTTGGTTGTGCGCCCCCCCTCTGTGTGTGGAACATTTCATAGAGGTTGGGCTCCCCTTTCTTTTTGTCATGCTTGCTTGGACCCTGGAATCCCTTCAACACATCCTCGCCTTCAAGGGACAGTCTAGTGAGCTTATGTATGTCCTCAACATAGATTGGATACTGCCTATCCAACCAGATACTTTTTTCGTGCACCTTGTTGATCAGGAACTTGGTGCACCGCGCAACTTCACCAGTGGTACCGAACACTGGTAAGCCTCTAACGTTCATAATGGTCGATTTGAATATGTTGATGAATTCAGGATTGGGCATGAACTGCATGCCTCCCAACGAGTCTGGAGTGATAGTCTAGAATACGTCTATGTTCATTTGGGGGAACGAGACTTGGTCTGTTAAGTCAAGGTCAAGGAGATTGACTTGTTCTACCTTCCCCTTTAGATCACCTACGACCTTGACTCAGCGGTCGTAGGGCTCATCTGGTACTGTGTATTTGGACATGGTGCTTCAGCTTCCTGTAGCTCTCGGCATTGTGAGCTCTAAGTTAAAAACAAATTTTACAACGAACTAAGGATTGGGGATCACAAATACGTTTTTCTCGACTGTACTATCTTGCTCACTCTACAAAGTTCAGAAATTGCTAAATTCTTTGAAAACAATGCGTTCTATGGTGAGTTATCAGAGTCTTATACTTAGGCTTAGCTGGGAAGTTCAACAATAACTGTTTTTCATCATGCCCCTAGGGATGCAACTTGGATCTGAGTTTTCCAATAGGACGGGTTAACGGGGTAAATCCGATTGGGCGATTCTGGTATTTACTATGCAAGTTGGACAGGGACGTGGCCGATTTCAGACCTTTCTGTTTGATGGGTGGGAATCCCAATGTGAATATGAATGGCATCTTTGCGTATTGCATATTTATGGCTTAACTAAATTCATACGGGGTACCGTAATAACAATAAAGGTTGTGACTGGACTAGTTGTGTGTGCCACATGGAATCAGATTGCATTCGGATTCGTTCTCCCTCCGACCAAAAAGGGGTCCCCGTCATATTAATGATCATCATAAATGAGTTCTTTCCTTCTTTGATCCTCTATTGTTGAATAAGAAGCTGTGCATCAAACAACACTTAAACAGAAAAATGAACTATGTGTCGCAGTGCAACACTGTGCACCTCGACTTTATTAATTGAATTTACAAAAATAGAAGAAAACTCAAATCTAACTATTATACATGCTCCTTCGAACTAGAGAAATAGTCCTTTTATCTTAGTTATAGGACATATAGGGTTTCAGGAGAGCGCCATTCACCCATCCTAGTCGTAGCATACCATTCAATTGCGCAAGTTTGACTACTCCTGAGGGTCGGATCTCTTCAACTATAAATGGTCCCAATAAATGCATGTGCAACTTCCTAGGATGCTTCTGGTACCGAATGTCATAGAGTAGAACCTTGTCTCCTTGTGCAAATACTTTAGTTTTAATTTCATAGAGTAGAACCTTGTCTCCATGTGCAACTTCCTTGGATGCTTCTGGTATCGAATGTCATAGAGTAGAGCCTTGTCTCCTTGCACAAATACTTTAGTTTTAATGTTCCTTTCATGCCAAGATTTTTTCCTTGCCTTTTCAACCGACTGATGGATTTTTGCTAAAAAACTGGTCTCTTTGAGTTCTTGTAATTCCATAATTCTTTGCGCAATCGATTTGTCCTTTGACATATGTGTGATATATGAGATGTACAAACTCGGAGTGATAAATTCTATATTCACCACAACCTCCTTCCCATAAACTAGATGGAATGGCATGTACCTGTGGAGTTTCTTTGTCATTGTCCTATAAGCCCATAGTACTGTTGGAACTCTATCATCCCAATCTTCTCGATTTACGCAATAGACATTTGTTAACCCTCTCTCTAGAATCTTGTTGAATGCTTCTACTATTCCATTGGCTTGTGGGTGGTAGGGGTTGCTTTTTTGATGTTATATCAGGAACTCTGATGTAAGATTTTCTATAGTGATACTAAATAAATGAGTTCCCTCATCACTGGTTAGGATCCTAGGACATCCAAATCAAGTGATAATATTCTCAAAGATGAACCTAGCAACAATATCAGTCGAACAATCTTGAACAACTATTGCCTTGACCCAACGTGTAAGGTAGTCAGTTGCAATAATGATGTACCTAGCCTTTGAATGCTTAGTTCTGGGGTTTATTGGTCCAATAAAGTCAACTTCCCACTTCTCAAATGCCTGTAGAGATCAAACTAATTGAAGTGGTAATTCATCTTGTTGTGATGGCTTACCCATTCTTTGAAAAACATCACATGATCTAGCATATACCTTTGCATCATTGAAGAGTGTTTCCCACCAAATTACATCTTGGATAAGTTTCTGCGCAGTGGCATTTCCTCCTACATGACCTCCTGCAACTCCGTTGTGGCACTCCCATAATATATCCTACCTTTCATGATCCAAGACACATCTTCTAAGGATACTATCTAGTCCCAATTTATACAACTATCATGTAATCAACTGGTAATCTGTTGCTCTAACAACCATATGGTGTTTCTGGGTTGTGGAATATGTTTATGGGCAAGCCCCATTACTTAAAAAGACTGCTATGTCCTCCAGATACTCTGGTATGGCCTCAACCCGGAACAAATTTGCATCTGGGAGCTGATCGTCGATTGCTCTAACAAAATCCCCTAACTCTAATATATATAGGTGATTAGGTCCTATGTTGCATATTTTGGGCTTAATAATAACTTCAAAAGAGAATTCCTGAAATAATAGCAACCATCTACAAATTCTCCCTTCCAACAGAGGTTTGTTAACTAGATATTTCAATGTAGAATGATTAGTAAAGAACTTGAAATGAGAACCTAACAAATAATTTCTAAACTTTTGCAAAGCATAAATCGAGACTAAACCCTCCCTTTGGGTCGTTGTGTAGTTACGCTCAGCTTGTGACAACTTTTGGCTCAAAAAATAGATAAGATTATCAATGGATCCATCTCCAGGTTGTGCTAAGATAACTCCTAAGGAAATACCTAAAGCATCCATGTGGACATGAAATTCATTTTCCCAGTTTGGGAATATCAGAATTGGTGTTTTGATGAGCTTCTCCTTTAGGGTCTCGAATGCTTTATCACATTTTGGAGTCCATTGGAACATTTTGTCCTTTTTCAGTATATTTTCCAGGGATGCAGTGATGTTTGCATATCTTCTGATGAACCTGTGATAATACCCTGTGTGTCCCGGCATGGAACGCAATTTCTTAGCACTCATAGGTGGCGACATATTCACAATAACCACAAATTTGGCTGGGTCTACCAATTCTCCTTCTCGGCATAATATGTGGCCCAACAATTTTCCATGTGGTACGTAGAAGATACACTTTTTGAGATTCAATGGTATCTGCAATTCTCTGCATCTTTCAAACATCAAACGTAACAATGCTACATATTCCTTGAGAAAACTATATATCATCCAATAATCCATATAAACTTCTATGAACTTGTGAATAAATTCTCTGAAAGTTGTTATTACAATCTTGGAGAAAATTGCAGGGGCGTTCTTCAATCCAAATGGCATCACATTGTATGTGAAATATCCCCATTCGGTTATGAATGTGGTCTTGTTTTTGTCCTCTTCAGCAACCATGATTTGGTGGTACCCTGAAAATCCATCTGTGAATGAGTACACTTCCTTCTCTGCAACATTTTCTAGCACCTCATCAGTAAAAGGTGTTGGGAAAGGGTCATGCACATAGGTAGAGTTAAGGCTTCTATAGTCTACACATACCCTGATATCCTATGTTCCTTTCTTGCTTTGGATGACTATTGGGCTGACCCATTCTACTTATTCCACTGCAAAAATAAGTCCAGATTCCAACATCTTGTCTATATCCCTCTTAACCTTCTCTTTTACTCTAGGGTTAAGACGGTATGGTCTATGCCTCACAGGCTTGGATCCTAGTTTCAATTCAATTTTTATTTCTCCCATAACTCCTTTGATTCCCTTTAACTCTGAAAAAGTATTTGGGAACAAATCCTCATATTCCCACAACAAACTCTTTATTCTAGACTAGTTTTATCATCCCAGTAATCTCCCCCCATAGTTGTCTTAGTTTTCTCTATGGTCCCTATATTGATTTTGTACAACTTAAATGCGTGATTAAAGGAACTATGAGTCTGACTGGGTATAGTGTTATGGATTTATCTATTCTCTTCTGTCTCTTTGATGGGTAGGTCTCTCAATTCCTCTAAGTCATCTAGGATTTTTTAATTCTTGCTAATATTATAGCATTCTATAGGATTCTTGTTTGAGGGTAGGTGAAGACTAGTCTGAAGTTCTCGGCTATGTTTTGCACATACCACTAAGTTTGATTTCGGATTACTCTTATCTGTAAAAAGAAATTCTTTAATCTTTTGCAAGACTACTTCAAGTTGAGGGTACTTACTTTGAAATGAGAAGCCCTTGAAAAAATGAGCTACCAACGTTTATCAGTCATTGGTCTGTCTTCTAGTTTCCTCATGTATGAACCAAGATTTCGGAATTGAACCTAGGGAATGGGGAAATACATGAACCCATAAATGAGAGGGTATTTCCACAACTTGCCACTATGTCACGCACTGTTCAATATGTACTTTAGGATCATATTTTTCGCTAAAGAGTTGCACAACTTGGAAATCCATCTGCATCTTTGATTCCAGCTGCTCCCACTAGTACATATGGGTGGATTATTCCACGAAATTTTTCCATGTTTCCATTATTTTCATTTTTATTTAAATTGGATGGGATTTTCATCGCTATAGCGATGATGATTACATACCTCAAAATACATCTTCTAACACATGTGGCTTGCAATGGATATTTGACTTTTTACAAGTCAACTCAAGCATTTTAGTCGCTATATCGACGATAGTCGATCTATATTTACCTGACTTTAAGAGACTTTGCGACACATTTGCTATAGTTTCGAAACTATTCATGGCTTTTGTTTGAGTTGTTTATTTTTTTCGTCACCCACAGGTTGAACAAATCCAATTCTCGATCTACATAGCTCAGATTTTGAACTTGCAAGGTTAGTATGTTTTTTTATTTATGTACTCATTTAACTTGTAAATTCTTGTTCAAATGAAATTTCATGTATCTTGTTTTTTCCTTGATAATATATTGTATGTGCAGTACCATATTATGTCATTGGTTTTTGGATCTAGTTAGTATATTCTATGGAATTTCATGTGAAATGTTAAGAAATATATTTTCCTAAGAAGTATTTTAAGAAGAGGGAAAATTACTCCATCAATAAGTCAATTCAAACATTAAAAATGAATGTCATTATATTCAATCTAGATTAATTTCATGAGCCTACAATTCCTTATGTAAATTTAATCCTTATTACAAAACCACCAACTCATAACAAACTTACCATTTGGACTAATGTTTGAAATAGAAAGTGGAAAAAAAATCCTCTTAGGCCTAATCCTATCCCTTAGTGACCTTGTTAGCTCTCTAACTTTTGTGTTTCTATGATGTTGTGCCTATATATATTAATGGCATATTTTTAGTCTAGTATTAGGTTAGGTTAGTCATATAACATTGTATCCTTATGTGATGTCATTTCTCTCTGATCTGAAAATAGAAGGCTGACTTGTTATGCTATGCAAGCACCCTCTACCTCATGAAATAAATCTTAACAGGACCTTGCTTCATGTATTAAAATATGCAAAACTGGTTTATGTGTTAAGTTCTTGGTTTCTTCTTTGCAATGTGCATGTGTGAG
>JZKD02S1190202.1:1134226-1164788 GCA_000966675.3 Picea glauca | reverse complement strand
TATATATATATAATAAAACATTAAAAAAAAAAATGCATATGCCAAAATTAAAACACATGTCCTGTGCATTGTGATCATGACCTGATCTCCAAACCAAAACACATTTGATCTAGGACAGAGAGTGAGCTACCTTGAACCGCGCCTACACCCTAACCATATTTGATATTGACGGAGAGCGATAGAGGAGGTTGAGAAGAGGCTGAGAGTGAGCTAGTTGGACAAAGAGAGAGCGATAGAGGAGGCTAAGAGCGAGCTGGGAAAAAGAGCGATCTAGGAGGCTGAGAGAGATAGAGGAGGTCGAGAGAGGCATAGGAGCATTGATAGAGGAGTCCATCTATCCCTAGCATGACAGAGGAGGCCAGCTAGCCCTAGCGTCAATAGAGGAGGCCAACAATGTCATCAAATCAGATAATTTTTTCTAACATTTTAAAACCCTAAATCAAGAACTGAATACCACATTTTTCCTTGTTGGCCACCTCATAGCACACATCCATTTATAATTATCCATTTTCCTACTTTTGGTTATCCTCCTTGCACTTAAGAGATGATCGTGTTCATGATGGAATTAAATTAGTTGTCAAATACCTTGGTGATGATCTTATAGATGATGTTGCAATATAGAGAGAGGGGCCTTAACTTTTATTTAAAGGTTGCTTCACTTTATTTGAGGACAAATGCTATAAAAGTGGCATTAAGATCTTTGAGGACTCATCCATATCTTCTTGAGTCTTCCACCACTTTACAAACCTCTTTATCTATTGTGTGTTAGAAAGCATGAAAGAAGTTGGTTGCAAAGTTGTATGGACCTCGTACTTTACCTCCAACCATGTATTTAACAACTCTAAGTTCCACTTATAATGGTGATATATTGTTCATGAGGAAATAATTATGCTCCTCAAAGATCATACTTGGTATATGTTGGTGGTATAGTTAGTGGATGCCTTTTGTCCTCAACAAGTCCAATGAGAAGGTCACTAAAGTAGCTCGTGAGCTCTTTTTCTATATATGTGTGGTCGTCTACTATGTTTCCTTGTGCACCATCCTATAGTGATCTTCAAATTCATGTTCAATTTTCTCTTGGTTGGTTGTGAAACTTATGGTTTTGTTCAAGGAAAAAATGGATTTACTAGACTCCTTGGTGGTTGGGGATTTGAAGAATGCTTTTATAGGTCTATTGCCTATTTTTATCTAGTGTAATTGAGCATGCAACCGAGTGCCAATTGCTTGTTTGATATCATCCACCCACTATAAGTGGCATAACTTTGCAACTAGAGCTTGATTATCTTCATCATATGGATCCCATTGTAGGTTTCTCATGATGCCATCTAACTCATGGGGTGAAACATAATTGCGACCACGCGGGATTTTGGCTATCTGATGCCCACACCCTTTACAAGAGGGCTATAGTTCTGAAAATAGCATTAGTTGACCAATTAATCCGTCTAGAATCCCCATGTGTCTAGGGAATGGGATTCTGCACCAGGTGGATGCAAGCCATGCAACCTTGAGTTTGAATATGGGAGACATTAAAAATATAATGGGGTTGATGCATACCTACTCACTTTGCTCCCCAAGATAGAAAAAACCAAATGGGTAGGTGGAAATAAAGTGGTGGTTCTATGCACATGGATTGGCCAACCTCTTGTTGAGTCAGAAAATGAGTTTGGCTCTAATAAGAGGGCTTTGTCCAATCATTGGTAAATGCTCTCATCCCCTTTGTTGAAATTTGTTCATGTGAACCATAGTTCAATGGAATCTTTCCTTCGATTATTGATTAGGGTCATAATGCCCCTGTTTGGACTTTAGCACCCACCAAGCCATTTTCTCTATGAGCAATAATTGTATAGGATGTGCCCCTTCTTTGTCTTATTATCACTCTACCATCTTGAAATCCCCAAAAATAATCTAGGGGAAATTGAGGAGGTAATTGTCCATCTAATGCCAAAAGGTTGCACACACATTGATATCATCGGAGGCATAGATATTGACTAACATGAAAATTCAAATGTTTAGTTTAAGAAGAATCCACACAAGTTGTTAGGAGGTGTCTATATCCCATTCAACAACAACATTGGAAAACTTTAGAGAGACAAGGACTATGATCGCCCTTTTCCATTATCACAACTTGAATAAATCTAGCCCCAAGCCAAATGATTGACAAGGAAGTATGAAGCATAAAACCGACATTTTTGATCTCTTGTAAACAAAGAAAATCTAGTCCAGCTAAAGAAGCCAACTATTGGTGGAAAATGTTTTTTTGTTGGGGTCCTTGAGGCCGTAGACATTCCAAGAGGTAAATTTCACTAAAAACCAACAACATTTTGCATCTTTGCTTCATTGTTAAGAGATAATTTTAAGTAGGAAGAAAATGGATTTTATATTGTAGTTAATCCTATAAGTTATATTTGGTATTTATTCCCTTGTGTGAAACAAGGGAATATCAAATTCAAGACTATGAGGGATAGTTTATATACAAAGTTCCATGAATCAATTGGAAGACTCAAGATAGAAACACATGCATACTATAGTCTATATAGTTAGACTATGTAGAATGCAAAATTATAGGAACAATGTATAGCTACCTTGCAGCATAATTGAGTCATCATGGGAAGCAACACAAGTTGTGGGGACAACTTACTAAGGAAAATTAGTTGAATATATAAAAGTTGGAAGGAAAAAACAAAGAATTACAATAGACACACAAGAAGTGTATTCAAGTGATACTGAGGGTACATAAGGAGTAATTTTCTTAGCAAATAAACACTTATCAATAAGAAATCTAGGACATGACCTGAAAGTTTAGCAAGAAGTACAAGACTTAGAAGGTATTGTAGCATGGGATAGATTAAAATCTAAATAAACAACATAAATAATTCCTAAACAAATAAAACAACAAAAAAATCCTACCTCTAATCTCGAAAACCCTAACAACAACTAAGAAATGAGTGTTAGAGCATGTAGTTTTGCATCTTGGGCCTATTGATATGAAACCCTAGTTGTGGCACAATGAAACACTTGCAATATTCTATTGCTTGTATACTTGAATGATGCCCAATATGCATTTTTGGTAACCCTAGATGTGGCAATGTGTCCTCCTGTTCACTTTAAGCACACAAGTGTTGTGGGAGAGATGAAGTTGAAGACATGCAAGGAATGAAAGAAAACATGAGTGAATGGTGCCCTTTTTTAGGTTTATCGCATATATGTTGGGTTAAAATTGGAGTTAATGAATTTGACTTGATCATACTTGCAATTAATTGTGAGTCATAGACTCGTTGACTACACTTTTGAAAAAACTCGTTTGATTGTCTATCCAATTAAAACTCACAAGTCAATGAGGTTGATCTTTTTTCATTGGTCTTCAAGTTATAACTAGGAATTCACTCATTATAAGGAAACATGAAGCTTGAGAGACACAACAATCTTTCTCTCCCCCTTTGTTTTAGAAGGGTAACTATCTGATCCACTTGTGAAGGTAAAGGCCCTAGAGGGGTTGTTGAAGATGTCATTTAGGTACTGCATCTTCTATAACTTCAAAGTCCAAGCTAAAGTTGTCGCACAAATTACTCATACTTGAAGCTATTGGAAAAACATTAGTATGATCCACTACGAGAGAAACCAAAAAACACAGAGAAGAAAATCCCAACTAAACATAGGACTTAGGAGGGACTCATAGTGGCAGTATCATTCATTGTGACCACTTCAATGACAATAATCATTTGATTTTGTAATAGGGAAACTATGAATAATAATATTAACTATCCTATGCCTCTTGAATATTCTTACTATGTTCAACTCATGGAAAATTCAAAATGTTATACTCACAAGAGGTTCGAAAGTAGTTCATGAATTTCCTTCCAAAAATGGAAAAATGCCAACTACATATAAAATAGTTAATTTTAGAGCTAAACAAGCAAAGTTGGTAGCACAAAAAATATATAGAATTTGATATTTTTGGCTTGATCTTGGGTGAGTCTATAGCTTCCTATCGCGACCATCTAATCATAATATTTACACTTGTTCTCTTTTCCCCATCATCCTTTGCTTCACAATCCTTTGTATGGAGGTGGAATTCCACCTTGGTTGACATTTATGAACTAAGACAAATCAAAGGATCTAATAGTAATTTTCCTCTAGAATCCATGTTTTGTTCCACATTGTCAGTGGTTCACTCTAGAAAGAGGAAAAAAAACTTTCACTATCTTCTATGTTGAGCTGTATTTTCTTCTTTGTTGACATTTGTGAGCTAATCCATCTCCCAGGATCTAGTAGAAATTTTTCTCCCAGGGTCTAGCAACGATTTACCTCCATAAGCCTCATTTTTTTCCACTTTATCATTCCTTTATTCCAACAAATTGACTCTCTATGAATCACTTAGAACCTTTGATTGAAGCATAATTTGGTTCCAAGTTACCTACATGATTATAAATTAGAGTCTTTCACCTAATTATTTGTGTTGAACATCCCTCAATTCTTCTAAAAAACTTTGAATTGTGATGGATTGTCTTTCTTGAATTTCTTTTACTACTAAGCTCCTAAATTGATTTGTAACGGCCCCATCGTTACGACTATAAGCAGTGCAAGAAAGTGCAATTTTTTATTTTTATTTTTTGGGGAGGAAGGCTACTACGACAATAGTTAACAACACCACTTGACGATGAACACAATACATGCATATCAGGCAACATAAAACAATGAATCGGCACACTAGCTCATCATTCAACTGGACGAACATGCCATAATCAATAGACAAATAGAAATGAATACCCACCCGACACAAGCAAGACAACTCCTACGAGCTAAAGGAAAACATCAACAACCCAACATAGTGGCTTCGATGACCAGGAAATGGTGACCTCTACCGCACACAAAACCAAATGCATTAAGGTGTTACAACCAAGTGTCAACCTCAAATACAATGAAGCATAGACTCTTTCCAGGTTATCCTTTGCCTCTACCCATCACGGCGTGCAACGATCCCCTCATCAGGAATCATGCCATCACCAGGTGATAGGCATGAGAGTAACCATGGTGCAATGTAACATGCCTAGACCAATATCTCAAGAAAATCCAACACACTAGGAGACTGAATTAACTGACAAGGAGAATGTACGCACGCACCCAAGAAAAAAGTCGACAGGACGCAAGAAGACATCACTCGATTTAAATTTGCGTGAACAACCAAAGAATTCTTGTTTCCTACAAGGAAACCTGTATGGTGAAATGACTATGACCAACCACCCTTTCCAGCTCGACTTAAGGTGCAAGGTGCATGGTCGCTAATTAACTCTTAACTATTAATAGTTTTAGTTGATAAAACTACTAATCCCTCGACCATTAAGCTTGTGCAAGATAATCATCTATTATGCCAATATTCGATTATGTCTAACAATCCTAGTAATCCAAAAATTATAACTCTTTGCAGCAATGATAATCCTATTACATTTAATAAAAATCAATAAATCATCAAACTTTTACATCATTTAACCTTAATAAAGATTATTATTTTCTATAACAATCTACTTCTATTTTCTTCCAGGCTCATTTTACTTAAAAGGGTAAATTAGTTAAGGTATTTCAGTGTAAGTAAAAAGTTGGATTAAAATTCCCATGATGAAGAAGTTTTATGTGAAGTTGTCCTTATTGAGGAAACAATATAATGTCTCTAGCTAACAGTTATATGCTATTGCTGTCCAACATCAAGATAATGTTGTCTACCAAGAATGGTATCATTGTCTATAACCACATGAGACTTTTGTATATATATAAAATAAAACGCAGTCAACCAACCATAAAATGGTCTATTACTTAAAATGTTATCTAACACAGGTGGTTGTCTAATTAAGGAACTTCACAAAGTTTACAATTTATCATTGCGGTAGTTAATGTATAATTTGTTGACAATAAAAACCTTCAAATCTTAGTCACCTACTTTACAAATAAATCGTTGACCATAAATAATCAACTTGCTATCCTTTGATACTATACCTCACTACAACACAACATTTACATAGTCATCAAGGCTCAACTATTATACAGTCACAACGCCTCCAAAGCACAATCACAATGCAATAACTTCTGAGATTGAAAATTATTGAATATGAAACCGTTGTCTGAGTAATAAATCATTTTCTGAAAACTAAAAATTTCTTTGGATAATGAAATCAATCTAGTATTAAAATCATTTTGAGAAATCATTGCCAGTATTGCTAGCACAAGTGTAAACGAAATATCAGAGAGAAAATAATATTGTTATTGCCTTTATTTAATATACATGAATTAGCAGAGCAAGGACTGTATTAAACGCAGTCCATATGTGGTCCAAAAACACAGAGTAAATGAGATGTATGCATAACTGTAAAATTGGTGAGTGTATAGGTTAAACACAGACAAACACTGTGTAATAAGGATTCAAACACAGTCGCCCAATACACAAAATTCGTTGTGTATAAGAGATTCAATCGCAATCAACAATTAAGAATGTAGTCAATATATAAATCAAACATTGTCATTCACATATTAATAATGTTCAGATTTTACCAATCAAGGAGCTAGGAACTGTCATAAAAATTGCAGAGAATAAAACGCCATCCAAAAACGCAAAGGTGATATTAAAAACACAAACAATATTAAGTTGTTTGTAGAGAGAAATGATAAACAATACGCAGAGATATTCAATCACAAGAAGGCGTAAGACAATCATTCAACCATGAATCAATCAACTCAGAGATAAGTAAGGGTAGGCAACTGGGTAAAAATTATCCTTCCCTCATCATCCATGCACAGAAAAGTAGGGCATTAGAATCTATAGGTCTTTAAACATCGAAGCGACGACCATCGATTCAACTCCTAGCCGACTGCTCAGGCATGGACTGATGACCTAGGGATAAGGGCGGAAGATAAAGCACAATCTCGTCATAATAATCAATGAAACCCACACAGATAAGTTATTGAAATAAGAAGTTGGGTTCGCCAAAGGAAATCCATCAGAAAGAAGAAAGCAAGGGGATTACAGTACCGTAGGAAAGCAGGTGCAAGACAACACATGGAAATGAAATCTTAAACCAAGCATAGGGAAATAACATGAGTAAATTTAATTTCATTGCAAGTAACAGTTTAACCGGCGTACCTTAGCCAAACGCAATTTCTCAATAGTTTCTTCACGTACATGCTCCATCCAGCTTCTGCTTTTCGACCGATGTGACCTCACTGGTACCTCCCAACCAACGCTAGGGGTACTCTTCTTCCCCCTGAGCCTCCTGAGCCGCAAAGGGGCCACGCACAATATACCATAGAACAACTAGGACCCAATTTTCCTCTCAAGGTTGAGCTACCACTCGTTACCCAAGTTGGGTATCCCAACTCTCACAAGATAAGTTCAGTCAAGACAAAAAATATGTAGCGTAACATTACACATAATTATCCCATACATACTCCTCCTCCTCCAACCTTTTTATAGATTTTTTAAGTGATTTCTTTCCAAGTTTCTCATTTAATTCCTTTTTCATTATTTTAATCCGAAAAAACCTCCCCCGTACACATGTTACCCATCCCCCTAGTTGCACCAGAAATTAATTTCATTAATTATTTAATTATTCATATTATCCTCACCCACCTAAAAGCATTCCTAAAAATGCTCCTTGGTGTCCCAATATCCCCTTACACATCTTAAATGACTTACGCCTTTACTAAATTCCTAGTTGAGTTCATAATTAGAAAGTTCTTAAAGGCAAAATTCCTTACTAAGTTAAACATTCAGCTTTTTCCTTACGTTTCCCTTTTTATTTATGTTTCCCCTCTTTCCTTTAGTTTCCTATTTCTTTTAAGTTTCCCTCTTTTCCCTTGTTAACTAAAACTCAAATTAGCAAGTGTAGAAAAACAACCATTTACCCCTTTTTCTTTTTAATTAAAAATTAAATTATCATATGTAGATAAAACAATCATTTCCCTTTTAAAATTTTAATCCCCCTTTATAATTTGATTTTAATAATTTAATTGAATTTATTACCCCTTCCTTGTTGCATGTTTAATTATGATTATTATTTTTGACCACATGTGTTACTTATACCTAGATTTTAATTTCACTAGGTTGAGCAACATTTTTATTAGGGAAATTGTTTTTAAATCTTACTTATCACATCATTAATTTTAAGGTTGGCTAGGTTTATTCACTTACCCATTAAAATCATGACATACCCTTCAGGACGCACTAGGTTCTCCAAGGGTGCCACTCACCTTTTTTCATTTTACTTGCGCAATGTGCCCTTCAAGATGCACTACGTGATCCAAGTGTGCCACTCACCTCTTTCCATTTTCCTTGTGCTACGTTCCCTTCAGGATGCACTACATGCTCCAAGGGTGCCACTCGCCTCTGGACTGACTTGTTATACATAAAAAACCCCTGGATTCAATACTCCACTAGGTGATCTTGTGGGAGACTAAGGGCCTCTAAGGAATAAGGCCCCTACCTTATTGTGTGCCCCTTAGAATTATCGTGAGCGGTTGTCACAGTATTCCCTCACGACATCATGGGTCTTATCAAACTAGGTAATTGTTAACCTACAGTTTGAGCCACGCAGGGAGTGCTAGTAGGTTGTGGTAGGGTTGTTTTCTACACCTCTCCCTCAAAGTATCTAGTTGTCATGCATGACCCCTCTACTCCACATGTGAATCTGGTCGACAAGCTATCATCATCTTGCATCATCAACGAAACATGTCATCAAAATAATCAATCATCATAACATCTAATCATATGTACATATGTAACATCAATAGTAATCAACCCACCAGACCACTCCCTAACTCGATCCTGAGTCCAATGGGTTTCATCGATGCCTCTGCATCCTCGAGGTCCAAGGTCCTCCACACTCAGGAGAACCCAATCAATAGCACCAATCTACGTCAATAAATAAAAAATAACATATCACCATATCTATAATGCCTCGTAATCATAATCAAATGGCCAATAGTATAATAATATGGATCACTTGCAAGCAAGTGTCCTCAAAGAATAAGTTTTCTCAGTGCGCGCAAGAGCGGGATGTCACATACACCTCATCTTGGTCTAAACTTCCTCCCGAATATTCACATTATATAAGTGTCGAAATAATGTGTATCACAATATCATAAGTCTATCTATCAAAAAAAAAAATGAAACTCTTGGCGCATATCATATGCGTCCTCCTAGGTCGCAGAGTGAAAACTATAGTTGTCCTAATGGACCTTGACCTGATCTACTATTCAGCATCGTAGTTGTCGAATGCAATGATCCAGGATGTGGATCGACTCAGTTGTGAGCGCACCCTCGTTAGATACCTACAAGGAACTCATGTTAATAACATGTGTAGGATCACTAATATAATGTCTCAAAATAGATACGTGAAAAACATCGTGGATACGCCTCAAAGAATCATGCAAGGCTATTCGATAGGCCACAGGCCCCTTCCTTTCCATAATATCAAAATGTCCCACGAACCTAGGAGATATTTTATCACCCTTTTCAGACTTGATCGAACTCTTATGTGGTTTCACCCGCAAGAAGACTCGATCACCAACTTAGTAACTACAGTTGACACAGTGCGCATCGGCATAACTCTTATGTCGATCTTGTTCTTATTTGATACTTTGTCTTATTGTTTTCATTTGATATTCCATTTCTTGGATCGCTTCTAGTCCCACCAGGACCCTATCCTCAAGACGATCCTAACTCAAAGGCATCTGACATGGTCACCCATAAAGAAACTCGAAAGGCGCCATCTTAATGGTGCTTTGGTAACTATTGTTATATGCGAATTCTACCAGTGGAAAGAATTCTTCCCAACACTTATGTCGGTCCATCACATGCATGTGAAACATATGTTCCAAGATTTGGTTTGTTCGTTCAGTATGCCCATCTGTCTCCGGGCGATATGAAATACTCAAGTTAAGTTGGGTTCCCAAGGCATCTTGAAAACTAGTCCAAAATTGTCTCATAAACATCGATCTTCGATCAGATATAATATTCTTAGGCACACCATGTATCCTCACAATATCATTGATGAAAACTCTACCTATGTCAGGTGCTTGATACATCATACGCACAAGAATAAAATGAACACTCTTTGTCAAAGTTTCGACTACCAAAAAAATCGAGTCGTGTCTGTTTTCCTTCAGTGGAAATACAACAATCAAATCCATCGAAATAACCTCCCATTTCGATTACAGAATAGCATGTGGTTGTAGTAATCCTATTGGATGTCTATGTTCATCCTTAACCTACTGACATTCTAGACATCTAGCCTTCATTCCTTTCCAAAATAATAAGGGTTTAAGGTCCGCCCTCATCTTCGTGACTCCTGGGTGAGCCATGTATACTACTTTGTGAGCCTCGTTTAGGATCAAACTCCTCAACTCGTCATTCAGTGGTACGTAAATTCTTGTCCATAGTAAATCCTTCAAATTTTGGTACCATCATTGTGTTTTGTACGATAAAATATTTGACCTCTTTGTACCAGTCATCGTTGTGCTATAAAGTTGGAATATTTTCACATATATTCGTCTGAAAAGGAAATCACCAAAAATATGCATGGTCTCCAACTCAATGCATCTTCCACTCTATTCACTATCTCATTTATGTAAGAAATCTCGAAATCATACTCACTAAGCAATTCCGACCAATGTCGTTGTCGCACGTTCAAGTCACTTTGCGTAAATATGTTTTGTAGTCCACAATGGTCTATTTTTAGTTCACTTTCCATCCAATAAGGTAGTGTCTCCAAACCCTCAAGGCATAAACAATGGCTAACTACTCCAAATCATGTGCCGCATAGTTCTCCTCATGCCTTCTCAACTTTCTTGAGATGTAAGCGATCACTCGATCGTCTTGCATCAAGACTCCACCTAAGCCTTCCTTGGATGCGTCAGTGCATACCAAGAAGTCTGCATCCATGTCAGGGATCTTCAGTATCGATATCGTTGTCAACAAATCCTTGAGCCTCTGAAATGCTTCCGCGCATTTCGCGATCCAACAAACTTCTTGTTCTTCTTCTGTAATTCCATAATCGGATTTGCTATATTCGCAAAACCCTTGATGAACTGTTGATAATATCCTACTAAACCCATGAAGCTATGCAATTTCGAGAAATTCATCGGCGTAGTCCATTCCATAATAGCCTCGACCTTTGTTGGATCCACGATGATAACTTCGTCGGAGATGACATTCCCTAAGTAGTGAATCTTCGATTGGTAAAATGAACATTTAGACAATTTCACATACAACTTGTTTTCTCACAGACACTGTAGTACCAAGCGCAAGTGCTCTTCATGATCCTCCATTGTCTGAGAGTAAATCAAAATATCATCAATGAATACTTGGATGAACATGTCCAAGTACTCGCGGAACACCCTATTCATCAAACTCATAAATACACCTAGGGAATTCATCAGTCCAAACGGTAAAACAATAAACTCGTAATGTCCAAACCTCATCTTAAAGGTGGTCTTAGGGATGTCATCCTCCTTTATCCGTAGCTGGTGATGCCCTGATCTCAAGTAAATCTTTGAAAACACCGTCACACCCTTCATCTGATCAAACAAATCATCAATCCTTGGCAATGAATATTGATTCTTGATCATTGCTTTGTTCAATTGATGATAGTCAATGCAGATTCTCCACGACCCATCCTTATTACATATGAAAATTATAGACGCACCCCATGGTGACATACTTGGACGTATAAGTCACAGGTCCAGCAACTCCTTCAGTTGCATTCTCAACTCCTGGAACTCCGGGGTCGACATCTAATAAGGAATTCTTGCTATCGATTCAGTCCCCATATTTAGGCCTATGGTAAATTTGAATTCCCTCTCTGGAAGCATCTGAGGTAACTCCTCAAGGAAGACATCTACAAACTATCTCACCATCGGAAGGTGATCTATACCTTCCACTACTACCTTCTTGTTTAACGCAAGGATCGCATAAAGATTACATCCCTTGCACATGATCTCCTGTATCTGTAAGGAAGATATGAACCATAGGGAAACTCCCTGGTTCCAACCTACAATCATGCATATATGTCCCTCATCATTGACCCAACTAAACTATTTCGTCTTACATTTGAGTATCGCCTCATGCGATTCCAACCCGTCCAAACTGATCATGACATCATAAGATCCTAAGATCATGACATACAGGTTGTCTTTGGTGACAAACTCTCCCAGGTTAAGGCTACATCCCGTAACCTTCCCACCAACCTTTTGTTTGTCTCCCGAAGCCATTTCTACAAAGATAAATTCACCCTATTCGACTGCCTTCACCTTAATTATTTTTAGAGTTGCACCAAAAATAAAACTTTTGGTAGCACCAGGATCTATCAAAATAAAAGGGCCTGGTCAATGACGATACCTAACGTCTCGAACACAGTCGAATGGTGCTCTGCCTGGAGGTTATTCACCGCTGCATGAATCCAATGGGCCTTGCCCAAAACTCTCACAGTAGTGGGCCCGGCTAATCCAAATGCTCTGATCCTATCCATTGGGAAATCATGCTAGTAATGTGGCTCCCCACATTCTAGCACACCTTCTTCGGTCCAGTATTCCTGGCACCTGAAGTAGAAGTTGAATCCTAACATTAAGGAAAAACATGAACTTGTTGACCTTAATTTTCTCGGTAATTTGGTGAGGAGCATACCATAGCATCTCCAAAAATGGGCCTCATACTCGGGCACCATATGGACGCCCTGTCGTAAGGCATTGAAATCATTGATCTGACGCTCAATGAATTCCTCAGAAAGATACCTCTCTTGGAACCATTCCTCAAACATTTCCCATGACACGTCTTCGACGACCATGTTCAAATGCGATAGGAGCGTATTCCACCATAAAAGAGCGCTCCCCTTTAGTTGAAAGACCACCATGTAGACCTTCATGTTGGAGGTTTAGTCGCGAAATACAAAACATATCACCAAATTCTCCAACCATGCCTCAGTGGTTGAACCATCCAAGGCACCAAAGAACTCGGGAAATGGACGTTCTTGAGTTTGGGGTGAATACTAACGGTACTTGCTGAGCACGTTGTGGACCCTCAAGAGTACAGGTGCCCTATCCTCATCTCAGTACATATGGTGAATCAAGGCCTTCAAAAATCTCTGGAAGGACCTAGTCAGACCATCATCATCCATTGCAACAATCGAATCCAGCCCAAGGATCGGTTCCTCCCCTTGGGGGTTATACTTCGAGGGCATGAGCACTTATGGAGGCATCGCACCTCCTTCCATGAAACCACACTATGAACCTCTGTGGCATCCTCTAATCGAGATCACCACATGAACACATTAAAGTTTTTAATTAGCGCTAGGTTAATATTCAAGGGTTTATTGTAGTGGAAAGCATGGTGATCCATAGTCATAGGGTTGAACCCGCTCTGATACCATATGTAATGACCCCATCATTACTACTATAAGCGAGTGCAAGTTTTTTTGGGGGGGTAGGAAGGCTACTACGAGAATATTTAACAACACCAGTAGATGACGAACACAATGCACGCAGATCAGAAAATAGACAACAATGACTCAACACACTAGCACATCAGTCAACTAGACGAACATGCAATAATCAATAGATAGATAGAAATGACTACTCTCCTGAAACAAGCAAGACAAATCCTACGAGCTAAATGAAAACATCAACAACCCGACACAATGGCTTCGACAACCAGGAAATGGTGACCTTTATGGTGCACAAAACCAAATGCGTTAAGGCGTTACAACCAAGTGCCAACCTCAAATACAATGAACAATGCCCACATCGGGAAGCACAGACTTCTTCCAGGTTATCCTTTGCCTCTACTCGTCAGGGCACGCGATGATCCCCTCATCAAGAATCATGCCATCACCAGGTGATAGGCATGACAGTAATGATGGCGCAATGTAACATGCCTAGACCAATATCCAAAGAAAATCCAATGCACTAGGAGACCGAATTAACTGACAACGAGATTGTACCCATGCATCCAAGCAACAAGTCAACAGGACGCAAGAAGCAATCACTCGATTTAAATTTGTGCGAATGACCAGATCATTCCTCTTTCCTACAAGGAAACCTATATGGTGAAATGACTATGACCAACCATCCTTTCCAGCTCAACTTAAAGTGCAAGGCGCATAGTCGCCAATTAATTTTTAAATATTAATAGTTTTAGTTGATAAAACTACTAATCCCTCAACCATTAAGCTTGCACAAGATAATCATCTATTACGCCAATAATCCATTATGTCTAACAATCCTAGTAATCCGACAATTATAACTCTGTCTAGCAATGATAATCCTATTACGTTTTATAAAAATCAATAAATCTTAAAAAATTTACATCATTTAACCTTAATAAAGATTATTATTTTCTATAACAATCTACTTCTATTTTATTCCAAGTTCATTTTACTTAAAAGGGTAAATTAGTTAAGGTATTTTAGTGTAAGTAAAAAGTTGAATTACAAGTCCCACGATGAAGAAGGTTTATGTGAACTTGTCCTTATTGAGGAAACAATATTATGTCACTGGCTAACAATTATATGCTATTGTTGTCCAACATCAAGATAATGTTGTCTACCAATAATGGTATCGTTGTCTATAACCACATGAGACTATTGTATATATATAAAATAAAACACAGTCAACCAACCATAAAATGGTATATTAATTAAAATGTTGTCTAGCACATGTGGTTGTCTAATTAAGGAACTTTGCAGAGTTTACAATTTATCATTGTGGTAGTTAATGTATAATTTGTTGACAATAAAAACCTTCAAATCGCAGTCACCCACTTTAGAAATTAATCGTTGACGATAAATAATCAACTCGCTATCCTTTGATACTATTCCTCACTACAACACAACATTTACATAGTCATCAAGGCTCAACTATTATACAGTCACAATGCCTCCAAAGCATAATCACAATGCAATGACTTCACCCAACCAAATACACAGTCAAACGTAGCCATCAACTCGTTGTCGTTCCTAAAATTTGCGATATCGCTATTGGATACAACTTTATCAAATTAGTGGATATCGTTGAGGATATAACTTCTATCTATCAATCTAGGGGATTCGATGCTAGAGGATGTATAAAATCGTTGACCCGCCATTTAAAACTCTTTCATTCATAGATAGAGTTAGTACATATAAAAAAAAACATTGGATGTCCTTATATAGTAAAAACGTTGGTTGTCATTAAAATTAAAAATGTTGGCTATCAATTAAAATTTAAAACACTGGCTATCAATTAATATGTTGGTTTTCATTACAATTAAATAAAAATGCATCCATAAACCTGTTGTTTGTCAGGCACTCATAGTCATTAAGAAGGATGAAGCATTGTTATTATTAAAATATAATGCTACCTCAAAGTTGTGTCGCTGTCGATTTTTGTGTCTAAAAAAGGGGGCTACTTCAAATGTGATCAAATGTAGAAGCCACCGATTGTTGTCTTCTATTTCACTACAATCAAAAACAAAGAAGCAACAGATCTTAATGATAATAAAATTTGTTTTCTGCGATTGAAAATTCTTGAATATGGAAGTGTTGTTTGAGTAATAAATCATTTTCTGAAAGCTAAACATTTCTTTGGATAATGAAATCGATCTAGTATTAAAATCATTTTGAGAAATCACTTCCTGTATTTCTAGCACAAGTGTAAATGAAATATCAGAGAAAAAGTAATATTATTATTTCCTTTATTTAATATACATGAATTCGCAGAGTAATGACTGTATTAAACACAGTCCATATGTGGTCCAAAAATGCAGAGTAAAATGAGATGTATGCATAACTATAAAAATTGTTGAGTGTATAGGTAAAATGTAGACAATGACTGTGCAATAAGGATTCAAATGCATTCACCGAATACATAAAAGTTGTTGTTTACAAGAGATTCAATCGCAATCAACAATTAAGAACATAGTAAATATATAAACCAAACAATGTCATTCACATATTAATAATACTGAGATTTCACCAATCAAGGAGTTGGGAACTATCATTAAAATCACAGAGAATAAAATGCCATCCAAAAATGTAGAGGTGATATTAAAAACACAGACAGTATTAACTTGTTCACAAAGAGAAATGATAAACAATACACAGAGATATTCAATCACAAGAAGGTGCAAGACAATCATTCAACCATGAATCAATCAACTCAGAGATAAGTAAGGGTAGAAATTTGGGCAAAACTTATCCTTCGCTCATCATCCATGCACAGAAAAGAAAGACATTAAAAACTATAGGTCTTTAAACACCAAATTTATGACCGTCGATTCGTCTCCTGGCCAACCTCTCAGACATGGAATGATGACCTAGGGATAAGGGCGGAAGATAAAGCACAATCTCTTCATAATAATCAATAAAACCCACACAGATAAGTTATTGAAATCAGAAGTTGGATTTGCCAAAGGAAATCCATCAGAAAGCAGCAAGCAAGATGATTACAGTACCGTAGGAAAATAGGTGCAAGACTGTGCATGGAAATGAAATCTTAAGCCGAGCATAGAGAAATAACATGAGTAAATTTGATTTCATTGCAAGTAACAATTTAGCCAGCGTACCTTAGCCAAATGTGATTGCTCAGTAGTTTCTTCCCACACACACTCCATCCACCTTCTGCTTGCCAACTGATGTGACCTCATCGGTACCTCCCATCCAATGCTAGGGGTACTCTTCTTCCCTCTAAGCCCCCCAAGCCACAAAGTGACCACACACACTATACCAGAGAACAACTAGCACCCAGATCACCTCGCAAGGTTGAGCTACCACTCATTACCCGAGATGGGTATCCCAACTCCCACAAGATAAGTTCAGTCAAGACAAAAATTCTGTAGTGTAACGTTATGCATAAAGATCCCATACATACTCCTCCTCCTCCAACCTTTCTATAGAGTTTTTAAGTGATTTATTTCCCAATTTCTCATTTAATTTCTTTTTCATTATTTTAATGAGAAAAAACTTCCCACGTACACATGTCACACATCCCCCTAGTTGCATCAGAAATTAATTTCATTATTTATTTAATTATTCCTATTTCCCTCACCCACGTAAAAGCATTCCTAAAAACGCTCCTTGGTGTCCCAATATTCCCTTACACATCTTAAATGACTTACGCCTTTACTAAATTCCTAGTTGAGTTCATAATTAGAAAGTTCTTAAAGGCAATATTCCTTACTAAGTTAGGCATTCATATTTTTCCTTACGTTTCCCTTTTCCTTTATGTTTCCCCTTTTTCCTTTAGTTTCCTATTTCTTTTAAGTTTCCCTCTTTTTCCTTTAGTTTCCTATTTCTTTTAAGTTTCCCTCTTTTCCCTTTTTAACTAAAACTCAAATTAGCAAGTGTAGAGAAACAACCATTTAGCCCTTCTTCTTTTTAATTAAAAATTAAATTATCATATGTAGATAAAACAATCATTTCCCTTATAAAATTTTAATCCCCCTTTATACTTTGATTTTAATAATTTAATTGAATTTCTTACCCCTTCCTTGTTGCATGTTTAATTATGATTATTATTTTTGACCACATGTGTTACTTATACCTGGATTTTAATTTCACGAGGTTGGGCAACATTTTTATTAGGGAAATTGTTTATAAATCTTACTTATCACATAATTCATTTTAAGGATGACTAGGTTTATTCACTTACCCATTGAAATCAGGACATGCCCTTCAAGACGCACTAGGTGCTCCAAGGGTTCCACTCGACTTTTTATGTTTTCTTTGCGCAACGTGCCCTTCAGGATGCACTACATGATTTAAGGGTGTCACTCGCCTCTTTCCATTTTCCTTGCATGACGTGCCCTTCAGAACGCACTACATGCTCGAAGGGTGCCACTCACCTCTTGACTGACTTGGTAGACATCAAAAACCCTGGAGTCAATACTCCACTAGGTGATCTTGTGGGAGACTAAGGGCCTCTAAGGAATAAGGCCCCTTCCTTATTGTGCACCCCTTAGAATCATCGTGAGCGATTGTCATAGTCTTCCCTCACAACATCGTGGGTCTTCTCAAAATAGGTAATCGTTAACCTACAGTTCAAGCCATGCTGGGAGTGCTACTAGGTTGTGGCAAGGTTGTTTTCCACACCTCTCCCTCAAAGTCTCTAGTCATCATGCGTGACCCCTCTATTCCACATGTGAGTCTATTCGGCAAGCTATCATCAGCCTGCATCATCAACGAATCATGTCAGCAAAATAATAAATCATCATAACATCTAATCATATGTACATATGTCACATCAACAAAAATCAACCCAACAGTCCACTCCCTGACTCGATCTAGAGTCCAAGGGGTTTCATTGATGCTTATGCATCCTTGAGGTCCAAGGTCCTGCACAATCAGGAGAACCTATTCAATAGCACCTGTCTACGTCAATACAACAAAATAACATATCACCATATCCATAATGCCTCATAATCATAATCAAACGACCAATGGTATAATAATCCCAATCACTTGCCACAAAGTGTCCTCAAAGAATAAGTTTACTCAGTGCGCGCAAGAGTGGGATGTCACATGATTTTGGTAGAATTATGGTGGGGGTGCTTGTAATATACCAGATATAAAAATTATGCAGAACAAAAATAAAATGCTAGAAATGGCGGAATAATAGAAATATAACCAAAACAATCACCACAATAGCACTGAAATGATATAAGAACAACAATAGAAATAGCACTTTGATTCTGAAAGAAATGTTCACAGGCATCTTCAATGGGGCAACCTCCAGTTGAGCAGTGCTCTATTACAATATTATCCAAGCTAGGGTTCTCATACCCTCAACTCCTATTTATACTAAATATGTCTATTAAAAGAAGCATCTAGAGGAAGATCCTTCTAGAAGAGAAAGCTTATATTAGGTCTTCATACATCCGCCTTATTCTATTTTATTGAAAGGAATTATTAATATTGACCTTTATTGCATTCGAATATATTGTTCTACCTATGTGCAGGTTAGGACCCTAACATGTCCACCCCCTTAAAAACAACCTTGTCCTCAAGGCTTGAGATGAGGAAATTGTTGCAAAATGGTAGCTGGTTCCCAAGTGGCATCTTCTGGAGTTGTATCTTTCCACTAGACTAGCACTTCCTTGATGGTTATCTTAGGTAGGTGACGCTTACGCTGGTCCAAAACTACTTTTGGATGTAGCCAAATGGATCCTTCTTCAGCTAACTCAAGAAGGTTGGTTTGAATTTCGCACTTAGCTCCAATCACCTTCTTTAAGCATGAAACATGAAAAACAAGATGTAGCTTCGAATGGCTGGGAAAAGCTAACTGATAGGCTACTTGTCCCACATGCTTGAGAATGGAATAAGGACCATAAAATTTGGCTGCTAGCTTCTGACAATGCTTGTATTGAGGGAAGTTTGCTTGTAAGGTTGTAGTCGAAGAAACACCTGATCCCCTTCTGCAAATTGACGTTCAAAGTGACCTTGATCTGCTTGTTGCTTCATGCGATTATGTGCCATGACCAAATTCTCTTTGAGGGTACAGAGAATAGCCTCTCGAGCTATAAGTTTTTGGTCAAATGCCTGGACCTTCGAGGCACACGGTAAGTATGAGAGAATTGAAGGTGGCTTCTATCCATATATAGCTTCAAAAGGAGTCATGCGTGTAGCTATATGGTATGAAGTGTTGTACCACCATTCATCTAGGGGTAACCATTGAGCCCACTGATTTTTCTTTTCCGAAGAAAAACACCTCAAATATGTTTCCAAACACTTGTTGACAAATTCTATTTGGCCATTAGTATGGGGATGATAAGATGTGCTGAGATGCAATTCGGTGCCTTGTATCTTGAACAGTTCTTGCCAAAAAATATTTTTGAAAGTTGGGTTGTGATCAGAAACAATAGAGTGCAACATGCCATGAATCTTGAAGACCTGATCCATGAAAATTTGAGCGACCATGGATGTTGTAAATGAGTATTGAAGGGAACATAAATGAGCATACTTGGAAAGGCAATCAAAAACCACCATGATGACTGATTTATTTCCTGATTTGGGTAAGCCGATAATAAAATCCATAGAGATATCCTTCCAAATAGCAGGTGAAATCAGGAGTGGTTGTAGTGTGCCTAGATATTTTACTGTTTCTCCCTTGTTGCATTGACACACATCACATTCAACGAAACAATTACGAATGTCGTGTTTCATACCATCCCCAAAAAAGGAACATTTGACCCTACCATAGGTTTTGGTGAACCCGGAGTGCCCTGYTGTGGGTGTAGCATGAAGCTCAGAAAGTACCATGGATTTAAGCTTTGATTGTTTACTTAAATACAAACAGCCTTTGTATCAAAGTTCATCATGGAGTCAAGAGTAACCTGGGGAAGATGGATCATTGGATTGCAATTGTTGGATCAGATGCGAAATTTTTGGATCTTGTAGCCATTCTTGGCGAATAGCTTGGAGCCAATCTAGTACAATGAATGAAAGAGAAAAAAGGGATCCTTCATCTTCATATTTTCAGGAAAGTGCATCTGCAACCACATTGTCTTTTCCTTTCTTGTAAATGATCTCATAATCATATCCAAAGAGCTTAGTCACCCATTTTTGTTTTTCTGGGGAGGAAATGCGTTGTTTAAGAAAATACTTGAGGCTTTGATGGTCTGTCTTAATTTGGAAATGTTGCCCCAATAGATAAGGGCGCCACAGATCAACGACATGCAGAATAGCCAACATTTCTTTTTCATAGATGGATTTGCCCAGATTTCTTTCAGATAGTTGTTTGCTGGTAAAGACCAAAGGTCGACCCTCTTGCATAAGGACAACACCAATTCCTTTCCCTAAGCCATCACATTCCAACACAAAGGTCTTTGTGAAATTGGGATGGGCGAGGACTGGAGTGGTCCACATGGCCATATTCAAGGTTTGAAAATCTTGAGCAGCGGTTGGAGTCCAAGTGAAAGAGTTCTTTTTTAGGAGAGCAGTGGGAGGTGTTGCAATCTTCCCATAATTCTTAACAAACTTGCGATAATACTCTGTTAAGCCCAGAAATCCACGCAAGATCTTAAGAGTCTTTGGGTGAGGCCATTCTTGAATAGATTCAATCTTTTTAGGATCCACCCTGACGCTATACTTGCCAACCAGATGACCCAATTATTCTACTTCTGAGGCACCAAAAGCACATTTAGACCGTTTCAAGAAAAGTTGGTGCTGAGAGAGTAGATGTAGAAATCAATCCACATGAGAAAGATGGTCTATCCAGGTTTTTCTATAGATGAGGATATCATCAAAGAAAACTAAGACAAAATGGCAGAGAAAAGGATGGAAGACATGATTCATGAGGCTTTGGAAGGTGGAGGGGGCATTACACAAGCCAAAGGGCATGACCAAAAACTCATAGTGGCCCTCATGAATTCTAAAGCCAGTCTTGGGAATGTCTGCATCTTTCATACGTATCTAGTGGTAGCCTGAATGAAGATCAAGTTTAGTGAAGAATTGAGCACCACTCAATTCATCCAGGAGGTCATTAATGATAGGAATGGGGAATTGTCTTTGATGGTAAGTTTGTTGAGGGCATGGAAGTTAGGACACATTCGCCAAGAACCTTCTTTCTTCAGGACCATGACCACATGAGAAGAGTAGGGGCTCGTACTAGGGCAGATAACGCCTGCATTAAGGAGTTCTTGGACCATTTTCTCAATTTCATTTTTTTGGGAAAAGGGGTGATGATACAAACAGATATTGGGAGGAAGGCTTCCGGGTACAAGGGGAATGGAATGATCATGAACACCATGGGAAGGACGGAGTCCTTGGGGACTGGGAAAGACCAATTGATGTTTATAAAGGATGGCTTGGAGGTCTTGCAGGACCGAGGGTGTCTATGTTGCTTGTATGGAATGGAGTTGGGCGATAACACCCGAATGACCTTTTTTGAGCACATTTTCCATGCGATGGGAACTAATGATCTCAGGTGAATTGGAGGTGATGCCTTGGAACTTATATTGGTGGCCCTCCTGGTAGAATTGCATGGTTAAGTCTTTAAAATACATGAGAATGGGACCCAAAGTCCTTAGCTAGTCTGCACCCAACACAATGTCACAACCTCCCATGTCGATAGAAAACATATGGAATTTCAGGTGGTAGTCACCAATTTGGAGATGCACATTTTCACACCGCCCTCCACATTTCATGGAACCACCATTTGAAATCATGATTTGGAAATTATTGATGGAATGGATGTAGCAATGAGTTTCTTTGCCAATGCAGTGATGAGTAAAATTATGGGTGTTGCCACTATCAACCAGAATGATGACCTTCTGATGCTTGATGTAACCGATTAGCTTGAGGGTTTGGGGAGCGGATAAGCTAGTGAGAGCATTGAGGGAAATGATCGGTTCTACTTCGGGAGGGTATGAGGGAGGGGTTATGTCAATGGATTCAGGTGACTCAGACATAAGGGGATTTTCTACATCCTCTTTCGAAATATCTTTGGAGATGGCCATAAAAAAATAAATTTCTTTACACTTGTGGCTCGGGAAATATTTGTCATCACATTTATAACAACGACCTTTGAGTTCGGGTTCAAACATTTCAGGCCTGGTCAATTTTTGGATCTTTAGTGGAGCAGAGGGAGTAGTGGGATTTACTGGTTTAGGGCGAGGGATAAAGGGGGGTTTTCATTTTTGAGAATATATAACCTATTGTGCTTCTTTAGCTATTTTAGTAGCCTCCACCCAACTTTGAAGTCGAGCCATGAGGACATGGGCCTGAATCTCATCCTTGAGGTCGTTGATAAAACACTCTCGGAAAAAGGCATCAGACATGCCCTCTGCTCTAAAATCCAGACGCTCAAAAGCAGCTATATAGTCTTCCAATGATCCTAATTGTTTCAACTTTTTCAAACGACCCAAGTGGTTGGTGTTAGTGTCAAAGCATTCATAAATCTCTGCTACAAAGTGTGTTCAAGCAATATACCCTTGACGAGAAGTTTTTCTCCATTTCCACCATTGCCAACGTTCTTGATCTAGATGGATAACACCATACTGGAGTTTGGCCAAGTCATCTATAATGTCGTATAAAGAGAAATAATGTTCCATTTGGGTTACCCAACCAATGGGGTCCGAGCCATCAAATTTGGTCACATCTACCCATGGAAGGCGTAGGTCACATTGAAAGTGATGGTTCTGAAAGTTATGGGAATGAGAGGAATGGTCACCTTCAGTATGTGGAGTTGAGGAGGAGGAAGGGTTATCTGGAGGGATATACAGTTTGGTGTAGAGTGCTGAAAAGAAAAATTCAAGCTGGGTGGTGAGGTCTTGTTTGATTTCCTCCATTGAGGAATGCATGGTTGTATTGATGGCAGAAAAATTGGCACTGACTTGTTTCACTTCTTGTTGGGTCTCGATGAGACCATATTGCAAGGTGTTAAAGAAAGCTTCCAAGTCTTGGCTATGTGTATGGGCCATGAGGATGGGGGAACTAAGAAGGGGTAGGCGAGGTCAAAATTTTTTCCAAAAAATGATATGGATGAATGTGATAAGGGAGAAGAGATGAATCCAATGGAATAGGTCTCAAATAATTGTGAAAAACTTTCCCGACTACCTGTGGAGTTATACTCCAGTCTGAAGAATACTATAGTGATGAAATGCCCAAATGCTTAACCAGGAATAAATGTGTAGTGATTTGGCAACCCAAACACAGTTGCGTAAGAATAAATATCGTTTGTTTTAATTTGTTTATGTTTCTGTCCCCAAGGGTTAGGTATTCAAGGGTTCTACAGACAAGGGTTTTCCCTATGCTATAGCTCTCTGATATACGTGCAGGGTCCAACAATAGTACTCAACCCAATATCTCAGGGCACTAACTAAGGAGGATAGACCGTACCCTTAGCCGTACTACCCGACTACCCAGGTACTAGACAGTATCTTCCTAAGTGTTGTTCTCAATGACACTATAACAGTCAGGCAGCTGATCGGTTTATCTAAAGAGGGCTTCAGGTAATATAGGTCGATCCGTACATAGGTGTTGTATGATGTGATACCACTCGAAGGGGTACCAAAAGGGGTTACAAGGGTGGCCAATAGATGTGCACTTAAGAACCACTTTTATTTCTTGCGTGTATGAATCCCTCAACCATGGGTTTATGCGTGTAACGACAGATATCTATGGCTTAAAGATGCTGAAATACGTCTCTACCCTAGAAAAAAAAATTAACCCACACTTTTTGTCGAAGAAAGTGTTCTGATACCACTTGTAATATACCAGATATAAAAAGCATCCAGAACAGAAATAAAATTCTATAAATGGCAGAATAACAACAATATAACCAGAACAATCACCACAATAGCATTGAAATGATATAAGAACAACAGCAGAAATAACACTTTGATTCTGAAAGCAATGTTCACAGGCCTCTTTGAGGGGGCAACCTCTAGTTGAGCAGCACTCTATTACAATATTATCCAAGCTAGGGTTCTCATACCCTCGACTCCTATTTATACTAAATATGTCTATTAAAAGAAGCATCTAGAGGAAGATCCTTCTAGAAGCGGAAGATTATATTAGGTCTTCTTACATTTGCCTTATTTTATTTTATTGAAAGGAATTATTAATATTGACCTTTATTACATTTGAATATAGTGTTCTACCTATGTACGAGTTAGGACCCTATCAGTGCTTGAGAGGGCGAACAATCACAATTAAAAGAAGGAAAATAGCAATGATTGAAGATTTTATGAGGTCTAAAGGGAAACCACCACATGTATGTTTTTGTGACTAATATAGGATTGTTTAAAGGTCTATTTCAAGGACTCTCATTGAAAGGTGCGTGCCAACTTGCCTTGTGTTTCCTCTGAAAACCCCAATTTTTCCTTGCATTCGAGAAACCCCAATGCTTTTTCCCACCACACCCATGCCACTGGCTCTTTTGGTTTTGTTGGTTGAGCGCTCCTCTTTCCAACATGGCTTGCCTTTGGGCGTTCCTCTTGTGAACTTTATGCAATATGCAACTTTAGGCAACATGCAACTTATGCAACTATGCAACTATATGCAATTTTATGCAACTATGGAACTTATGCAAGTTATGCAAGTTATGCAACTATGCAACTTATGTAACTATGCAACTTATGCAACTTTATGCAACTACGCAACTTTATGCAACATGCAACTATGCAACTTATGCAACTTTATGCAACTATGCAACTTATGCAACGTATCCAACTTTATGAAACTATGCAACTTATGCAACTATTCAACTTATGCAACTATGCAACTTTATGCAACATGTAACTTATGCAACTTTATAGAACTTATGCAACTTTATGCAACAATGAAACTATGAAACTATATGCAACTATATGCAACTTATGCAACTATATTCAACTATATGCAACTTATGCAACTATATGCAACTATGCAACTATATGAAACTTATGAAACTATATGCAACTATATGCAACTTATGCAACTTATGCAACTATAAAAGAGAAGACTCACACCCCAAAGAATACAAAGATAACAATAATGGGATTCCAAGTATGATATGAATCAAGTAAACAAGGACCCCAATAAGTTTGTTACATACAATAGAATCAAGTATATTCTCCAAGCAAAACATGGGTTCCCTAAATATTTGCTCGCTAACTTATGTAACTTTATGAAACTTTATGCAACATGCAACTTATGCAACAATGCAACTATATGCAACTATGCAACTTATGCAACTATATGCAACTATATGCAACTTATGCAACTATGAAACTTATGCAACTATATGAAACTATATGCAACTTATGAAACTATGCAACTAGGAAACTATATGCAACTTATGCAACTTATGCAACTATATGCAACTATGCAACTATATGCAACTATATGCAACTTATGCAACTATGAAACTATATGAAACTATAAAAGAGAAGACTCACACCCCAAAGTATACGAAGATAAAAATAATGGGATGCCAAGTATGATATGAATCAAGTAAACAAGGACCCCAATAAGTTTGTTGCATACAATAGAATCAAGTATATTCTCCAAGAAAAACATGGGTCCCCTAAATATTTGCTCGCTAAGTTATATTCTCATTTTTTCGAGTGTTGGTACCACAAACTTATATTCGCATTATCACTTTTCTTGTTTTAACAAGTGTAGGTACCACCAAATAGGTATCTATCGGATCTATCTTCCTCGAGTGATGATCAAGATATCCTAAGACAGGTTGAAAGTGAGACGTGTTGTATTAGACCTACCAGTTCTAGATCAACTAGATCTAGAAAGGTAAGAAAAAGATTTTGTATATGCATGCAATTTTTTATTTCCAATGGAGGGTCATGTAATTATGATGCTAAGAGCATAGGTGACATTGAGTTTCCCTTTAGGTATAGACATCTAGTGCAACAATGGGAACCTAAGGAGCTACCTGAAGTGGACACAAATTTCTTCATTAGTGGGAGGATGTATCGCATTTCTCCTTCGTCCTTACATGGATTGGGGTTATTTTCCATGGATGGCATAAAGGTTGGCTATGGAAATGTAACTAAATTGATGGATTATGTCAGACCATTATACAAATACAATCACTGGTTGATGTTGGTATGATATATGCGAAGTATGCGGAGATACGGAGTTGCTGCAAATTATATACAACTAGTAGATAATAATCAAAATAAAGGGGAAAATATGTATATTGATGGAAGGCCAAAAGCTACTGGAAACATTGCAGGATTTATAAATAGTACATGACCAGTGGCAACAACTAAGAAACCAAATTGCATATTTGAGGGACGCAAAGGAAATCATATATTTGTATGTGCAACAAAAACAATAGTTTCAGGTGAAGAGTTGTTGATCGATTACAACTTAAATCGAATAGATGGAGGGGGTGCAGATATGGGGGTAAATATCTTACATGCCATTCAACTCAACCTTTCATCAATCATTGTTATAATTTATTGCTGCAATATTTCAATTTTTTACTGCATATATTTCATTTTTCATTATTTATTTTCTAATATTACTGCAATATTTCATTTTTTTAATGTTACAATAACTTTCATAGATCTTATTGATTAATTTATTGTGTCAACATCTCTCCAGGGTGACCGTGAGAAATCACACACTACCTCTGTCTAGGGTGATCGTGGAAATGCACCCGCTGTGCCTCGGCAGGTAAATGTTAAATATAGTAAAAATCTATGACTACAACAACTAAATTTCTAAAATTTTATTATTTATTTTCTGATATTACTGCAATATTTCATTTATTTAATGTTACAGGTAAATTTCATAACTTTTGTTGATTGATTTATTGTGTCAACTTATGTCCAAGGTGACCGTGAGAAATCGCACGCTACATCCATCCAGGGTGACCATGGAAATGCACCCATTGTGCCTCAGCAGGTAAATGTTAAATATAGTAACAACTTATGACTACAACAACTAAATTTCTGAAATTTCATTATTTATTTTCTGATATTACTGCAATATTTCATTTTTTCAATGTTGCGGGTGAATTTCATAACTTTCGATGATTGATTTATTGTGTCAACTTCTGTCCAGGGTGACCATGGAAAACCACCTGCTACATTTGTCCAGGGTGACCGTGGAAATGCACCTGTTATACCTCGGCATATAAATGTTAAATATAGTAACAACTTATGACTACAACAACTAAATTTCTAAAATTTTATTATTTTTTTCTGATATTACTGCAATATTTCATTTTATTAATGTTACAAGTGAATTTCATAACTTTTGATGATTGATTTGTTGTGTCAACTTATGTCCAAGGTCACCATGGAAAATCACCCGCTACATCTGTCCAAGGTGACCGTGGAAATGAACCCGCTATGAATCGGCAGGTAAATGTTAAATATAGTAACAACTTATGACTACAACAACTGAATTTCTGAAATTTCATTATTTTTTTATGATATTACTGCAATATTTCATTTTTTAATGTTACAGGTGAATCTCATAACTTTTGTTGATTGATTTATTGTGTCAACTTTTTTCCAAGGTGACCATGGAAAATCACCCGCTACATCTGTCCAAGGTGACCATGGAAAAGCACCTGTTGTGCCTTAATAGGTAAATGTTAAATACAATAATAACTTATGACTACAATAACTAAATTTCTCAAATGTTAAAGTTCATCTCATTACTTTTATTCATCAATGTATTGTGGCATGGTCAATGTGGGAAGGCACCCACTAGGGATCTTGATGAGGATGAAATATTTTATTCCACTAACCCAATAACAACTGTCGTGAAGGATTTGAAGAAGGAAAACATAGAATATCTAGGTTTGTTTCGCAAAAGGCCCCTGGCACAGGAGGACAGGGAAAGAATTGCAGAGCTACAAAATTTAATAACTAATTTTGGGGTAAGTTGCATCTTCACATATTTTTATTAGCTATGATAATTTCATATCCATTTTTTTTTAATATTTTCTATATGATATGATAAAATAAAGTTTTCCGTTTATAGGATTTTTTAAACGTCGTGGCCCGGCAAGAACCTGTCGATCCTGCAACTGCTACAGGTAGCAGTGATGGTCTGATGCGATAAAAAAATCGACATAGAAAATCACAAGTGAGGATTTTTGACACTCCTGAGGTTCCCCTCGAATCCATTGATGAGCACAATGATGTTGACCAGCATGACATGTCAGAGCATGATGAGCCGGACCCTAGGACTCCACATGAATATAGAGAGGAATGTACTATAGATGGAGAGGAAGCTATTATGCATGGAGCAGAATGAATTAAAAGCACCAGATCACTAGATCTCACCTTTCTAGTGGATGATGCATGTGTTCCAATCAATATTAAGAAGATTGCAAGTATTTGTTAATTAATTGATTCACTTTTACCATGAAATGGAAATGGACATTTGTTAAGATTATTATAAATTAATGGATAACATGTTTCTGCAGGAAACAACATTTTCTATAGAAACTTGAATGAAAAAGCCTTGGAGTTGTTTGGCCCCACCACTCGCACACGGTGGATTGTCCAATATAGAAAAAAGAAAGATGAATTGATAGACCACATTGTAAACTTGTTCGGAAATATGTTCAGCAAGAAAGTGGTTACAAAGTTAGCCGACAAGAATTTACAATATACCGGGGCCCAATATAGGGAGAAATTGCAATTAGACCTCAAGCATGAGCTCCCTCCCATGGTTCCGGAGAAAGAGTGGAAGACCCTAATAGAGGATGCAAAGGAGAACTTGTTTAAAAAAAAATGAAGACATCCACAAGTTGGTCAAGCAAGGTACATCACATGTCATATTATTAGTGAAATATGCTTATTTATGTTTTTCTTTCTTGTTTTAAGTAACAATTTTGATATCTAATTTTTTTCAAAAATTTCATATATAGGCTACCTGACACCTCCAAAGAAACTAAGGCTAGAATGGAAAAGCACAGGAAGCATGAACTAGGCTAGGATGGCTATAGAAAAATAAAAGCCTGAATCGTAAGAATTAAATGATTAACTGTGGTTAATATTTATTTAATAGTAGTGAACAAATATTTGTGTTTGTTATCGGTAATTTTAATGGCGTTATGCATTGCAGTTAAATATGTTCGAAACTGTTGCCACCAAGGAGGACCTAAATCTTGGTTACAAGCATGGTTTTAAAAGTGTGATTGAATATAGGAAAAACTTGGGGCAGACTCCAATCTCCCCAGCCACGCAGGTAAATAAAATGAATAAGGAAACTGCAGTAGCATGCTTGTAAAGTGTATTCATATTTTATTATATCACCCTTAACTAAGTATTTATGTTTGTTTTCAAGCAACAGTTCCACCGCATCATTGAATATAGAGGTATTCAAAAAACACTACGTCATACAAGGGTGCACATGTCCAATGATAGTGGGGATCAATGTACCCATTCCGGTATGTATGATTTAGAATTATAAATATTTACTATGATTGTAGATATTTATTTCCTGACTTATACTTATATATTATCTTCTCTAAATGGAAGATCATGTAGCTCAGGAGGGTGAACTACGAGAGGAACCAAGTGGACAAGAAATTAACGCACCAATTGTCACATCTACACAGACAGGTAAAGAGCAATAGTGTAATGTTAATCAAAATAATGAATTAGTTATTTAAATTATATTTCAACATATCGATATGATCATTTTCGTTATTGCAGTTCACGCCCCTGCACAGATGCCTTGACGCCCTTCTCAGCGATGTACCAGAAGTATGGTACATGAGCACATGGAAACACAAACAATAGAAGGACAGGACGCAAGAAATACAATTTCAAAGGATGATTATGATACCCCAATTGTCAATTTTATGATTGTAAAAAAACATAAATCAAAGTAAAATTAGATGTATAAATTCATGACTTGTATTTGGATGTTTATCGATGTTTCTAGTATGAAACATTTGTTAGATAATCCAAAATACAATTATCATAGTTTATAAAGTTAGAATAAAAAGATTATTAATTTTGAATATTAAATTAATAATCTAGAATATTTGTTAAATAAATGTAGAACTTTAGAGATACATTATTGTTGTAAAAGATATGACTCTAGAAAAGTGTCGTATCTTAGGCTCTAAATTA
>JZKD02S1190202.1:1053476-1107381 GCA_000966675.3 Picea glauca | reverse complement strand
ATTTTTCAAAGAACCCTTCCCCTCTCTCAGGACATGACTCTAACCCAGCCTCACTCTACCCCAAGCGAGGGTGTTTACGTTGCCATATCAGTTGAGGACATAGTCAACATCCCTTCTTCCATAAAGAAAACTTTAATCCACAGGGGGATTTCTCTCAACAATCTTCCCCTTGCATATTTCTTGAAATTCGCCTATGCTTGTAGAAAATATTGGTGGTTCTCAGTTTCAAACTTGATAATGTATCCTTCTAATGTGGTATTGACCCAAAAATCAATCTCTCATGTGACTAGATGATCCAACCGATGAAGTGTTGCAATATTTTATGTGTCCCAAGTACATGTCCTCTTGACTCGTTCTTGGAAATCTAGATCTTCTTGGAGCCTATTTTTCCAATGGAAAAGTTCTTCTGTGAACTTAACCTAGAATATCTCGTATTGGTCACTCGACCTTTACGAGTAAAAGACTGCCTCACGAGTATCTTCCACAGATTTTACCCTCAACTCCACTTCTTTCCATATGAAGGCATCATAGTTTCTTTCCCACCATTGGTCAATATTATATCTGTGAATCTGTGGAGGCATCCTCCCTACAGGTTCCCTTTTAACACAGTCCCGAAAACAGAACTATTTTGTTGGTGCAAGTTTGATCAGACCAGAGTCCTTCTCAAGTTACCAACAAAAGGTACTGAGCAGTCTAGAGTGCTAGCATTTTCATCTCCTCCGAAGAGAAGAAGTCTCACCCAAAGCGCTGCTGAGACAAATAGATAGGGAAGGGAAAGGAAAAGACTTAGGAGGATTCATAGAACCTTCAAGATTCATCTTGATCTTGTGCAATACATCTAACTATCAAACAAATCTGAACTCATGTGTGCAAGAACTGAACCTACTTATGTTGTGAACAAGCATTTAAACATAGAGCCATCATGCAGAACTTATAAACCATAAACAAGTACTATAATGCATAAGTAAAACACAGAAAGACACAACATATTTTGAAAATTTAGATCCTTCTTCATATTATCTTCAAATCTTTCTTCATTTACAAACTCAGAGATACAGAGTAGTGCTCTGTTACAAACTCTTGGCTCTCGACTCAGGTCGTAGAGCTCTAACTCTCAAAATGGTGTACAAATTACATTACAGACTCAGAACCCGACTTGAACCAACTGACAACAACCTTTTACAAACATATTCAACCCTATATATAAACTAGTTTGTGTCTTTTTTCTTGGCTTGCACACTTTCTTGTTCTGTTGCAACCTCTTTTTCTTTGCTGGCATTGTGTTGTTCTTTTCATAACTGATTTTTTTTGTTTTTTATTACTCTGTTTTCCAACTTCTTTTTAAGCTTGAGCAACTTGTACTAGGCCAAAACTTTCACAATTCTTTATCCAAAAAACGAAGGGCCCAACCGATAGTACATGTCATGCCATTTCCGTTGGTATGTGGAACGTCACATAACTCCCCACAATTAGAGAGTTATGGCCATGTGAAGTTGGAGAACCCTCATGAGTCATCAAGAAGCCCCAAAAGGTTAAAGTAGTCAAAGTGGTTGCAAAGAATAAATTATTTAAATAATAAAGAGAAGTGATGAGTGTACTATAAGTCAAAGTGGATACAAAATAAATTATTTAAATAATAAATTTAATGGAGAAATTACTAAGTGGACAAGTGGTTAGAAGTGGGTTAGCCCTAAAATAAGGAAAGTGGGTTAAGATGGTTAGAAAGTAATTTAAATAATAAAGTGAAGTGATGAGTGTACTATAAGTCAAAGTGGATACAAAATAAATTATTTAAATAATAAAGTTAATGGAGAAATTACTGAGTAGACATGTGGTTAGAAGTGGGTTAGCCCTAAAATAAGGAAAGTGGGTTAAGATGGTTAGAAGGTAACCCCTTGAGGAAGCTACATGAAAGTATAAATAAGAGGCAAGGGTATCTCATTTGTAATCACACTTGAACATATTGAATATCTACAAGTGATTGATGTAACCAAATGATATCTAGGTCGAATTTCAGAGGGAAGGTGAAGTAAAGAAGGCCAAAATTCAAGGGAGGATAAATTCTTTTGATGATGTTTTCTAAGGTATGTTATTTACAGGTTATCTCACCATTTTCGAAATAACTTTTTTTTTCTAAAATGATTCAAATCATGAAATTGGGAGGTTGTTGAGAAAACATATTCATGTAGATATGATACAAATTTCAGCTTGTGGGTCATTGTCATTTTGGAGTTACAGTTCGTGGAAAATAGGGTTTATGGCTAGTCTTGAAACTAGTCTAAAACAAGTGTTTAGGGTAAAAACGTCATAACTTATTCATAACAGATCCAAATTCAGTAAGACCAATTGTATTGGTTAGAGTACAGTCTGTAGTATTCTTTGTACCATTTTCATATCCATACAACAAATATTCTATGTGAGGCACTCTCTACAAGTTCTCTCTCTAGAATAATCTAGAATTCAACAAGGTATGTCATTTTTGCTATAACTCATTTTCTGAGAGGTTCCAAGTAGTGAAATCTGGAGGAATTGCAGAAAAGATACTAAAGAATATTGTGTACCATTTTTAGATCTTTTGTCATTACAGATACATTGTTATGATTATTGCAAGTTAGGGTTGTTGACTAATTCAAAATTAGTCATGTGAGACTAAAGTAAAGTTTGATGAAAAGACTAGTCTCTTGTTGTTAAAGTTAAGAAAGGTTTGCAGGTATGTGATCATATACACCAAGTTTGTTACAGAGTTACAAATCAGATTTGGATGATAAAATTGATGAGGGATTTTTGGTTGAGGTATGTCATAGATAAAGGTTGTATAACAGTGAGGTTGTGGCATGTGGTTTGATGTAATGGTTTATGGTATTTGGTTGCTAGAGAACTTTTTTATGGTTATATTGGTATGTGTATTTGGTATATGGTTGAAGTACATGTTGGGTACATGGTTGAGACAAGTAGTTGATGAGTTGGCACATGCATGAGTTGTATAGTTGATGACTTGGTACATCTTGATGAGTCATAGTTTATGTGTATTTAATGCATGATTGGTACATATTTGGTGCATGGTTGATGCACTCGTTGATGGTATAGGTTGAGGTACAGGTTGGTACATGGTTGATGCACTTGTTTATGGTACAGGTTGTTTGGACAGGTTATTGTGACAGGTTATTTGTACATATTTGGTGCATGGTTGATGCATTTGTTTATGGTACATGTTGAGGTACAGGTTGATGTATGGTACATGTTGGCACATGTTATTGGTATAGGTTGTTACAGGTTGATTACAGGTTGATTGGTACAAATTTACAACAGTATATCTCATAGTGATAGTGTGATAGTGGTTATATCATTCTACTTCTATGTCGGGGTGGTTGTACGAGGCAAGGAAAGGTGGTTGTAGCCACCTTCCAGTTGTAGACGGAGAACATAGGGGGTTGTAGCCTTCTTCTAGTTGTAGCTAGAGAATTGGGGAGTTGGAGCTTCCCTCAGGTTGTATCCTAAGAAACTAGGGGTTTGTAGCCTCCTTCTGGTTGTAGCCAGAGAATTGGGGAGTTGGAGATTCCTTTAGGTTGCAGCTTGAGAAGCTAGGGGGTTGGAGCCTCCTTCTAGTTGCAACTGGAAAACAAAGGAAGTTGATGCTTCCAATGAATGTAATTATTAAAGACATATAAGAAAAAACACTATGTAGTTTTCTCTCACTTTGGGTTTCCACGTCAAAACATTGGTGTACTGTGTATGTGTATGATTGCTCATTTGTTTATTGTTTAATTACTCTGCAGCTATTGGATGATAATTCTACATTGATATAACACTTGCATTTTATGGTTAAAAATGATTATATTTCTCTATTACTGATTCACCCCCCCTCTCAGTAATCCAACAATCTACAAATATGAGGTATTTTTAAATCAAATAATTCCATAATATTTGTAGATGGTTGGTGTATTCTCTTATAGATTATATGTAATTTAATGAGTATACATGTTCATCTTAACCCTGGGATCTATCAAAGGGCGAGAGGGATCAACTTTATCAAGGTGCAAACCTCTTTTAGTGTGTAAAACTTGATGAAAGGTTTACACCATTAAAGAAAAGTGTCTATCTCTTATGAAGCTAGGAATTCATTGGCAAAATATGTTAAACAGTTTAAACAATGAACTCAGTTGAAAAAAGGGATGGATGATTTGATTAAATAAACAACGTAGCTTAGAAGATTAGAGCATTGTGTCATGGGTTCGAATCCAGACAAAAGGGAGGTCCTTTCGTGGATAGGGAGATTATGATTTGGATAGCGGATCCAAAGCTATGGAACTCGATATTCACAAAGGGTCATTTGCCAAAAGTGATACTTGGTACCCCCGAGAGTAACCAGCATATTCGTGTCTTGTTAGTTTTTCAGCTCGAGAGGTACTCTGCATGTGTGTCTTGTATGTGGAAGTAACCTTGTACCTACACTACTAGACACTTGACTTTGTAATGGGTTTTTATAAATTTGTGATAAAATGATTCTTTTATTAAAGGGAATTTTTATTAAAGCAAACCTTCTAATATTAAAGTGACTTTATTTCATAAAATGCACTTATGTTATAAAGTGAAAATGTACTTTAATATTTTAAGTGATTTATTTTGGAGGGAATGAATCATGACCCTTGATCTTGTAAAGGCAAGATTAGATCTTGGCCATTAGATCTATGGTTGGAGAAGGTGATGGGTCACTTTCAGATTATAAGAGAATGCATTGGGTAGTGTGCAAGACACAAGAGAATGAGATTGAGAGAGATTTTTGAGTAAACTTGAGAGAGGGAAGTTAAGGCAGCAAAGAGGGAGCATTTACCAAGAGATATTGGGCACAAATCCCAAGGGGATATTTTAGTGTGAGTGTTGAGTTAATTTTCTGTTGTTGGAGGTCGTACCATACAGTCTGTACAGCAAGGGGAAGAGAGCATGAAAATCGAGGCAAGTTGAGAACGATTTTCGAGGTTGTTTAGAGGGTTTTTCTTGTTGTTGTTGGGTCATACATGACATTCCGTACAATAGACTATGGGCACACTTTTCAAGGTGCATATTTCTAGACAAGTTGTACAACAGTACAGACTTGGCACATTTTTTTATGCTGAAATTTTTGGGATAGTCTTGGGTGTTGTAAGGTATTTTTCTCTTGGCTGGAAATTGTATTGTTGTTACTGATATGTACTTTCCTGAAGTTGAATAATAAATCTCTCTCTCTCTCTCTCTCTCTCTCTCTCTCTCTCTCTCTCATTGGGTTTCCCTGCATTGGGGTTTTCCCTAGCATTGCCTAAATTTCTGAGTTTTTCTGAGTTGAATAGTTGTTGTTCATTGTGTTTATTCCATTGCAAAATTGCTTAGCAATGTGTATTTTAGTTTATGGTAATTTATGAATGTGGTTTTAGACATTTCAGAGTTCATACAAGACAATTATCTCTAGGTTTCTAAGTGTATGACAAAAATATTTACTCGTTGATTTTTTCAATTAAAATTTATACATGTCTGACCTCCTGTAAATTTGAGTTGGTAGTGGAAAAGTCCCTCTATTACTCTAGTCTACTTACTCTTCCAAAGATTGCATGTGAGTAATCATGTTATACACTTGAATTTTGTTAATTTTTCTAAAAAAAATTACTATTCGCTTTTGAAGAAATTATAAGTAAAATTAAAAACATAAAATAATTATAAACTCAACAATATTGTGTTTAGTCCGTCAAATTGAAATGTAATTGAACTCGTAAATATTCATTTTCCATCTATACACAAAAAAATAATCTCAAATATTCAAACAACATAACATAACAATTCGGCTTTTCCTTTCCCCGCTTCGAGTTATGCTAGTTTAAACCATGCTTACATTTAAACCCGAAATCTTTTAAAACCATAATGAGCCATCACCGTTGGATCCTTCGGTTTGACTAAACTTTGATAACCATCGTGCCACTCATGATCCAAAATTTTTCTCGATGGTTGGATCATCCAAATGATGGTAATTGGATTTATGGGGACCGATTTTTATATTTCTCGCAAATTAATCTTGGTTTTGGTCCCCCTTTTTAATAGGTAAATACAAAAGAGATTGCGACGTGGAGGACATCTCAATCCCTTATGATACATGGCTGGGCATAACATTTGTTTTATATGGTTGGGCGTAAAACATTATAATTTCAACTTCTATATTATTAAATGCATAAGGAGAATTTGAATAAAAATTAAGTGTGGTAAACAAAGGTAAAGGGATAAGAAGAATTATAACTCCACGAGACCTTTTATGTGAGTAGGTTTGAATTTGTCTTAAATATAAAGGAAATGGGTTAAAAAGGTATATTTGTAAATAAAATAATGCCTTTGATTTTAGCTTTTCTAAATAAAACCTAATATTTTAAAATTAAATCATTATAATATGTGAATAATAAAATCACCATTTTCAAAATAATAATAATTATTATTTAGGGTGTTTGACTAGGTTATGGATAATGGTGGGTTTTGACGATAAGAAAAAGACTCGGTATTTGGTGGGGTAATCCAAAGAAAATGAGTTAAGTAAAATTTTGTGGAATAAAATTGGTTTTGAAGCGAAGGTGAGATCAATGACTAAGCCAAATTTGAGAGAACTTGAGAAATTTTGATGGGGTAATTTTAGGCTACAACATTTGGCTCCATCTGGGGGATGGTGTCTCCCTGTGAGACACCAATAACTATAGACTTGTGCCTTCAATCATTGGGCATGGAGTCATTTCAATTCTGAAATAATTTTTCTTCCTTGTCAACCATTAACCATTGAATCTTTGAACCAATTCACAAGCTTGTGCTTCACCTTTGATCAGAACAAAGAAAAGTTAATCATCTTTGAATGCTTAAGTAGTTCAAATTCTTGATTCCTAATATAAGATCCTTGATCGGAGCAAAGAAATATGTGCATATGTGAATGCTATAGTTCCTTGAATTTCTTATTCAATATAAGATCCTCAAATAATATTTTCAAATAGACTCTCTTGAGTAGGTTTATGGCTTCATCTTCGAGTTACACCTATAAAACATAAGGATTTACTAGAGAAGTTCTTTGTTTTCATACAAGTTAAACGGGTTAGTAGTATATATGCATCTCCAAATAAATGAAAGGAATGATGGCTATACAAACACACTAAGAACCCTATTATTAATAAAATAAGAATCAAGGCAATTTATGGTTGATAGCTATCAATCACTTTGTTGGGTGTATTTGATGTAAACTTTGTTATGCACACCCATTAAAGTGTGTTTCTTTATTATGGGAAATTCTTGTGTCTGTATGTGCGCAACAAATTTTTGAGTCATGTGTCTAATTTGTGTACCTGCAAAAGCTTAAAATTTTGTTGGAAAAGATCTTTCTGCAAGCAACATTTTGTCAAATATATCATCATTTGAAAACAAAGATTCTTGATATCAAATGAATTAGATTATTTTTCAGACTCAAGAAAGAACTCTCCCTCTATTAAAAAGCCTTCTAATCCATATACAAAGAAAACAAAAACTAATGCATAGATAAAATCCTAATGTAGGAATTGAAGCCTTAATGTAGGAAAACAAATCCTGTATCTCTCAATATTGATGAATCTGTTGGGCCCTTTCACACTTGTGTGTGTCTTTCTTAAGATTGGGGGGTTGAAGACCCAAGGTTCATCCATAGTTGACCAACAAAAACCCTAAGGAATCAAAATATTCATCCCTAGCCAAGGTCGAGGAAGCTCTCACCCGAGACACTAAGAGCATCACAAAGACCATTTGATATTGTGTCGATGATGATGAAGGACCAATTATGCCAAGTTTAATTGGGGTTAATATTCATACAATCCATCTGAAATTACTTAACCATTAACATTTCATAAAAAAAGCAAGCACAATTGAGACACAACACATCATAGATCAGCACAATTGCATCTTTATTATCATCCTTGAATTAGGTACACACCAAAATTAAGCAACTCATTCATTGATAGCAACAAAGTCTTACTTTTCCTCAAATAAGTCCTCTTATTTACATTAAATGGTTCCCTATGCATTATTTTAGACTCTACATATATGAAAGACCCAGACTTATAACCAGAGACATTAAAAAACATAGGATCACAGAAGGCTCAAGAAAATTTATGAACAACAACCTCAACCACCTGACTCAAAAGCTAACGAACAAGCCTTTCTTTAATTGTTGTTGCTCCCTTTTATATTCTTATCAGCTCTGGAACTCAATCATTCTCAAGTATGCTTCTCTCGCTCCTTTGACTGTCAATCCCACACAATTTTGTCACCTACATGTAGTCCACTTAGCCTCTACAGAATCGTGGCAATATTAACTACCTTTTCAACTCATCTTCTGGCTTCTCTTCATTTCCTCGTGCTGCTTGTAGTAATCATTTAGGGAGATTTCCCCAAGATTATTTTCTTGATTTTGGATTGCATGGGGTTTTTTCTTGATCCTTTGTGCACGTGTGTGATATTTACCCAAAAAATTTGGTGCCAACAAGCCCCCACCACTATTACTTGGCTTGTCCTCGAGCCAATTGCCTCAGGTAATAACTGTTGTGAAGGATGAAATTGTGTTCCTCAATTCTTGCGCAAACTCCTTGAATTTGAAATCAAGGGCATTAAGTTTACCGTGAAGCTCCTGGATTATTTAAAAACCACATTTTGCATTGGATGTTGTGACCCGAGGGGTTCTCAGGCTTGTTTCTTCTAATTTCTCAATCAAGGGGATGGAAACAACCTGTGTGCCTGTCAACTAGGTATAAAATATTAATTCTTTATTGGTTGCAAAAGTTATGAGCTCTAATATACTTTGTTGCTTATCCCAAGTTGAAGTAATCTCCTTTGTCTTGGATGCAATAGCTTCCATCATGACATCGTTCTCTCCAAGACGTAGTGATTCCAAGTTAATTTTTTGTTGTGCAACCTCAATCTCAGCTATGTGAACTCTATCATTAATAGCAACCAGTTCTGGGGGAATTTGTTGGTTCCACAAATTAAAGATATGATCAACTACCCGTGAAATTTGTTTGACTCTACTCAAGCCATCCTAGATGGCTACTTCTGTTGTTTCAATATTCTATTGTAATTTTGTCTCCTTCGATGTTAATTCTTGAATCTATGCATGGATTTTACTAGTCTAATATTTTTATAAGATGTTTCCGCTCGGTAAGCGCTTTGATTTTATGAGGTGTTGGGATATCAATGGGGACCTGTGCGTGATGATGAATGTGGATATAAGCTTCTTCCATGAAAGTATATATTTTTTCATGGCTGGAAAGAGTGGCCTCATATTGGCCCCTAGCTTCTATATGCACAACAACCTCAACGTTGTGCAAATTCTAGAGGTATTTTCGAGTAGTTTTAAATTCTTGACATGCGCTGGATTCTTGGTGTAATCTGGATTTGGTGTCTACATGGCTAGAGACTTCTTGGGAAAGTTGAAGGAATAATTAGGCATTCTCTCGTGTGAAATTTTGGTTTCTCTCCCCCATCTCGTAGATCATAGTAGTGATGAAGCTTTGTATCTCGATAGTAGGGACATATGAAAGGTTGATTTATGTCCTTCTGAGTCAGAAAGTATCATGGTGAGAAGAATGACACTAAGCACTCATCGTTGGCTCAATCCTAAAGCATGTATGGATTTGGGTTTCTGGGGTGGAGATTATGGTGGTGAAGGAAAAGCAAGTTGTTGACCCAAAGTGTCCACCTTCCTCACCATATCATGTGAGAACGCTTACTTCTTGTCCAATTGAGTGAAAAGCTCCTTCATCAACTTGGTTATTTGTTGGTTTTCTGTCAGGGAGCCAATCTCTACTTACTTCAAGGTAGTTGTACACCAATGTTTTATAGATTGGTTTGAAGGTAGTGTAACCTCTTTGTTCATAGGATTCACAAGGGATGAGGGTGGTTGATCCTCCTCTGGGATGCAGTCAAGGTATATAGGGGATGGAACCTGAGTTTTGGACGACTTCTTCCTCTTTCGGATAACTTTATTCATTGTGTCTTCCCCACCGACACTTTGTGTGTGTTCATCTAAAAGGGGAGACTCATGTTCCTTGGATGCAACAACCTTGTCTTGATGTTGGGTAGCAGTCGTATCTCGCTTATGTTCCTGGGATTTCTTCATTCATACTTCAAACTCATATTTCACCTTCGATAAGGGAGGCCAGTTGTCAGTTGACCATTTTACAACTCCTGCCATGATGTCCCTTTCCATAATGCAAAAGGGGAGCTTAAATTCCATCTTGTTTTTGGTTGTGTGAGGAGATATGAAAACATTATGGAAATCACATTTAAATTCAAGATAACCAACATAACTATCGAAGAGGTGTGTTGGGATGTGGAACTGCTCATTGGAATCCATAATTAATTGTGTGAACCAATGGTGAAAGGATTTAGCGATAGTTTCTAGGACCTCGGGATTATTTGAATGTTGGAGACTCAGGAACCCGAGGGAAATGAATGAGGGGGCGCCCTTCGTGCCTATTCTGAATCTTGGTGATGGTTTCCATAGTTCCATGCCCAACAAAAGGATCATCCAATCGTGGTGAAATTCCTTTCCCCAATCTTGAACATCGAGGTAGTCGACGATGAAATCATTTAGCAAATATGGGGCCCAAACCATATGAATCCCTTTAAAACATCGTTCTATTGTGAGGGATACTCCTATAGTGGATTCCTCTTTTTGAAACTTGCATGTGAGATTACAAGAAAACAACTATGTGGCAAACCAAACTTTTGGATTATTGATTTCATGGATTACAACCCCTCTTTTTCTTCTATGTGTACCAAATTGAGAATAGAACTCCTCCTTAGCAATGTCCTTTTCTCTAAGGGTATCTGTAGGATCTTCGCTAGAAGTGGGAAGGCCATAAATATTGTGGATGATGTTCTGATCAATAAGATAGGGTTGGTCCAAACATAAGTATCACCCATACAATCCGGTGAGGAGGAAACAAAGGCATGACTGAATAGCCTGAGCATGACCGAAGTGTGGACATTTGAGCTAGGAGAGAATACCAAATTTCCTGAGAGGCTTCACCCATTCCTAAGTCACTACTCATTCAATTCCATCTTATTTTTGAACGACCTCTATATATTTTTCAAACTGCAATTCAAGGAACTAATTGGAATCCCTGACATTATTGTCAACACATTTCATCAAGGGAACCTTCCTAAATGTTGATCCTTAAAACTGTACACCGTATGGTAGCACAGGATCAGGAATTGGTTGTTCTTTCAAGGATTTGGTTGTGCAAGGGGTTTTCTCGAGGATTCCATACCAAATATGGTGACTATGTTATGAATTCCTACGGCCAATCCAAAATTCAAAAGGAGAAAAGGATTTGGTTATGGGATAGCTAACAAGGTTCTACACGTTTGTCTACAAACACCCTATGAAGATATGAGTGAAAGAGATCTCTCTGAATTTAGGGGTGAAGTAAGGAGGTGGAACACTCCACTCACCCTCAATATAATGAAACCATAATGATGCATGCCTTTCCTCAAACATGGATTTATTGTCCCATCATTTCCTTGAGCTAGCCAGTACCATGTTCCATCAAATTCGTCATGTTAGACATTGATCATTCATTTTAGACTTAATTTTGAGCTTTCTTTTCATCCCTGAAATTAACTTTGTATTTATTCTCAATTGGTAAAATTATCATCTTGTCAGCGGCATTAACGATCCCATATTCCCGAAATTGGATAAAGTTGGAACTGTGTAACTACCTATCATATCGATTGTTACTATCACAAATCTATTGATGTCGTCAAAAATTTTGAATTGATGATGAATTATACATATATGTACATCTGCTAGTCTTATTCTCTGGAGGAATCACACATGTTCCTATGCACCCTTGCCTCAGTTCTTTCTTCGGCTAATTGGTCACAACTACCCCTGGTGGATCACGACATTTCTTCACACGTGCCCAACTGGTCAGCCTTTTCCATGGAGCACTAGACTAGGATCGGTCGATTCTAGTAGTATCCACTTATTAACTGATTCTTTCACACTTATTCATGTTGGGTAGGTGTTATATTCTTTGTTATTTTATCATTTTAATTTTTTTAGCGATTTTATAAATTAATCTTGGATTAAGGGATTGGGGTTTTGGTAGTTGTAGAATACCTAAAATATTGTGTATATATTGTATTGTGAATGGTGAAATTAATACAATGAAGAGTTGAGAGGTGTGGTACCAAGGAAGGATAATTTTCTCCCAGTTAAGGGTTTCCATCATAAATCTTTGTGTACTATATGTGTGAGCCATTGATTAATTTTTGTTTTTCTTAGAATCTATATGCATTTCTTTACTTCATAGGTTTAAAACTTACATGTGGTATCAAAGCACGTTTTTAACTTCAGGGTGATTCCTTTTTTGTTGAGGGTTTGTCTCAAGCTTGATAGATCAATTTTATCTTGGGTCTATGATAAACCTGGGTTCAGTGGGAGATTTGCAGTGGTGATTCTTGTGTTTAAAGAGAATGGAAATCAACTCTAGAATTGAGATTGAGAAATTCAATGGTAAAAAATTTGAGCTATAGAAGCTCAAGATGGAGGACCTTCTTGTAGAAAAAGAATAATGGATCGTTATGGATCCTGGTACACGACCTACTAGTACACAACCGTCAGGTACACAAACTACTAGTACACAACCGTCAGGTACACAAACTACTAGTACACAAACTATTGGTACACAAACTACTACTACTCAATCTACTGGTATGTCACAAGAAGATTGGGAGAAGTTTCATAGAAGAGTGAGTGTGATTCAACTTTGTATGGTTGATTCATTGTTATTGAATGTGTCGGAGAATATATATCCAAGGAACTATGGGCAAATTTGGGGAATTTGTATCAGTCAAAGTCCTTGGTAATCAAGTTGTTTCTTCTAAAGAAATTGTATCATCTTAGGATGGACGATAGAGTTTTTGTGAAAGAGAATCTAAATGCCTTCAATACTCTGGTAATTCAACTTGGATATGTTAATATTATGCCTTCAAAAGAAGATAAGTGTATTTATTTGTTATGTTCATTTCTAGACTCCTGGGATAATCTGGTTGTAGTAATTGGTAGTACTACTCAATCTACATTGAAGTATAAGGATGTGGTGTCATCCTTGTTATCAGAAGAGATGAGGTAGAAAATCATGGATAGTCATAGCATAGATGTTTTATTTGTAAGAGGTGATGTTTATGTGGAATCTACAGGTACACATGAATATCGTGATGTATGGTTGATCGACTTTGGTACATCATTTCATATGAATCCTCACAAGGAATAGTTCAGTGAATATGAAAAGTATGATGGTGGTGATGTCTTCCTAGGAGATGACTCAAAAACAAAAATCATGGGACATGGAAGGGTTCATTTGTTGTTGAAATATGGAAGAATTAGAAATCTCCCTAGAGTTGTAAACATCTGAGATATAGCCAAGAGCCTAATGTCTATATTAAGTTGGATCATGTAGGTGTGGATACTTTATTAGGAAAGGGAACTTGCAAGATGGTCATAGGAGAAATGGTGTTGATGAGGGGAGTTCGATGTGGAGCTCTGTACAAGTTGTTGGGAAGCACTTATACTAGTGGGTGTACCAGTTCTATTGTTCTTGAGAAGATAAATAAAGAATATAAGGGCCATACTATCCTTGGAAATAATGCAATAATATGGAATCAAATATTGGGTCATATTGGAGAAAAGGGCCTTTGAACACTACACGGTAAAGGTATGGTTTAAGGTGTGTTTAATTACACCCTAGATTTTGATTTATGTGAACATTTCATATACGGTAAATAGAATCGATTAATATTCCCATATGGTGCTACAAGAGCTAAGGGGATCTTACAGTTTATACACAGTGATGTGTTTGGACCTATTCTTATTCCATCACTAGGTAAATATGTGTATTATGTTTCATTCATAGATTATTTCTCAAGGAACACATGGATTTATTTTCTCAGGAAGAAATCTGAGCTATTTGATAAATTTAAATATTTTAAGGCTCTGGTAGAAAATCAGACAAAGAAGAAAATAAAGGTGTTGAGGATAGATAATGGTGGAAAATTTTGTGGGAATGAATTCAAATATTTTTGTAAGAAGTGTGGTATAGAAAGGAAAAAAACTACTCCATACACACCTCAATAGAATGAGATTGCAAAAAGGATGAATAGGATGTTGATTGAAAAAGCAAGTAGCATGCTCATTATTATTGGGTTAGGACAGGAATTTTGGGCAGAGGAAGTGGGTATTGCATGTTACCTAGTAAACAGATCACCCTCATCAACGTTGGTGGAAAAAAATTAGCATGAGGCATGGACTGGTAAGAAACCCTCTCTTTAACATCTCAGATTGTTGGTTGTGATGCTTATGTACATGTTCCAAAGGAAAATAGGATTAAGCTAGATAATAAAGTTGAAAAGTGTATCTTTATTGGTTATAAAGATGGCATAAAAGTTTATAAGATTTGGAACCCAAAAACTAAAAATATTTTTTATAGTTGGGATGTTTTTAGAGAGGTTAAAGATGTTACCAAATAGGAATTACTACCAAGGAAATAAGAACCCAAGAAAATAGAGTTTGAGTTGGATGGTGCATAATCTAAACCAATGGAAGAAGATGAATCATAATAAGAAGAACCTCATACTCTAGTATTGAGGAGATCAATGAGAGAAATAAGGAAACTAGAAAGGTATGATCCACCTAATTTCCGTGCTAATTTTGCTATATATATTAATGATGATGATCCCAAAATTGTTAGGGAAGCAGTGAATTCAGAGGATAGTAAACTATGGAAGAAGTCCATGGTTGAAGATATGGATGCCTTTGATAAGAATGAAGCATGGGTTCTAGTTGAGTTTCCAACTAGAAGAAATGCCCTTGGTAGCAACTGGGTGTTTAAGAAGAAGTTCAATGTTGAAGAAAAAGTGGAGAAATACAAATCTCGGTTAGTAAAAAAAGGTTATTCACAGGTAGAGGGAATTGACTTTGGTGAATTTGTTTCTCTTGTTTCCAAGATATATTCTATTGGCACAGGGGCAGACCTAGGGTTCAATGCTACAAGAGTGCACCAACAAAACCCTAACTACAGACCCTTTCGGAAGCACCTGTGAAGTAGATGAAGTCTCACCCGAGGTAGAGACAGAGGTGGTTGCAAGAATCAGGTGTCTGCAACCTTAGTTGGGACATAGATCTATGATTATATCGCTATAGAGAACTCAACATCGATCATTCATCAATAGTCATTCCTTATTATACTTTGCAGATAGCACAGAGCATCGCAGTATTCACTTAGATCTAAGGTATCTTAGTACTTAGCAACAGTAAAATAGATTAGATCCAATAGATTGGCACTAAGCATCTTCATACATATCAAATATACTATTCATACACATCCAATAAGCACAAAGCATAAATAAATCCACCTAAATATATCAAAGAACTTAGCAAAACCAAAGGTAAGAACGAAAAGTTAAGGTACAAAGCATAACACACAGAATTACGTGGTTCACCCCCACCCTAGGGCTACGTCCACCAACTCTTCTTATTTATTATCGTCAGCCAATCATTTTGATGCATCTCATCCATGCCGCCATGCCGCCGAGAATAAGAGACAGGAAAACACCCGATCCACCAGAGGATAGGGAAACGCCAAAAGGAAGGGGTAGGCAGGTGCAAAATCCAGCCATGGAAAGAGAGATTCATGACCTACGCGCCAGAGTCGTGGACATGGAAATAAAACAGAGGCACACGGCTGGTGTTGGAGATGTCAGTGATTTTGAAATTGAAAATGAAGTTGGACATGAAGAAGAAGAATTCACAGCAGAAGATGCAGCAAATGAACGCCTGATTAGGGCTGTTGCAAGAATGGGTGCTAGAGTAAAAATGGATATTCCAGTATATGAAGGAAACCTGGATGTTGAAGAGCTTATATACTGGATTAGAGCTCTAGACACATATTTTGACTATGAAGATGTCGAGGAGGAAAGAAAGGTCAAACACGTTGTCACAAGATTGAAAGGGCATGCAGCATTGTGGTGGGATGAGCTACAAACTGATAGACGTTGCAAAGGAAAGCAGAAGATCAAGAGTTGGGATAGGATGATCATGACAGTGAAGGAGTACACTGAAGAATTCTACAGGTTGAACATCAGGGCAGGTCATCGTGAAAGTGATGATGAAAAAGTTGCTAGGTATATGAATGGTCTGAGATACAACATTCAAGATGAGATGAGCATGATGACCATCTGAACGGTGGAAGATGCTTATCAGATGGCTCTAAAAGCTGAAGAGAAGATGAGCCGAAAACAAGTTCAAAGAGGCCGAGGCAGAAGTTAGTCCAGAGGAAAATCACTTTCCCAGGATAGAAATCAAAAACCAAAGGAAGAATGGAAGAAACCTCGGACTCAAACTGAGAGAGGTGGAATTTCACAGAGAGGGCAGTATACTGAACAGAAAAATCAGTATGTTGATGGAAACATCTTTCCTTGTACCAAAGGTAGAGGAAGAGGAAGAGGTGGAGTGGTGAAATGCTTCACATGTGGAAAGAATGGACACAAGTCTTATGAGTGCCCAAACAGAAAGAAAGAAGGTGGTGAAACTCACATTGTCGAAGCACAGAGGCGAAATGTTGAGGCAGAAGATGCTGAAGGCGAGAGATCGTTGATGATGCAAAAAGTTCTCTTAACACTAGAGAAGGAGGTGGAGAATCCAATGCAAAGGAACAATCTTTTTCGGGCTGCTTGAAAAACCAAGGACAGGGTATGCAAAGTCATTGTGGACAGGGGTAGCACAGATAATCTCGTTTCTACAGAGATGGTAGAAAATCTGGAGTTGGAGACTATTGAACATCCAAGTCCATACAGAGTTTCGTGGCTACAAAAAGGACATCAGGTAAATGTCACTAAACAATGTTTAGTTGAGTTTAAAATAGGAGGGTATAAATATGAAATACTCTGTGATGTCATTCCCATGGATGTTTGTCATCTATTGTTGGGTAGACCATGGCAATATGACAGAAATGTGATTCATGATGGGAGGAAGAACACATACACCCTAGAGAAGAATGTGATAACTCACATGTTTCTTCCAATCAAAGATAAGGAGGTGAAACCTGAAGTAAGCAACGTTGTACTTCTCATGAGTGGGAAGGAACTTCTTACAGAGGTTAAGAAGAAGGAGGAACCACAATTCATTGTGGTTAGGAAGCCTAAAATTGTTTTAACCAGCACAAGGGTAGATGATTTACCAGAAGAGGTTCAGAAACTGTTGGAAGAGTTTGTTGACATAGTAGTGGACGAAATACCTCATTCGTTGCCACCGATCAGAAGTGTGAGTCATCATATTGATCTCATACCTAGAGCTAGTTTAACAAATAGAGCAGCGTACATATTGACGCTGCAGGAGAATGAAGAAGTCAAAAGACAGGTCCAGGATTTAATGGACAAGGGGTTGGTTAGAGAAAGCTTGAGTCTGTGTGTTGTTCCGACAGTGCTCAGTCCGAAGAAAGATGGAGGCTGGAGGATGTGTATTGACTCAAGGGAAATCAACAAGATAACCATCAGGTACAGATTTCCATTGCCAAGAATGGATGATTTGATGGACTATTTGAGTGGGGCCAAATTTTTTTCGAACATTGATTTGAAACGTGGATATCATCAGATTCATATGAGAGAAGGTGATGAATGGAAGACAGCCTTCAAGACTAACGAAGGGTTGTATGAATGGCTTCTTATGTTGTTTGGCTTAACGAATGCGCCAAGTTCCTTCATGAGGTTGATGAATGAAGTCCTGAAGGATTTCATTGGAAAATTTGTCATTGTGTATCTTGATGACATACTGATTTTCAGTAAAACGGAGGCAGAGCATCTGAAACATTTTGCTACAATGATGGAGAGGCTATAGCAAGAGAAGTTGCTAATAAATATGAAGAAATCCTCATTCATGAATACAGAGATCATTTATTTGGGTTTTGTTATTTCTGCAGATAAGTTGAGGATGGATCCAGATAAGGTGGAGGTATTTAAGAATTGGCCATCGCCAAAGAGTATATTTGAGGTTCAAAGTTTTCATGGATTGGCTAGTTTCTACTAAAATTTCATCAGGAATTTCAGTGGAATTAGTGCATCGATGATGGACACAGTAAAGAAGAGACACAAGTCTTTTCACTGGATAGAAGAGGCTGAGAAAAGCTTCAATTTGTTGAAAAGGAAAATCACGGAACAACCAATTTTGGTGTTGCCTGATTTCAAAAAGACATTTCAAGTAAAATGCGATGTAAGTGGATTTGCAATAGGGGCAGTCTTGAGCCAAGAAGACAGTCCAATAGCATACTTCAACGAGAAGCTGAACGAGGAAAAAGTAAAATACTCCACGTATGACAAGGAGTTCTATGCTATTATTCAGGGATTGAAGAAGTGGAGACACTACTTGATCCCTAAGGAGTTTGTCTTATACAGTGAAAATCGTGCTTTGCAATTTGTGACTCAATAGGAAGAGTTGAATCAAAGACATGTTAAATGGGTTGAATACATGCAAAACTTTACTTTTGTAACTAAGCATATTTCTAGAACTGCTAACAAAGTTGTTGATGCTTTGAGCAGAAAATGTTTGTTGTTGCAGGAGTTCAGAATCAAAACACTGGGTTTTGATGATCTCAAGGACATGTACAGAGATGATCTAGATTTTAAAGAGGCGTATGAAGTAGCTGAGAATCCAATTCTCAGGGATAGAAGCGAATGGACAGAATATATGATCCAGGAAGGATTACTGTTTAAGGGTAATCAACTTTGTATTCCAAAATGCTCCATGAGGGAGAATCTGTTGAAGGAGAAACACAGTGGAGGATTGGCCAAACAATTCGGTCATGACAAGACGTTCTCAAAGTTAAATGAGTCATATTATTGGCCAGGAATGAGAGTAGACATCAAAAGGTTCATGGACAGATGCAGAATTTGTCAGCATTCAAAAGGGAAGAGGCAGAATGCAAGCTTTTATCAATCATTACCCATACCTGACAGGTCGTGGGATGCAGTAAGCATGGACTTCATATTGGGGCTGCCAAGAACACAAAGAGGGTTTGACTCGATATTTGTAGTGGTAGATATATTTTCTAAGATGGCACACTTCATACCATGTCAGAAAACCAGTGACGCAACTCACATTGCGAATCTGTTTTTCAAAGAGGTCATTCGACTTCACGGCTTACCAAGGAGCATAGTYTCAGATCGAGACACCAAGTTCGTGGGACATTTCTGGAGAACCTTAAGGAAAAATATGGRAACAAACTTATCGTTCAGTTCAGCATATCATCCTCATAAGGATGGATAGATAGAAGTTGTGAACATAAGTTTGGGAGACTTGCTGAGGAGCTTGGTGACAGAACACCACACTYAGTGGGATAATATTCTGCCACAGGAAGAATTTGCTTATAATGATTCAATCAATAGAAGCACAGGGCAGAGTCCATTTCAAATTGTTTATGGGATACAACCAAGAGGAGTTTTGGAATTGAGAGATTCAGAACATAATGCAACTAGGAGTGATAGTGCAGAGGATTTCACAGAAGCGATGAAGGAACTTCACAGCCAGGTGAAGGAGCGATTGCAAAACTTGAGCCAAGAGTATAAACGTAGAGCAGATCAACACAGGAGACAACTTCAATTTGAGTTTGGTGATTTGATTCTGGCACATCTAAGAAAGGAAAGGTTCTCGAAAGGGACATATAACAAACTGAAGATGAAGAAGATTGAACCATGTAAGGTCTTGAAGAAATTTAGGGAAAATGCTTATGAGATTGAATTACCCGATGGGATCATAATTTCTCTGATATTCAACATCTTAGATTTGTACCCTTAAAAAGATGAGGAAGCAAAAGCAGGTAGTGAACAACCAGAGGTTCAGTGGACTAAGCAGATGCCAGTTGCAGAGAAGCCACAGATGGAAAGAATACTGGACAAAAGAGATAGCAAAAGGACCAGAAGAAGGGAATATTTTGAATACTTGGTCAAGTGGAAGGGACATCTAGTTGAAGATGCCAATTGGGAGAATGAAGTAAAAATTCAAAAGCATGGACAGACCATGCGAGAGCTCATGGACATGAGCCCATGAAAATTTTCAAGCGAGGGAGTATGATGCAGGAGCATCACCAAAAACAAGCAAGCATGGGGCAAGCGCCAACGCATTTTGGCACATGATAAATTGTTTGAAACCTTTTGAAGTTCGATGCACCAAACATTAATGAAACAATTAAGAAAAGGGCATACTTCTTGATTGTAATCATACCTTGAGCGACCCGCTCTTGTCTGAAGGACTAAGAGGGATTTATGCTAGTAAATGTAAGTAGGTAGACTTGAATTTTTAGATTAGACAGTTTTAGGAGCCAGAGGGAAAATGGATATAGACACCCTCATTGTATAGTTGTAAGATTATTATGAGAAGAGAGCATAGGAGAGCAGAAGTAGAAAACTATGTAGAAGAACCCATGTATAGAAGTTCTAAGATTAATATATCAAGCTTGGTTCAGACTCATGGCGTTCAAATACCTTCTGTGTATGCATGATTGAATGTTATTCTCATGTTTGTTTACTCTCTGTTATGCGTTTTCTTTGTTGTGTGAATGTCTGATTTCATATTTAATGTCTAAAATCTGAAGAGAGGGAGATCAAAGAATGAGTTTCAATTGTTTCTCTATCTGAGCAAGAGTTTTCCTGCAAGGAGTGCAATGAAATTGTCTGCAAGGTGTGCATTGACAGAAGTCACAGTTCGTCTTTGCAAGCTCAGGAGAGATAACACTGTTCTCATTCTCGCAGAAGTGCAAGTTAAGCATGGGAGCCATGCAAAGTGTGCACAGGCTGAGTGATGTCTCAGAGTTTACAACCTGAGAGAAACTGTTGAAAGACTTTTGTCGCAGGGAGTGCACAGAGTCTAAGAATTCAAGTACTTGGAAGTATTTGAAGAATTGTCGCAAGGAGTGCGTGCAGGAGTCTTCTTGAAGACTCGAGTTGTCGAAGAAAATCTCAAGAGGGCTAGTGCCTTGAAGTGTCGGAAAGGCGCAGTGACATTGTTTACTGGTGGATAAGTTTCACGAAGGAACACTTTGTTCATTTCACAGGAATCATTAAGGAGGAATTGAACGGTCGAAATTCTCCGTGGAGAATTCACAAGGTTCTGAGAACCATCAGATCTTGCAGAGGAGCAAGAAGGTTATGGTGGGTGTTTTTCTATGAACAATCTCGGGAGAATCAGACCGTAGGATCTGAACCAACAAGGGTCATTGGATCACCCACGTAAATCTCATTTCAGGGTTTCATGAGTTGAAGGGTTGAAACCTTTGCATCAAGACTTGCGAGGTCGCGAGGTGCGAAGTCCTGAAACAACGAGAGAATCTGAGTCATCCGATTGGAAGGACACATGTCGCAAAATAACCCTTATCGGGGATTCGGACATCAGAGGTCAAAAAGAGGATTCCTTCAACTTCACAAGTGGTGAATCTGCAAAGAGAATCAAGACCGTCCATCTGAGAGTGGACAGGTGGCATACTTGTCGACACGAAGGTCAGACCTTCATTGACCAATTCAAGGTTTCGTGGGTTGAAGATATGAAGGCTTAGCATCCAGATTCTCAAAGTCGCGAAGTCTGAGAACTCCAAAAAGGCAGGAAGTTCCACCATGGGACCCGCATAGACGACGTGTCGAAATTTCACCATTTTGGCATATCGGAGGATAAGAGGTTGAGACTTTCATTTTGAAAATCCCGAAGTCACAAGTAGTGAAATCATGAGAGAATTGTAGTTGTCCGTTAAGAGGAGGATAGCTGGCATAGATCAAGAGATCTCGTGTCTCGGAGGTTCATACGGTGAGAGCCCAAGAGTTAGGTGCTCTGAGTCGTGAAGTCACGAAATCACAAGGAGTGAGGATAGTCGTCGGATCCAAGGTCACGGGAGGACCGTTGGACCAGGAACCCCATCGCAATTCATGCATTCGGGGATTTAAAGGTTGAAAGGAGTTGTTCACGACATCAGAAGTCGTGAAGTGCCAAGAGCCGAGGCACGGAGGGGACACGTGGCAGGATCACATAATGGGCCCAAGAATTAGATCAGTGGACACACGTCACCTACTGGAAGGAGTCAACACCCATTGACCTCTCACGTCTCGGGGATTCGAGAGATAAGGGAGCGAGAGTTCAACCCTTCAACTCGTGAAGTGGCTAGTTGTGAGAGGCATTATCATTTAAGCCTTGCCGGTGGTCACACACACAGGGGGTGATGACAGAGAAGGAGCCATAACCATTTCATGATCTCGAGTATCACGGATTTGAGAAGGAAGGGTCGAGGGTCAAGACTCACGAACTCGCGAGATCGTGAGATTTCGACAAGAGACCTTGGGTTAGGCCCTTGGTCATAGCGTTGCGGTCACTTGGGAAAAGGCGGAGCTCACACCTAGTCTGTTTGCACAAGGGAGCCTCCGAAAAGGACCTTTGGATCGATTTTAAAAGAGATTCCAGCAGGGAATTCAAAAGGGCCGCTTCAGCTCAGGGGGATAGAGAACAATCCTGAGAGCAGATCTCGGCTCGAGGGCCGATAGGTCTTCGTCATGTTTACAAGAATAAATCCGTAGAAACCCTTACTTCACACAGGAAAAAATATCTGCGCAACCCACTAGATCCTTCTTCCTTGCCTTCCAGCACAAATACTTCTATATCTTCCTACAAGGACTTGCACTAAGATTTGCAAGTCTATACAGAATGCACAAAACTCTCGATCACACAGATCCCTTCTTGGAACTTAGCCTATATCACATAGATACAATACAATCCTCTCCTCTACTAGATGCCTAGATGTCTATTTATGCATACAAAATGGGCCTAGGCGTGGGTAAATCCACGGGCCGACATCCCTTTCCCATTACATATTACCAAAACCCAAAAAGGGACCCTAAAGTGGGCCGATATCCCTTGATCTTTGCTTCATCTGGCACTCCATCTTCGACAGGCTGTCGAAGTCCCAAAAAGGGTCAAATATGACCAAGTGTTTCCAAAACTTGGTCAAGGGCCAACAACTTCTATTAGATTTATTTTATCTATTATTGTTGCTTTTGATTTTTGAAATAAAATAGATGGATGTGAAGATAGTATTCCTACATGGGGATCTGGAAGAATATATACACATGAAGAAATCATAAGGATTTGCAGTGAAGGGAGAGAAATAGCTAGTCTGCAAGCTAAAGAAGTCACCATATGGTCTGAAGCAATCACCTAGGATGTTGTACCAATCTTTTGACACACACATCCTTGTACTGGGATTTGTGAGAAGCAGGGTCAATCATTGTTTATATTCCAAGAAGGTTGGAAATCACTTCATTTATGTAGTGTTGTATGTTGATGACATGTTGCTGGTAGGAAATAACATTGATGTTATCAAGGAGGTGAAATTAAAACTATCCTCCAAATTTCACATGAATAATATTGATGTTCCTAACTTCATTATGGGAATGGAGATCAAAAGAGATCATGCAAACATGAAACTTTGGTTGAATAAGAGAAAATATGTTGAGACGATATTACAAAGATTTAATTTGCAAGAAATTAAACCGGTTAAGGTTCATATTCCTGTAGGTGTAAAGTGCTCTGTAGATCAGTGTGCCAAGACACATGAGGAGGAAGAGGACATGTCCCATGTTCCATATTCTAGTGTGGTTGGCAATTTTATGTATGCAATGTTTTGTACTAGACCACAAAATGCACATGCAGTTGGAGATTTTAACAAATATATCGCAAAACCATGGAAGGAGCATTGGACAACACTAAAGAGGTTTTTCAGGTATTTGTGTGGCACTTCTAGCTATGGATTGTGCTACCAAGGAAGACTGGGATTGGACAGAGTGTTGGAAATACATAGGTTTGTTGATGTAGATTGGGTTGGAGATTTGGATCATAGAAGATATACAAGTGAGTATTTGTTTAACCTATTTGGAGGAGTAATCAGTTGGATGAGAAAAATATAGGTTGTAGTGGCACTCTTAACTAAATAAGTTAAATGCATGGAAGTTACTCATGCATGCAAGGAAGTAGTATGGTTATAGAGATTGTGTTCAAATATTGGGTTGGTACAACAAGAAATAAGGTTAGATTGTGACAGTTAGAGTGCAATGTTCTTGACAAAGAACCCAAATTATCATTCAAAGACAAAGCATATTGATGTTCAATATCACTTTGTGAGATACATGGTTGAAGAGAAGAAGGTGTTGTTGGATAAGGTAAACACTGTGAATAATGTTGCAGATTCATTGAAAAAATTGGCGAGCTCCAAGAAGTTCTTCTGGCGTAGAGAAACAATGGGAATTACTTCCCTGGATTGTTGAATATGTAATCATGTGACCCCTTGTATGCTCAAAAGAAAACAAGTGGGATAATGTTAGAGCAGGCTATTTGGGGAAATGCGCGGCAATAATGGAAGACAGTTGGAAGTGGGAATAGTAATGGAGCGCACACCAAGAAATAAGGAAAATAAGTGCGCTAGAAGTTAAGGAACGAAGTGTGTTGGGAATCAAGGAAAAGAGGTGCTCCAGAAGGCAAGGAAAGCAGTGTGTTGGCAATCAAGGAAAAGCAACGTGAGGAAAAGAAGAGTCAAAGAAAGGAATGCTTGGATCGAGGACCAGCTTCATGTAGGAGGTTGTAAAGTGGAAAAACCTAATCCACTTAGGGTTATGGTTTTGGGTCCTTGTTGTAAAGGTTTTTACCCATTTTTTGGTAGTATAAATATATGATGCATGAGGTAGCTAGGAGAGATCTTGTCTTTCTAGTAGAAAGTTTTTGGATAGAGAGTTTTGGAGCTAACTACTGAGTTAGTTTTTGGAGGTGAGTATGATTTTGAGTGGTAACTGAGAGTCAAGTCACAATATGTGGAGCTTGGTGCGACATTTGTCAACCTCACCATTTCCAAACTTATGATGTAATGTGCGCAACGTAATATTTTGAGGAAGATGAATAAAGAATCATAGAATGCCAAATCTCTATGGACATAGCCTAGGGGGTTGAACCACTGTAAAATACTGTGTCAATGTGTAGAATGTGCTCTTTATTATTTGCAATTTATTTTATGATGAATGAATGGATAAATGAATGAATCTGTTAGGGTTAATTTGCAGCGCGCACTAGAATAGTTATGTTATTTCCTATAGAATGAATGTTAAAGGTTAAATGAATGGTAGATCTGAATGATGGTATGGTAGATATAATGAATATTGAAGTATAAGTAGATAATTAGGTATAAAATTCCCGTGAGCATCATCCCTTCCATGATTGTAGACATCTGGGTCATGCAATCACCCATAATTCATCTCGAGTGAGACTGCACTATGCACTCTGTGCACAGTGTTGCCTTCTAGTCTCCAGAAGGGACGATAGTTTCTAGGATTTTGTTGGAGCACTAAGGTAGAACCTAGATCAGCCCATATATCCAACAAATGGTTCCATTTTCGGTTGGAAATAAGAAGACCTATTTGGAGGGGATTTGATGAAGAGAATGCAGTGGTAAAACGAGATTTTTAGGCCATCGAACCCTACTAGGAAAGAGATTGAGAGATGGTTGGAGAAAAATCAGCTCGAGTTTGCATAGAAAGAAAATAGAAGCTCTAGTTATACACCGTGCCAGTAATTGCAGAGGTATGTGTTTACTGAATTGCATGAGGCATATTTATGTTATTTTCTAGAGTTCCTACAGGAGTGGATATTGAGGTTGAAGGATACTCATCTAGCTAATCGAATAAGTCCAGTAGAGTGGAATACTGAGAATATTGTGTGGTTGGAAAGGGTTAATAATAAATTCACGCGCGTAGTGGATTTATGGTTAGAAAACATTGTTGTGGGATTTATTACTGACTTTGAAATCGATACTATGAAGTCTTACACTGCTGTAGAGAAGGAGTTTTTGAAGCAACCAAGAGGAAGGTACATTATATCAATTTAGATGTCGATCAATATTTTATTGCATGATAAAGCAATGATGACAATGGAGGAAGACAAATAAATCACTCTGCGTGCATGGGGGATATGGGGGAAGCACTAAGAAAGATATGAGATATGGAGAGAGCTTTGGCCGAAGGCTAGAAGAAGGACGAAATGGACCCAATTATGATGGATTAGGAACATAACAAGGAGATAATGGAAAGAGCAGGAGTGACGCACAGTGGAAGTCCCTACCAGGATAATATCATTAGTAAAAATAGGGTAGTATCCAAGTAATAAGGCTTGGAAAGTCATGAGGAAGAGGTATAGGATCTATGTGTGATGGAGTATATTGAGGAAATATTGCATGCCACATATTAGAGTAAAATCATAGGTCAAGGGTATGACGCAAAAGAAGGCTCTCCATTCGAGATCCAAATAATTGAAGAACCCACAACCCCGTGTGAAAATAAGACATCTGAAGAAAAAGAAACATTTACACAATAGGTAATTATTGGTAGAAGGATTTTAGTAGGATGAGGTTCCAGTGGAAATTAAAGTAAAAGTATAAGTTCAGCTAGTAGCAGTCAAGTATCTACACTGCGTGGAGGTGGTAGTACAACGAACTTCACAATGGCAGGAGTAGATCCAACTATTTGGTTACCAGAGTTCTGTGGAGAAGGATTAGAGGACCCAGAGAAGCACTTGTTTATTTGTGAGAATATTTAGGTAGCTAAGCATATTACAAATGAAGATATAAAGTGGTGCAGCTAGCGATCACATTCAGAGATCGCACACTGGACTAGTATATGAGACTCGTAATAAACATTCCATAAGGAAATCCTACAACTGTCGCATATTCAAATAAGGCATTGATCAATGAATTTAAATGACCAATCTCAGAGGATCAATTCATGAATGAGATGATAAAGTTCAAATAGAAGCTAGGTGATTTAGTTTGGGAGGTTGATTAGAAGTTCAAGAGACTAAAAGTTAAGTTGAAGTATCCTATTACATACATGAAACATAGACACTTATTTTTTAATTCATTATTGGAATATTTGAAGTATCCATTGAGGTAGCAAAAGTTCCAAACTCAGGCTAAGGCCTTGTAGAAATCTTTGCAATTGGAGGAAAATCAATATAAACAAATAGATCCAGTTGCGAAAGAGCTGAGAGAAGATCTGAAGAACCTAACATTTTAGTTGAATCAAAATAAAGGAAAGGAAAAGAGGGAATATGTCCAATGCAAATTATGCATAACAGGAGCACATCATAAGAATGAGTGCCCAAACTATACATAGTACTTGAGGACATGAATGATGAATATTTTACCCATGAGAGGACCACGGTGTGAGATATGTAGAACACATGGACATGATCCTTATCATTCCCCCATGATTCAAAAGTATCAAACAATACCCAAGACTACATTTTGTAATTTTTGCAAGTCAGTTGGACATGAAGACAAGGATTATAGAACCTTGGAAATAATGAAGGAGAGGACATCAAATATTTATTGGCTATAGGTTGAATTAATGACAGGACAACCTACGTATCAACCACAGTATAATAACACGCAACAGTTTACAGCACAACCACGGTATAATAACATGCAACAGTTTGGAGCACCACTGCATTATAACAATATGCAACAGTTTGCAGTTCCACCGCAGTATATTAATGTGCAACCACAGTACAATTAGGAACCACAATATAATACATCGTGTGGAGACAATCAAGGTAATATAGGAGGCTTTAGAGGAGGAGGCCGCGAAGGAAGACGATTTGGAGGAGGTAGAGGACCAGTAACATATCATAATTATCAGATACATAGACATTACACAAGGGACTGTCCACAACCACCTGCGACATGTATGTATTATTGCACAACAAATCATGAGAATGAAGATTGTCCGACACTTCTGGTAAAGATACAGAACAAAAGGAACCAAAACAATCATAATTTTCAATGGATTGTTGTGGAAAATAGAGAAGAGGATGGGAAGAAGATTAATATAATTACTAGAGTTGGATCCAAGACAGGAGAAGTTGCAACAAAGAAGGATCGGGACCAGTAACAGTGGGTCATAAAGAATACAACACCCCAACAGAATTTTGATGCGTGAAAAGATAAGGAGACATTCAAGGAGGCTAGACAGGAGATTTTGAAGGAGAATATTGCCTCTACTTCAGGTACAAAGACATGATATGATGTACCATTGTATGACATGCCTCATCTATTTGATTAAAGTAGGAAAGATCAAACTTCATAAAAATTAAGTAATCTTAGAAAAATTTTGGGGTCTTGTGTGAAGTTGTTGAATGATAAAAAATATTTACAAGTATTACAGAGTATGTTAGAGAAGTGCAATTCTAGAGGAGAGACCAGAGTAAAAGAGAGTCAATTAGGTTCGTAAGAAGAGAATAAAAAGTAGGGAGTTTAGGTTGAATGTAAACATTGGAGACTTCAATATGGGGGATATTATACTAGACTTACAGTTTGAAGTAAATGTTCTTCCTAAGAAGACATGGGAAGCTATGGGAGAACCTACATTCATATTTTCACCTATCGAGTTGAAGCTAGAAAATAAACATAGAGTGGTACCAATTGGTAGATTTAATGGAATACAAGTAGATATAGATGGAGTGCGCACAACGGAAAACTTTGAGGTGATTGACATAGTAGATAACACTTCACCATATCCATCATTGTTGGGTCTAGATTGGGATTTTGACCATCATGCTATTATTAACCTGAAGACTAGAAAAATGATCTTTGAATCAGAATAATACATAGTTATTGTGCCATTAGATCCCTCAGAAGGAGGAAGTTATGTGGAACCTACGAGAGACTATTTTATTACAGAAGACATAAACCAGTTGTATAGAACTACCATGTGAGAAGAAGATTATGTGAACCCAACAACAAATGGAATGTTGAGTTGGATAAGTATTAGTTCGTGTGAGTCAAACTCTGAAATAGGACTAAAGAATTAGTAGCAACGATTGCATGAGTTATCCACCAAAGGATGCAGAAGGATGATGTGTGCACTAAGATGGGTTGGTACAGAGGTAAGGGAACCTCCCACTCTTTTATGGTCAGAATTATTTAGAGGAATTTTTAAGAAAGTTTGAGTTAGAAGTTTTTGAAATTCGGAGGTTACCAGTTTTGGATATTTCTTTGAAAGCTACACCTGTACATTGGTGGGGTACTCATAAGGAGAAGATTCAGAATTGGTATCAATGCAAGAGCTTACTGCAGTTCAAATTTGGTGTAGAACAGAAGAACATATATGTGGAGAAGTATTATGGAATGGGACAACTCAGAGAACATGTATAAATATGTATAACACAGTGGATAATAGTACCACTAGAGGAGTGGCCACATCACTTTATTCACACATTGGAAGGAATACCAAGGAATTGGTACACATAATCGGAATATTGTAGATAAAATGAAAATTGGGAGGAAATGCAATAGAATTTTGTGATTACATTAACATTTGAACATAAGAATCCATAAATAGATACAACACTAAATTTGGTAAGAGACAAGATTTTTGAAGAATCAAAAGTGGAGATTGTGACAGCTTATCAAAACCAGAAGAGACAGATAGTTGAAGGAGAAGAACCAACATAAGAAAACCCATGCAACATCAACATTAAATAAGTTGAAGGAGAAAGAGAAGTAGAAGTTCCAAAGTTAGATTCAGAATATTATGTTGCACCATTGAATATCAAGAAGGTAAACATTGGAACAGAAGAAAACCCAAAGATTGCAAATATTGGGGACTATTGGGATAATCAGATAGTAGAGAGAATAACATAGTTATTGCACGAGTATAGTGACCTATTTCCAGCGACGTTCTCATAGATGAAAGGGGTTGCAGGAGAACTTGGAGAGATGAAGATCCCTTTAAATCCAAATTCCATACCAATAAGACAAAGACCTTACAAGTTGAATCTAGTGTATAAGCAGAAGGTGAAGGAAGAAATTGATAATATGTTAGAGACTGAGGTAATAGAACCTATGGAATAATATGAATGGATTATCCCTATAGTAGTGCAAGAGAACAAGCAAGGGGGAATAAGGATCTGTGTAGATTTGAAAAAACTGAATGATTCCTATCTACATGATCATTTCCCTACCCCATTTACAGATGAAGTATTGTAGAATGTAGGAGGACAAGAATCATATTCATTAAATGATGGATTTTCAAGATATCACCATATCATAATTGCACCAGAGGATAGAAATAAGACTACATTTGCAACAAAATGGGGATCATACAAGTATACAGTGATGCCATTTGGGTTGAATAATGCACCTTCAATTTTTTCAAGTGTAGTAATAGCTGCATTTAAGGACTTTATTCATAAGTTTTTGGAATTTTATTTGGATGAATGGATAGTGTTTATCTTATTGAAGGATCATGTTGAAGTGTTAAGATTGATGTTAGACAGGTGTAGGCAGTGTCAAATTTCATTGAATATTAAGAAATGCATTTGCAACGCACCATTTGGTATTATGTTAGGGCATGTGGTGTGTAAACAGGGTCTATTGGTTGATCCTGCCAAAATTGTTGTCATAGTTAATTTACCACCACCTAAGTCAGTGTGCCAATTAAAATATACACTTGGTCATATAGGTTACTACAGGAAATTAATAAGGGGATATGCACATATCACTGAGTCGATAGATAAATTGTTGAAAATGGACATTAAGTATTAATGGAATGATGAGTGCTAGTAGAGTTTGGATATCTTGATGGATAAAATGGTGACAACACCAATTTTTGTATTTCCATATTGGTCAAAGGAATTTCATGTGCATGTGGATGCATTTGCAATAGCACTTGGAGCAGTATTAACACAGACAGGATAAGATGATATAGATCAGCCTATAACATTTGCAAGCAGAAAGTTGTCAGATTCATAACAGAATTATAATACAACAGAAAGATATGGATTGGATATGGTATATGCACTGCATAAAATCAGACATTATTTGTTAGGCTAACATTTTAAGATGTTTACATATCCCTCTGATCTTATATATTTGGTCAATAATCCAGTGTTGGGGGGAAGAACATGCAGATGACTACTATTGTCTTACAAGTTTGATTTTGAAGTTGTGATGAATACTGAAAGATTGAATGCATGGATAGATCATCTGTCGAGGATAACTAATGGAGAAGAACCAATCAAATTGGAGGACAATTTACCAGATGCACAATTGTTTTCAGTACAGATTGTTGATGAATATTTTGCTGACATTATTGAATTTTTGAGTACATTATTTTCCCTAAAGGAATTTAATATTATGTAGAAGAAAAAACTAGTGGTTAGATTTGTAGACTACCAACTGATTTCAGGTCACTTGTACAAACTAGGAGAAGAAAACATTCTGAGGAGATGTGTTATGGAGCATGAAAGACATATCATTCTAGCGAAAGAACATGAAGGAATAGTTGGAGGACATTATGCAGGGAAAGTTGTTGCGCAAAATATATTTTGTGTAGGATTATGGTGGAAAATAGTTCACAAGGATGAAAAGGAGTATTGTTAGAATTATGATGTTTTCCAAAGGGTTTGAAAGCCATCTAGGAGGGATGAGACGCCATTAAGACCTCAAGTAACTTTGAAAGTTTTTGACAAGTGGGAAGTAGATTTTGTAGGACCAATTAATCCACCAGCCAGAAGATTAGTATCCAGATATATCATTACAACGAAGAAATATTTGACTAGATGAGATGAAGTAGCAATAGTAAAGGATTGTAGCACAGAAACTGCAACGCACTTCTTATTTGAGCATCTAGTCACAAGGTTTGGATGCCCTAGAATTATGATGAGTGATTAGGAGACTCATTTTATCAATATTACTATACAAGCAATGACTGAAGAATTTGAGATACATCATTAGAAGAGTAATCCTTATCATCCTAAAGCCAATGGGGCAGTGGAAGCATTTAACAAGATATTTTAGAATTCCTTAACCAATATTTTCAACATGAACATGGATGATTGGGATTTGAAGATACTAGCAGTGTTATGGGCCTATAGAACTACATGCAAGAAGCTTACAAGGAAGACACCTTTTAGATTGGCTTATGGATAGGAAGCAATAGCTCCTCTAGAGTATTTGATACCTAGTATGTGCATTGCAACAATTACAAACATAATAGAAAGAGGCATAGCTCAAGAAATATTGGTACAACACATGGAATTAGAAGAAGACACGATTGTAGTTGGTTTCCATCAAGAAGTACAGAAAGAAAAAGATAAAGTTTGGCATGACAAACACATTAAGAAGAAGAAATTTAAGGAGGGAGATATGGTTCTCCTCTATGAAAGTAAATACTTGCAGCATCCAAGGAAGTTCAGGATGCATTGGCTAGGGCCATATCAGATAAATTTTGTCATAGATGGAGGTGTTGTGCAGTTGCAAGACTTAATAGGAAAGAATATGCAAGTATTGGTGAATGGTAGTCGACTGAAACTATATAGGGAAAGTTGACCTAATAACCCTAAGTAGATGTCATGCAAAGAAGTGTAATCGTACATAAAGTATATAGTAGGAATTAAAAGAAAAAAAGGAAAGAAAAAAAAGTAGTAAGAGAAGAAAAAGGAAAGAAAAAAAAGTAGTAAGAGGAGAAAAAGGAAGAAAAAGTTGAAAAAAAAAAAGAAGAAGAAAAAGACATAAACATGAAGTAGATAGATAAGTGTTTTTTTTTAGATGAATAGTTGAAAGATACAGCGTGCAACAGACAATAAATTGTTGCAATATAATTCAAGACATTGCGCACAGGACAAATTTGACAGAATGAGAACGTAGCGCACCAAGACGGGAAATGGACGGAAAAAGAAAAATACGGTGAACGAAAAAGTGGAATATGACAGAGAATTTATGAAAGAGGTTATAAAAGGGGAAAAGAATGAAAATGTAAAAACTTAGTGTTATTTTTAGAAAATAGGAGTAAAGGAGTGAACATGGCGTGATTATGTGAGAATTTGTGAAGAGTCCAACCGAGATTTACAGTGAGTTTCACCCAAGCTAGAACGATGACACCAGCGAAGTTCGGATCACCCAACCAGTTTGCAAGATGGAAAAGAAGTTCCAACAAATCGACAGAGGATGAAATAGGGATGGTATATTTGGATGAGATCTCGTCACCAGAGAGTGATTCAGTTAGTCTAACAAGGTCCAAGGAGAAAAACCCAGAGGATGAAGCAAAAAATGTAAATTAGGAGGAAGAAGGATGAAACCCTAGCGTAGAAGAAAACCCTAAAATAACAAAACCGAGAGCGGTGCATCCACATGAAGAAAAAAATGAAGACTATGATGAGGAAACAGAATTAGGTGAACCCAAGGCACCGTAAAACATTAGGGCATAAAAACAGGATAGCGACAAATATTAGGACACAGAGGAAGAAATATAGAATGGGACAAAAGTTACATCAAAGAGGAAAACAAGGCCAACAGTAACAGTAGCATGCACACAAAAGCAAGTTTCAATTTCATTTCCCCAAATTCCAGAATCAATAATAGTAGTAGAGGATATGTTGGGGTTTGTTCCCAAATTGAAGTATGCATATCATGATGTCATGGAGGTGGCTAAGTTTCTTGATCTTGCGTAGTAAATTTATATGCAGAACAAAGGGATAAGCTCATTATCACTCCCAATATTAGAACCTAAACAATGGATTGCAGGGTTCTACAATTCAGGCATCATGAATTTGTTATAAATCCATCACTTTGGCAAGGGTAAGGATGTCAATTCTTGCATCAAAAAATTATTGGAGAGAGTACATGGAGGATTTTTGTGGATGGATAGACCTATCCCAATTGATGTATACCTAATTGAAAATATTACAAGGATTCCAATATATGGGGTGAAGCCAAAGCAATATTTATATGATAAGACGAAGGAAAATACCATTGCAGAAGAAGTAAAGTCCCAATTTGGCACTAACAGGGGAAGCAAAGGCATGATCATCAAGAATATAAATGACCCAACTACAAGATTCATGAAAAAGTTGATGTCTTTCAAGTTATTAATAAAATGTCACAAAGAAGAGGCACCAGTAGCAGTGGTAGCAACAGTCATGCAATGCGCAAAGGGGAAAGTACTTAGTTGGGAACCATATTTGTTGAACCTATTTTTGGGGGATTGTAGAGATGCACAAGATTTTGGCACAAAGTTCCATTATTCTTGGTTGCTAATTTTGATAGTCTTAGTGGCATGGGAAGAATCGAAATACTCAGCCTTTTGTGATAGAGGAGGAAGGTGTCACGCAAAAAGGTATATAACCCTATGGCACAAAATAGATCCTAAGTAGAGGAAAATATAGCATAGACATGGAGGATATCACTTGAAGTGGTGAAGGATAATGAAGGGATAGCAAAATTCAAAGAATCTAGACATAACATGTGGATACAAGCAAGGAGAGACCCAAAGAAGAACTAGTTGAAGATGCAGTATTGCATCAAAATAGAAGAAGTACAATGGATGATAGGGGAATGGACATATTAGTGAAAGGTACGAGTGGTTGACAAGAAAGGAACAAAGGGTAGGGAACCAACAGGAACTAGACAATCAATTAGTCCATTAGAAAATACCAGAAAATCATCAAAGTGCACTCATCCAATAGAAGGTAATGTGATAGTAAAGAAGCATAGGAAGAAGGAAACAATACCTAGGGCCTCAGCACTAGAAACAGAGAACGCATAAGGAAAAAACGGGGGCGCTCGGAAAAAGGTTTAAATCCCTATCCAAAAGACAGGAAGTGGAGACCTACCAAAGGCAAAGAACCCTATGCAAAGAGAGAAAAAACCAAAGAGAAAATCAGTGATGCAGATAGGAGAAAAATAACTGAGGATGATGTAGAACTGGTAGTCGAAAAATTCTAGGACTGAGGAGAAGAAGCACTATATATCACGGAGTCACAAAGAGAATAATTGATGAAAAAGTTGATGGAGTTTAAGGAAGTTTTACAAATCTTTCATATCAATGTAGGACAACAAAATGGCACAACAAAGCGGGACAAAACCCATGAATAAAAGGAGACGGTACAAATAGAAATAATGGGAAGCGAGAATTTCAAAATCAACCAAAGGATGTTACAAGTAGACAAGGACACAACGTAGAAACCCTTGAAGGATATAGATAATTTGGACTTGGTATTTTCCAAGATTCCAACCAAGGAATTATACAAGTTACATATAAGCATCGAGAATGAAGTTCAATCAAGGGCCAGGACGAATGTGAAGAACTTAGAGACAGCTAGGGAGGAAAAGGAGATAATGGAGATATCCCTCAACCAAGTGCATATTGAGAAGGATGAGGAAAAATAGTGCATGGAGAAAATAGAAAAAAGGCTTGAGGAATTCTTCAATACCATCCCAGACAACACACAAGAAATGGAGTTAAGAACGGGAGAGAAGATCCAAAAGATAGCACAGGCTATGGAAGGGTATAGACAGGAAATAATAGACCTGCCAGAGAAGGTGATCCCTAACACTCCACCAGAGATCAAAGAACAAAGGGAACAACAGGATGTAGAATACATAAAGAACATTGAAAGGGAGATTAACATAATGGTAGACATGTACAACAATATAGTGTAGATGTGGACAGAATTGCAAAAAGATGGAAATATTCAAGAATTAGATCAAAAAGAGGGAAACATAAACACAACAGTCTAGGACTTGAAGAAAAACTAGAAGGCGGTGAACATAGCAGACAGTATGGATACTGCACAGGAGATGAAGACCCTGCAGGCTGAGCTAAAGTCAATCCAGATGGAGAAACAATTAAGGTAGGCTCATTTGGAGCCATTGCAAGAAGGGACATAAACGATGATTACAGAGTTGGAAGTAGAAAAGGGTAGGATAGAGAAGCTACACTTGGAGAGTGTAGAAGTGTTGAAGGAGCACACTACAGTGTAGTTGGTAGAAAGAATAGAAGAAATGAGTGAGCAGGAAAAATCCCAAGTATAAGAGTTGAAAGGAAGATTTTAGGCATTGAAGAAGTCAGTCCAAGAGACAAACATTACCTAAGTGGATCAAGACGAGCTACAACTTAGTGTCGGGGCCTATTAGAGCAGACTATTTTGGAAAATACGCAACAATAATGGTAGACAGTTGGAAGTGGGACCAGTAATGGAGCGTGCACCAGGAAATAAGGAAAAGAAGCATGCAATAAGGAATGGAAAGCATCATGTTGGTAATCAAGTAAAATCAACACAAGGAAAAGAAGAGTCAAATCAAGGAATGGTTGGATCAAGGAATAGTAGCATGCAAGATTTTGTAAAGAAGAAAAACCTAATCCATTTAGGGTTAGGATTTTGGTTCCTTGTTCTAAGGATTTTTACCAATTTTTTAGTAGTATACATATATGATGCATGAGGTAGCTAGGAGAGATCTTATCTTTCTAGTAGAAAGTTTTTGGATAGAGAGTTTTGGAGCTAACCACTAAGTCAGTTTTTGGAGATGAGTATGATGTTGAGTGGTAACTGAGGGTCAGGTCACGAGTCATGGAGCTTGGTGTGACACTAGTTAGCCTCACCATTGCTAAACTTATGATGTAATGCGTGCAACTCAATATTTTGACGAAGATGAATAAAGAAGCATAGAATTCCAAATCTTTGTGGGTGTAGCCCAGGGGGGAGTGAACCACGGTAAAATACTATTTCAATGTGTGAAATGTGCTCTTTATGCTTTGAAATGTCTTTTATGATGAATGAATGGATAAATGAATGGATGTGTTAAGGTTAATTTGCAGTGTGCACTAGAATAGTTATGTTATTTTCTGCAGAATGAATGTTAAAGGTTAAATGAATAATAGATCTAAATGATGGTATGGTAGATCTGATGAATATTTAATTATAAGTAGATAAGTAGGTCTAACATCCCCATGAGAATCATCCCTTCCACGAATGAAGACATTTGGTTCATGCAATCACCCATAAGCCATCTCGGGTGAAACTGTGTTGTGCACTCTATGCTCAGTGTTTCCATCTGGTCTCTGAAAGGGCCGATGGTTTCTAGGGTTTTGTTGGAGAACTAAGGTATAAATTGGGTCATCCCATACATCCAACAATCTATGGGCGGGTGTGTGTCATATTTAACGATTGTGTTTGATGATACCCCCCTTCTCTCTTTGTTTCATATGCATTGGGTTCTTTCCTAGGGAGGTCCCTAGGGGGGAAGGATTACGCCCCTCCCCCCACCTCGATTACAAGGAGTGTTCCACTCTAGGTGATATTCCAGAGCTGACAGGGTTCGGGGAAATGCCTCAAAAGTTTTTATGGGCAGTTTTTGTCATTTTAGTGTTTTTTTCTATTTTTAGTTGTTTTCTAAATTAATCATGGATTAAGGGATTAGGGTTTTGGTAGTTGTGGAATAAATAAAATATTGTGTATATATTGTATTGTGAATGGTAAAATTAATACAATGAAGAGTTGAGAGATGCAGCACCAAGGAAGGATGATTTTCTCCTAGTTAATGGTTTCTAGTGTAAATCTCTATGTACTATATGTATGACCCATTGATTAATTTATGTTTTTCTTTGAATATATATGCATTGATTTACTTCATAGATTTAAAACTTACAATTCCCATATTTCCTTTTTTCTCAATGGGGTTGGGGAAGAGCGAAGAAGGGAATGTTTCTTCGATAACCATAATTGGAGTATTCTTTTCCATTCTCCATGCATGTGGCTCCCTTACTTGCCTAGTAGAGAACTAGGGGACTAGGGGTGTAGAGTGATTTTTCAATAGCATGCTTTGGTCCTTCATATATAGGTTGTTCACCCTACACCATTTCTTGGCTATCCATCATCTCTCACAAGAACATGTGTATCAACAAATATGTACATCTAATTTGAATCTTTCCCTCATCGAATCTTCCATGACTTCTCACTCACGATAAGGTTATTCATGCATGTCCCACCATTGCATAGGTATTCCTATTAGAATTTTATCAAGGGAATGTATCTGGTGATGTTCGAGAATGTGTTGCATCTAGGCAATAAACACATCCATCGGATCCAACCCATTGAACCAGTAGGATCCAAATTCTTCCTCACACACCTTGGTGGTAATGCATGCACATATCCTTGTTGAAAATCCATAAATATTGTTCTACCACCTTTTCATGGCATCTTCAAATCATTATCATATGACTCCATGATCCTCCAAATCATATCCCCATCTGTTGTGGGATTGATATAATATTACCTACGCCTATTTATATTGTAGATATTTTCAATAATAGAAATTCAAACATCTTCATCCACTAGCTCATTGTATATTTCCCCTTCATAAGGTTCCATTGGTGTGATCACATGCAAGGTGTCCATCCCAAATGACATTTGTATCTTATTCAAATTTAACACAACATTGTTTTCAAAGGCCCAATCAATGCCAAGTAGTGCAAGGTAGGGATCATAATCATCCATAATCTCTATGAATTCAAAATCATCCTTTGTATTCACCCCTTTTATGTTCATTTCAACTTTATCCAAGTGGCCTATAGGATATATTTTGTACTAATTTTCCAACCACCATTGAATGGGTGTGATTTTGCATCATCTGGAGTGACCAACATTTGTTCATGTCATATTCCACGGACTTGCAAAATTCACAGAATGGAGTATGATGCATCTTCTAATATTTCTTCAATGTTGGGTAGCGACGTCATACATGGCCCCACTACCTAAAAAATTTCACACCATTATGTCTAAGGCCCAACTGGGAATGGACTCAACACACCCATCACCACATAGTTTCCAAGTACATGAAACTCATCTCTGTGATGCCCCTCATACTGACACGTGGTACGCCACATGTTCTTTCTCACTACTTTTACCTTTTCCATATATTGTACTTGCATCATCAAGTTGGTCACCTGAGATTGGACCTGTGACAAACCTGTCAGTGTCTCTCCTCCTCCTCGTGTAGCCTCCAAGCACATTGCAATTTCCACCACTTTTTTCTAGGTCGTCACCTTCTATTGGGTGATTAGGACTCAAATATGGGGAAGTAGCCCGCAATGAATCATTCTCAATACTTCATTTCATGGATATGGAACATCATACTATCCAGTAAAATATTGAACCATTGGTCATAATCCCACATGGTTTCTCTCTATTTCTACTTAATCTACTTAGTCTTTGTAATGCACCAAAATTTTGACTTAGGTTTCTGGAATTCCTTAATCATATCTCTCTTGATCATTTTTAGGGACCTCGCTCCTCCCACTGGCATAGTGGCATTATACTTCATGAACCAAGTCAAGTGTAATGTTCCTGACTTGGCTAGTTTAGGAAACGCTGCTAATGTGTGTGTAGGATCAAAGGTTTACAACATATAAATGATCATACAAATAATAAACGCGACAAAGAACTACAAAGTTTGTATTATGATATCTTTGTGGATTACAAAATGGCTGAATGTGGCTAAATAAAATGACAATACTCGACTAGATCAATAGACAAAGGATCTTAGCTGGAATACAAATAAGCAACTGCAGCTGAATAAAATAACAACACTCGGCTAGATCAAAATACAAAAGGATCTTAGTCGGAATACAAATAAGCAACTAAAAGATAATACCCAGAATATGGGAACACTGCGGAATCAATGAAGAATGATGGAATACCTAGATGATCTTCCCGGTCACTAGGGTGTGTCTTTCAACACCGAAATCATCCAACTGGTGTCTTCCTCCTAGAATACACTGAACTATCTCTCCTAAGATGTGCCTCTTCTCCTCAATGACAAGTCATAATCTGCATAATGATGAATTAGGTCGCTGACCCTTCCTTTATAGCTTTTCAAAACCCTAAATCATGTTGAAACCCTAATTCGTTGTTGATTTCCAAAACCCTAAATCATGCTGAAACCCTAATTCATTGTTGACTTCCAAAACCCTAAATCACTACTGAAACCCTAATTCACTGTTGACTTCTATTTTTAGCTCATAATGACTTGAAATCACTTTTAACCCTTTTTAGCTCAATGTCACTTTCCGAATATAACACCTGTGACTGGAGTGACCTCTAGTAACCATGTTTACCCCTCTTTGGCCCTGGCTATAGTCTAATGGGGTGGTTTAGACCATTAAGCCTCCTCTTTTGGAGCTCCTATTTGGAAAGGGACATTACATCAAGGCTCTATCCATGAACGTGGTTTCTGGTTGTGCAATCTTCACTGCATCATTTGTGATCCTCTTCACATACCATGTCGCTTCACATGTGAATCAGTGCTTCTCTAAATCATCTCCATTATCCTCTGATTTTCATCTTCATTCCCAAACTTTGTCATCCTACTTGACTATTGAGTGTTGAATATCTCACTACCCATGCTCTTACCAGTAAAGTAGTACTAACTTTGTCTTCTTCTTCACTCATCACTTCTTTTCTTTTACTCCAATCACCTTGTTGTCTATTGTTCTTTCTTCTTGGTTGAAAATGCACAAGGGGGGATAACTCCATCTTCTTTTAACATTTCTTGTGAGGTGACCCATATATTTTCCTACTTGCATCCACGCAAGACCATCCACTATCACTAACTCTTCTCCCCCACCACTAGGGTATCCTCCATACTCCTATCCTAACTCTGTGCCTCTATTATATTCTTCATCTTCCTCTTAAGTTGTGGTACTCTGCAATATCCAAGGGGTTCAAAATTCATCCTACGGACTCCTACTAACACTACTACCAGTATCTTCACTAGATACCCTCCTCTCAACATCACACATATTTGTGGGCCTATCCTCATATCTGCTCCTTTTTAGCACAGAACTCTTCCACACTTCCTCCTAGTGCGGTCTCCTTCCTCTTAATCCTGGGCCTGACTCCTCATTGTACACCCCTTTCTATCCTCCTTCCACTTCTTAACTCAAATATTACTTTGTTTCTTTCATCTCTCTCTCTTCTTTTCTCTTTTATGTCCATCCTATTCCTCACCTCATCTTAACAAATTTTGTATCCTACATAACGGATCCATCTCTGCTCTCCCCCTTTTCCCCATATTCTCATACCCCCCAACACTAGGGGAGTCTACTCAGTCATCCCTTCAGGATCCATGTGCATCGCCCCCTTGTCCATGAACAACATTTTTATCCAAAGGGAGATTTCTTCCAGCTATCTATTTTTAGGACCTTCTGTGAACTTCATTTCTGCCTTACTGAAAGAATTGGTGTACTCAACAAAAAAATCAATTATATATCCTTCTTTCACCTAAAGAAACCATAAATCAATGTCTCGAGTCCACTTGTTATCTTATTCCTTTATCCTATCAATTGTGGCTTGATCCCAAACTACTAGTTCTAGTGGCCTCAAAGCATTATTAGTAGAAACCTACCTTTTCATCCATTCATACAATATATACGGAAATTCAGCAATGAAAATTTCATGCATATAAATGTAGAGATACCTATCTTCCCTTCGCTTCACCTTAACCTTCATACCTCAATTTTCCCACTGAGAAAACTCATCTTCCTTTGTAGTCAACCAATCTTGAGTTTCCTCCCGAGATGGATACCATCTCATTCTTTTCCTCCACCACTCAATACAAAAACTTTAGGTCCTAGAAATGGAACCATTTGTTGGGCCCTTTCACACTTTTGCACATCTTTCTTAACGATGGGGGTTTGAAGACCCAGGGTTTGTCCATACTTGACCAAAAAAAAGCCCAAGGAATCGACATGTTAGTTCTCATCCAAGGCCAAGGAAGGTCTCACTCGAGACCCCTAGAGGATCACAAAGACCATCTTGTCTTGTGTTGATGATGATGAAGGACTAGTTACACCAAGTTTTGTTCGGGTTAAAATTTAGAAAATATGTCAGATATTAATTAACCATTAACAATGTATAATGAAATAAAGAATATTCAATTAAGACACAAGTAATACATCATAGATTAGAATCACTGTAGTTTTATTATCATCCTTCAATTAGGTACACACATACATTAAGCAACTCATTCATTGGCATCAAAAGAGTCTTACTTTCCCCATATAAGTCCCCATATTTACATTATATTGTTCCTTGTACATTATTTCAGACTCTACATATATGACATACCCAAACTCACAACCAGAGACATTACCAAACATAGGATCATAGCGGGCTCAAGGAAATTAATGAAAAAAAACCTCAACCAACTTACTCACGAGCTAACATACTAGGATTGCTTTCATTGTCATTTCTCTCTTTTATATACTTCTCAAATTTGGTGCTAAATAATTCTTACTTCTAATCCACTCACTCCTTTGACTGCTAGCCCTGCATTCGTTTTTCACCCACATGCAATCCGCGTGGCCTCTTAAAAATCTTGGCAATCTCAACTACCTTTCGAGCTCATCTTTTGGATGCTCCATGTTTCCTTGTGTTTCTTGTAATAATAATTCAGGGATATTTCTTGGAGATTCTTTTCTTGATTCCATCTTTCATGTGGTGTCTTCTTGATTTTTGGCACACATCAAAAAACTCGGACAGATGCGGATTGGAAGAACTAGAATTGGCGTGCATTAACAAAACTTGATATGGTGTGGATGCCTTTTGTTACCCCTCACGCAGCTTTTTGGGTGCAAGTAAAATTGGAATGGGCATGCACAACTTCATTTGTGCACATGCACGATATTTACCCAAAACCTTGGGTGCCAACAGAATCTATAGTACAAATGATAAAGTTGATGACAACTGAATATCTAAGTATACTAAAAACAATGAGTTTGGTTATGAAAGATAAATATCAATTTTTATTCATTTTTCAGTCTACTTAGATGTTTCTTAGGTTAATTAGTCACAGTAGGTTAGGATTGAATGTCAAATCCCTAGTTTTTCACTTTCTTCCTCAAATAAATTATTGAAGGGGTTCATTTACCAGTGACATGATCAAATGTGTCGTGACAAGGATAAATCTGATGGGACTTATAATGATGGAGTATAAAAGTGCAAATTCATATGAGCACCCTTTCTTGTCTTTTGGTGTAGTCACCCCAACATCATAGTCCTTACTTTGCTACTAGTGAGTGTCCATGACCCTGACAGAGATACTTAAATCTCCCAATTGAATTTCATTTCACCGTCTCAATTTTTATTTGTGCGTTAAGCATGATTAGATGAGGTAAATCAATATGTTTTAATCATAGAGGGATGATGCATGTTAGTGAATAAGATTTGGATATTCCCATTTAATAATGTATACCCATTTAATGTGTCCATTGCAATATTATTAACACTATCTCTCGACAAGGACCAATTATTGTTTAATGTTATGTGTGGATATGGAACCTTGAGTAGGTTAAGATAACTAGTTTCAAAATTTGACATCCCATCCAGTTTCTAGGACATGATTACAAAAATAACAAGCCTTTCAACATAATTAGGAGGAAAAGAAAAATTTTAAATATTTTTACCAATCTCATCATGAAATTATATTGGGGATAAATTCACCAATCAAGGATATCATTTCCACTAATATCTCAGTGATGATTAATAGAAAACGTTTTATTATATCCTTAATTATTATATTTTTTTTTGAAACCCTATCATGCTTATTAAAAAGAAAAAGAAAAAACCCTAAAGTGTATACAATCAACAACTACACTATGTTAGACAAGAATCTTGTTTATATAAAGACATTCCTAATATAATTAACAATAGTAATCAAGTTAGGTATAATCACCTTTCCAATGTAACCAACAAATCCCTTTATTTACAAAATGAAAACTATCGAGGCATTGAATAAAAGATAAAGCAATCATCTTGAATAATTGATACCCAACCTGAATACTTTATGCATACTTACAGTCCAATAGCAATGCGTTTAAAATTCTGGAATGAATTGATGTCTCTGATATAACAGAGTCCAACCAAGCTTCAATTGGATTTTCAAATTTTTTAGTGTGAAGCTCTTGGTTCATCAAGGTAGGTATAGGACCATTTAATATCTCCCTATTTCATATGTGACTTTGTTTACCTCTTCATCTTCTTCAAAACAATGTAGGGTGTCTCCTTCACTTGCCATCCATTCAAATATTTGCAATGTTTTCCTCGGTTATTTTCTGTGTAATGGTTCTCAACATAATCCCCTTTTGTATCATCGGTGGAAATTTTAGTAGACATACATTCATTTTCTCATTCAAAAATTTTAGTTACTTGTTTATTGTCAACTTTATCTTCAAATTGCTTTTCACCGCTGACATAAGAGGGTTTACTCTTGGAAATATATGTCAATGATAAAAGAGAATTATGTTATTGTTTATGGAAATAAACATCATAATCGTAACAAATTTCATACCTAGGTTAATTTCCATAAATTTCAGAAAGTGATGCTCGATAAGTTTTCTCTTCCTCAATTCTTGCATCAACCAAACAATTTTTTGTTTGATGTTTTACTTGAATACTAACTTTTTGAATAAAAAAATCTTTAAAATAATTATGATCAAAAGCATTTTCAAATGGACATGAATTTAAATTTTCTTTAATTGAAACTAAAGTGGATGAGCTTTGAAAAAAACTACCATTATATTCATCAAAATCATCATAAATAAGTGTGTTGCTATAAAATTTTGTAAATAACAATAAATAATTATGACCTTCTTCGTCAATAACTTGGTCTTAAAAAAGATTTTGGACAACAATTTATTTAACAAAAATAGATGGTAGCAATATACCCTCACCAAACTGGGCATCTGAATATTCATCATTGAAAATATAGTACCTACAAGTTCAGAAATATGTCGATTCTCATAATCCATTTTTCATGTGTCTATCTCTTTGTTGCAATATTTGATATAATTAGATTTTGAAACCTACACTTATTTACTCTTTGTGTGCTCTTCCTATGGTATAAGTCCTGGGTATGTAATGTTAGACAAAGATTGAAACTCTTCAGGTCTATCATCATACACATTATTAAGTGGTTGATTTTTATAATTTTGTGTAGATAATGTGTTGAATGTATGGGTTGACTCGGGTTCTACCTTAGTTCTCCAACAAAACCCTATTCACCATCGACCCTTCTCGTAAACCAAAAGGCTATACCATGCACAAAGTGAATAGAGAAGTCTCACTCGAGATGGATTGTGGATGACTGTAGGACATAGTTGTCTACAGTCATGGAAGGGATTGGGGATGTTCATTTTACTTCTTCTTCTACTTTAACATGCATTTTACCATAACATTCATCATATCTACTATTTTATCCATTCAATAACATCTATTCTGCATAATTATTCTAGTGTTCATTTTAAATAAACCATAACAGATGCATTCATCTAACCATGCATTCATCATAATCATACAAAAGAAACAAAATACACATAAAGACACCATTTTACCATGGTTCACCCCCCCTCCGGGGGGGGCTACATCCAAAAATATCTTATGCTTTATTCATTCTTCATCCAAACAATGTTGCGCACATTACAACATGAGTTTATGACTATTGAGGCTGACCAACAATGCACCAAGCTCCACAACTTGCGACCTAGCCCTCAATTACACTCCAAAAATGATTCCATCTGAGCTCTGCAGCTCTCAACAACACAAATAATTAGACTCAGACTCAAAAATATGCTCAAGTAATTCTCTCATGCAAAGTGATACTCCAAGATAAGATCTAATATGCCTCTGACTATCTCGTACATCCTCTATTTATACAAAAAGGTGGGCAAAACCCTTACATTATGACTCAAAAAAACTAATTTTAAGTGGAATCCGCTTGCCCACTTTCTAACTATCTTTTGTGTGGTTGGTCTTCCACCCAACCATTCCTTTATTTGAATCTGTGTTGTTAATCCTTCTTTCCTTACGCGTTGCTTCCTTTTCCATTCATCATGCTACTTTTCCTTATTTCCTGGAGTGCATTATTTCCTTTGGTACATTTATTTTCCTTGTTTGCTTCATTTAACCCAAAACTTTCCTTCTCCAACAGGCCCCCAACACTAACCTGTGGCTCATTCTGATCCACTCAGGTCGTGTGTGCCTCCAACACAGATTTCTCCAAGGCCTGTAACTTCTATGTTAGTGCATCAACCTGTGTCTCCGTCTGCACACTCTTTCCTATCAGGTTCTCTACCACCCGCATTGTTATGTGATCCTCCAACACTTTCATACTCTCTGAGTGCACCTTTTCCAGTCTTCCCTTTCCTATATCCAACTCTTCGATCATGATTTCTTATTTCTCCTGAAGTGGCTCCAAATGAGCTGGTCTTGTCTATTTTTCCTCCTGGATTTTCTTCACTTCTGCTTGTAGGTTCTTCGTCTTCTTTGTGGACTTCATCCTCTATGATATGGACATTGTCTTTTGTCTTTTATTTAAATCTTTCATTGCAACATTTATATTCTCTTCCCTCTGATCCAATTGCTAGATTCTTTCATCTTCTGCCAGGATTGTCGAAATTTGCACAGTTGTTTCATAGAGATTTTTTATTTATTTTATTTCCAACACAATCTTATCTCTGTGTTATGTGGCCTACTACTTCTTTTTCGATCTGACTTCTAGAGGGGTGGTTAGTGTCATCTTCCCAACCAACTCAACTATCTCATGTTTATACCCCTCCATCGTCTAATCTATTCTCTTTAACGTTTCCTCAACACTGAGTTCTCATGCTAGAGCGATGTATGGGAGCATCCGGAAGACTTTCTCAAGTCTTGTCTCTGGTTTATCTATGTGTTGTTTATCCTCTTCTCATTCTATCCACACCTTTATAAGAAATGTCTCTAGCAATTCCTTGGCTTCCTTGTCCATTTCCAGGTTTTTTGCATTCGTTCTAGCCCTGGATTGTACTTCGTGCGCAACAATGAACTGTAATTGATAGAGAACTTTTGTTGGTATCTTAGCCAATACCAATTCTAGTTTTTCCACATCATGGACCTGCTTTTGCACCATGTATTCATCCATTTGCATCTTGTCTTTAGTAATGTTGAAGATTTCACTTACCATTGTCGTTATCTGTATTGTCGCCTCCTTAGTATGCACTGGCCTATCATGTTCTTGCATTGTTTGTTGTTCTTGTTTTCCCCCTTTGTGTTGTGCATTAGTTAATTGTATCTGCTCCAAGACCTGCTTGAACTATGTCATCTCTTGCATTATCCTTTCTCTTTGTTTTTTCTCCTCACGTCGTGGTCCTTTAATTTCTCCACGACTAATTCCACAAAATATTTTGTTATGGTATATTGGGGGATCTATTTGTGCACCTTCTTTTTCTTGCATGCCCCTCCTGACTATAATATAGTTCCCTTTGGTTCCCTCAACTCTCTTTTCTCTGTTGTCATTGGAGTATCTGGTATGTCCCCTCCTGTGAAGGGATGTTATCCTTCCTCGGTTTCATGCCATTAGCGACATCTACGCAATCCTTTTGATTTGTGACAGGCTTGCGGCTAGGATTTTTCTTTGTTGTTGCACTCCCCCTTGTCTTCTTTGTGCGCCCTGTTGCTTCTCTTGTATTCGTTGTTGGAGTAATCTTCTTCTGTGAAGAGATCACTTCTATTGGTTGCTTGTCTCTTGTTGGTTGCTTGTCTTTTGATGGCTCCACTAGAACTGTCCATTCCTCCTTCCAAAATTTCATTACCCATTGTACTTCCTCTATTGTGATGCAGTATCTCAGCTGTAGACACTCTTTCTCTAGATCCCTCTTTTATTAGACCCACATATTGTGACGTGAGGCTTTGATCTTGGCTATGTTTTTACACTCCTCCACCACCTTTGGTGGGATCCTCCAAGTTTCCTCCACCTTATCTTGTATCTCTTCAAGATATGTCACGAAGATGTTGGAGTTTTTATTCCTTTCCCTTACAAAAGTTGTGTGCCACAATGATTCATACTGTGTTGCACAACACTTTTCGGTTCTCTGACAGAACATGTTGTATTTGGGGTGTTTCCATCCCACTAATGTTATACGTATGGTTATCCAGGAGTAATGAAACTTCGTTCCTAAGTCATGGGAATCTTTGCAATCATCCAGAAATGAGTTTAGAAAGTATGGGCTCCAGCTCAATAAAGTTCCCTTCACACACTGTGCGGATGTTGCTATTACCCCTACTGGAACCTCTTCTTTATGACACTTCCTGAGTAGTTTATAGGCCATAATATTGGTTTCAAACCTCATCACAGGTTCACTGATTTTATTGATGATGATCCCCCCATATCCTCTCTCTAATCCATAGGTCTACTTCATTTCTTCTGCCAAGGCTTTCTCCTTGGTCTTTTCATCCAGGTACTGCGCAGTTTTCTCCCCATCTGTGGCCAGGCCTATTATATTTGCAATCAAATCGACATCAATTAAAACTTGTGTATCCATCCACAAAATTCCTTTGTGCATCATTGGTAGTAATTGCTTGATGCATTTATTTACGTCCTTGCCACTTCCAAAATGTGGGATCTCTAGTAGGTTCATTATACATGTGTTATATAATCCTTGTATCCACTATTTTGGTTCTAGTATTGGTACTCCTGTCGCACTAACCCCTTTTCTCTCCAAGAATACATGTTGCACAAACTCCCAAAATTTGTATGTGTCTCTTACATCATGGTACGAATAGCACAGTTTCTCTACGCATCCTAGAAAATATGGTAAAACCTTTACTCTTGCTGGTATGTGCGGTAACACAAGGGTTTCTTCTAGTTTCTTACATGGTGACCTCTATACCGATTGTTTTCTTTTCCCTTTTGTTGGTGATCTTGAGCGCCCTACCTCTTGGTACATTTTCTCTTCTTGTTCCTCCTCTCTGCCAGACTCATGTTGCGTCATGACCTATTCTGGTATTTTCTCCTTATGCAACATGACCTATTCTACTGTTATTTACTCCTGTTGTGTTTTCCCTTCGCCAGATTTAACCCTCAGCTTGTCAGATTCAATTCGCTCCTCATCTTATTCCTTTGTAGGTTGGATTGTTTCCTGCGTCAATTTGTGTCCCTCTGTGGTGCCCTGTGGATCAATATGCATATGTTATTTCGCAAGGGCTGGCTCCTACTCCTCCACTATTATAGGTCTCATTGGTTTGATGATCTAGGAAGGAATGGCATCCACATATACTACTCCCTCCATCTACATAGGGTGTTCTTCTTCCACTGCTGGCTCCTGCAACAACTTTGTGGCACTACGTGTTTTCCTTGCTACCCTGGTAGGAGCTCCAACTCTATGTGGTGCCATATTACTTAAATATGAGTGGGTTTGTTTTTGAAATCTCACTGTCAGCCTGCTAGATCACATGTTTTTTCTTTGCTTCTCACTTCTTAGCTCTGTGTTTTCTCTAAGTTATAATGTGGCTTTCTGAACACGATTTTTTCTTCTATAGTGTTGTCATAAATTCTCCAAATATTACAAGGCATGCTTCCTCCACTATCCTAAATGTGTGTTTTGCACCTTACTTTTCTAGCGACTAGTTTTTTCTTTTCCCAACTGTTTCATTTTTTTGGTGCGCAATATTTTTCTGCTATATTTCTCCAGTGCATTAGAATTTCCCTCTGTCATAGTTGTCATGTGTGCAATATATTCACTTATTTTCACCTTAACTTTATGTCTGTTGTGCATTATCATTCCAATTTTCTATCTACCACTTATTCCCCTAACTACTTATTTTTGGATTTTTCTTCATTTTTCAAGTTTTCTCTTTCTTTTTCTTCTTTTTCTATTTTTTCTTGTATTTTTCTTCTCTTTCTTCCTACTATATACATTATGTACAACTCTATTTTTTTTGTTTTAATTACTTAGGGTTAGTGGATCGATTGTCCCTATACAGTTTCAGTCGACTACCATTCACCAGTCCTTGAAATTCCTTACCTGCTAAGTCATGGAGTTGTACATAACCTCCATCTGTGACAAACTTTATATGGTATGGTCCTAGCCAATGCATTCTAAGCTTACATGGGTGCTACAAATATTTACTATCATAGAGGAGAACCCAATCTCCTTCCTTGAAGTTCTTCTTATTAATATGTTTTTCATTCCATTCTTTATATTTTGCTTTTTGTACCTCCTAATGGAAACCAGCTATGATTTTATCTTCTTCTAGCTCCATGAGTTGAGCCAGCCTTTCTTGTGATGTGCCTCTTTCTGTCATATTTGTAATTGTTGCAATGCACAAACTTGGTATCAAGTAATCTAAGGGAATCATTGTTTCATGTCCATACACCAACCTAAATCGTGTCTTCCATGTTATCTTATTCCATGTAGTTTTGTAAGCCCATTGTTGGACACATCGACCACACTAAGAGGGGGGGTGAATCAGTGTGAGGATATTTTTACAACTTCTTACAAAACTTTAGTTACCCATCACCATTCACAACATCATTACTCATTACTTCTATTCACACGTAGTTTCTTACATGTAAATATATCTCAATGACATATATCAACGATAAAGAACTATTCACCATCACAATAAAGAAGACAATGAACACCAGATATATGTACAAGTTTATTTTGTATTAGGGACTACAATCCTTGGGGTTTATTAACACAAACTAAATTGAGCACCAACTCAAAGAGAGCACCAACTCTCAATGTAACACCGAGCCTACATATCTCAACACCAACTGAGAAGAAGAATACAATCCTCAAGTACAAGACCCAACTTGTAGACATAAAGCAATCTGTCAAAATCTACCAACAACCTATACCAAGACAAGTGCATCAACTACGCACAACACAACCTGTCACAACAACATGTCATATCAACCTATCTCATCAATATCATCATCCAAATGTGATATAATCACAAAGATCAAATCTCAACCAAGTTAACTAACAATATACCTATAGAAATACACCATACTCTCCATAAACCAAATACCATAAACCCTTACACAAGACCATGTGCCAAAATTATACCTCTAGTTTTGTAGCAATCATAGAGAGCTATACCATACCATGCAACAATTGGAACAATTCCAATATGAAAATCTGATGTGGTTACCAAAGTCCCAACTTTCTGAATCTACCAAATCTGTTGTTGTGGTTTTGTTGTCACGATTATGCTGCCGCAATTTTGCAGTCGCAGTTTTGCTATCGTGATTCTTCTGCTACGATTTTTCTACCACACTTTTTCTGCTGTGATTTTTCTGTCGCACTTTTTCTGCCGCTATTTTTTTGCCACATTTTTTCTACCACTATTTTTCTACCACGAATATTCTCTATCAATAATACCTCCCAAATAACCTTTCACAAATGGATATTCAATATTCTCAAAAATCATACACATACGAGACCCTTTCTCTCTTATTTATACTTCTCCAAGTAGCTTCCTCTGGGGTTTATCTTCTAACCAACTTATCCAACTTCCCTCTTTTGTGGGGCTAACCAATCACCACAATAAGTTTCTCAACTATCCCATACATCATGTATCAAAGTATATGCTAAGAAAGCAATACCAATGATGTACTTTAACCAAGTACTATCACCCACAATCATCTTCCATCTACAAGTGCATCAACCATGCAGCAAATATTCAACAAGATGAACCACATTCAAGATGTGTTCCCATATATGTATGTCATATCAACCATAAAACATGTTCCTATCATACTTCTATAAAGTGTCTTAACCAATGTACCAATCATGCATCAACTATAGATCAAGCTATGACTCGTCAATGATGTAGAACATAATCACCTCATCAACTCATCAACTACATGTCCCAATATGTAGCTCAACCACATGCCAAAGGCATGCACCAAATACATCCAACAAATATGCATCTAACAATACATCATAAGATATATAAATAGATCTCACATATGTACCAGCCATGTACCATGACAGATCTGCCTCAAACACCATTCACTACAAAAGGTACTAATCAACCAATAGTACCTCTACACATGCATCAATAGTGTGCCTTAATGGATCAATGATATCTCTATATAGCATCACATTAACATGATATATCTCACAAACCAGGTTCCATAACTTCACTGTCATAACCAACATTGTTCCTTGGCAGAAACAATGCCTCATTCCACATTCTAGGGTTAGTACCATTGCATCTAATATAGGCATCAAGCATATGTATCAACACTCAACCATATGTCATCACCATACATACATCAACCATGCATACAAGAATATAATCATGAATACCTGCAAAAAATCATGTCAGGCCTTGCAAAACAGATTTATACCATCAAACCATCCTACAACTCATCTGCATAGCCTTATTTTCCAAGGATTTTACCACAGGTATGCAGCTTGTTCCACATACATCCCACGTATGTACGCAAAATTTCTATAGGTCAGATCACGTATGTACATGAATTCTTCCACAAGAGCCCACATATGCTTTTGAAAATGTCAAGATTGAGATTGCCTCATGGTTGCCTTTCTATTCTAGTTGTTTAGTCTTCTTCACCCACTTCTGAAGGTGTGTCAACTTCTCAGAACTTGATCTCTAAGATTCCATATTTTCAACATTGTCTTCCTTCCTAGCTTCATGTGTTCTTCTTTTCATGCTATATGAAGAACTCTTCATGGACTGTCTTCTTGTGTTCCAACAATCTTCAAATTTGTGACCAAAGCCACTATAGTTGTAGCATCTCATGGTGTGACAATGAGAAACAATGTATCCCACTTGATTACATCTCCAACACCTTAGGGTGTTATGAAACCTTCCATTATCCTTCCTTTCATAATGTCTACAATCCAAAGCTTTCTGACCATATTCATTACATGACTAGCAGTGACCATGAAAAAAACATTCTTACCTTTTCTTTGGTTTCCACCTTGAAGGTGTCTCTCTTTTGAATTTACTTTGAGGTGTAAATATGGCTTCTTGATGTCTTCCTTTCTTTGTTCTTTTGAAAGTTTCCTTGCTTTGTGTAGATGGTTGAATTACATCATTTCTTCCACCTTTTGAGAATGAAGGACTTACCTCATGCTTCTAACAAGTGCTAGCTTCAAGGTGAGCAACTTCCTTGTTGATCCAAGACTTGATTTATCATGTGGAGATCTTTGGCTATCTAGGATCTCATCCAAGATTGTTGAGTTGTTCTTGAAATTGATGTGAGTGTTTGACTTCTCTACTTTCTTTCTAATATCAACAACCTCAATTTCCAACTTATGGCATGACTCTTCCTTTTCATTTATTTGATTTTTCAATAGTTCCTCTATCCTTTTGTCTTCTTCAATTTGGACCTTCAGATTGACATTAACTTCAAGAATTTTTCTGAGCCCATCATCTACCTTCTTCTTTTCTTCTTCTTTTCTTCTTCTTGATTAATTATTTCATTTTTTCATATTTTGATCTCTTATTCCTTTTCTTCTAGTTGAGTATTTTTACTTTCTTCTTGTTCTTTGATCATTTTCTTTAGTTCCATGACATGATTTGGGTACTTTTCTAGGACTTCATTACTGCATTTTTCAAGATACTCAGAAGCAATTGAATAATGTCATATTTCCATGCTAACATTTCCTAATTCAAATAAAAAAAATTCTTTAAACTTCAACAACTCTTCTTCATCATCTACACAAACTTATATTGTATCTTCTTCTTCATTTATAAGAGAACATTCAACTTCACTAGGAGTATTATAATCAAAAGATTTTGGAGAGTATTTACCTTTATTGTCCTTGATGGAATTTTCTTATTTGTCTTGATATACCTTCCCTAGCTTCAGCCATAGATCCTTGGTAGAAGTGCATTGTCCCATACTTTCTTTGACAGAACTTGAGAGTCCATTAAAAATGGTCTTGAGAGCTAATGCATCATTCTTCTTTTCTTCCTTTTGAGCTGCAAAATTTGACTTATTCTTCAAGGGAACTGATCCACCAAAAATTTCCTTCCAAATACTGTTAAGCCCTAATATTGGCTCATTGCCCATTAATTGGGGCATATTATATTAGTAATATTATTTTATTTATGTCGGCTTTAGGCCATTAGTTGTAATTATACCTCCTAGTCTCCTATATATACCAAGGAGACATTTTCATT